>CM040403.1:122626414-122757524 GCA_022702515.1 Ilyophis sp. 1 JC-2022
CCAGACCTGGAGAACAAACGTCTTTCTCAGCCCCCCGAGCAGCAGGTACAGACCCATCCTCCTCCTCCCTGCACGGATTAGCGGGCCTTAAAGGAGCTAGCCTCAGCCGCGCCAGCGACCGTCATCAAACCGCAGCACCGGGCGTGGCCGTGGGGCGGAGACCTTGGCTCGCTTGCTCGCACATGTGTCGTGTCAGCAGGTATAATGAGATTAAACCACCGCGTTTCACGCAGCTCCCGCTGTTCTTCAGGTGTTTCGGGGGAACTGTCACAATGGTGAGACAGCCATGAGAGACTGCGCTATTCATACAACTTTTCCAAATGGTACAATAGCAAAAGCACTTAGCAAGCGGCAGGAACAGACAAACGGTGCGCTCTGAGAGGCAGAAGCACAATACGAGTCCCGGGCAACGTGGTGGAAAGAGACGGTGAGATGGCGCTCCTCGCTCTTCTGCGGGATTCCCATTCGTTTGTTTGATTAATGTGGAGCTGCAGCTCTATAACTCCCCAACTGCAACTCTATACCTCTCCACTGCAGCACTACAACTCCCCAACTGCAGCACTATAACTCCCCAACTGCAGCTCGATAACTCCCCACTGCAGCTCTATAACTCCCCACTGCAGCTCAATAACTCCCCACTGCAGCTCTATAACTCCCCACTGCAGCTCGATAACTCTCCACTGCAGTTCAATAACTCCCAACTGCAGCTCTATAACTCCCCACTGCAGCTCAATAACTCCCCACTGCAGCTCAATAACTCCCCACTGCAGCTCAATAACTCCCCACTGCAGCACTATAACTCCCCAGTGCAGCTTTATAACCCCCCACTGCAGCTCTATAACTCCCCACTGCAGCTCTATAACTCCCCAATGCAGCTTTATAACCCCCAACTGCAGCTGTATAACTCCCTACTGCAGCTCTATAATACCCATTGCGATCAGCATAAACTACAGTACAACCCTTTATCCAAGTGCAGCAATATGTTCGGTATAAAATCTCGTTAGAGTTGATTTAACGCAAATAATTTTACTGTGGCTGCAGCCAACTGATTAAATCACATTACATTTATTTAGCAGACGCTCTTCTCCAGAGCAACCTAAAATACAGGAGGAAAGAGAATTGTGTTCATCTGATTACATGAGCAATAGTGCCAGACTTGGCTCACAACATTCCCAGACCAGTGTGTAAGCATGCAACATTACTATGGCACTAGTGCAACTCAACTATGCTAACCAAAACCCAAAGTACAAGTTCTAAATACATACTGACTGGATCCATAAGAAGCTCTGTGAAACATAAAACCATAAATACTATGTTTCACAAAGCTACTATCTAGTTTGTAGGTAAACGGTGAGCACTAGGTACCCTTTAGTGGTAGGGAAATGGTGAGCATTGTTGGCCTGAATGGCATGTTCTTGTCATTATGTTATGTTATGCTATGTTAAATATAACTGAAAACCATGACTACACCATAATATAAATTAGTACAAAAGGAGGAAGTGCAATGGGGTCAGGGTGGGCAGGGAACCAAGATGCATTTCACAGGCACCTGATCCACCAGTAGGGGTCACTAGAGAGCGATGAAACGCAGACGCCTAACTGACTGGACCCTCCAGTACCCTATGGAGGTACCGCCCACAGTCCGCACTGGCACGGTCTGGATTCCAAAGGGCTTATCCACGCACCACAGGGTGGTGCCCTAACCGAAAAAAGAGCCATCCAGCAGTTCCCAAGATGCAGTCTTGAGGAGGTCTTGACTCTGCGGTCCACTTTGGGAAGTTTGCTCCACTGTGGGGCCAGTACAGAGAGGCATTATGACTGAGAGAGGCAACCACACAGGGAAGGGACATGCCCTGTAGGCTAGGACCAAGCTTTTAAACTCGATGCGAGCTGCGCCAGGTAGCCAGTGGAGTGAAATGGGGAGGGGGTGTGATGCACCGATTTTTTAAACTTGACGTGAGCTGCGCCAGGTAGCCAGTGGAGCTAGATGTGGAGGGGGTGTGACGTACCGAGTTTTTAAACTTGACGTGAGCTGTACCAGGTAGCCAGTGGAGTGAAATGGGGAGGGGTGTGACGTGAGCATGGTTGGGAAGACTGAAGGCGAGTCGTGCGGCTGTAGCTCCCCAGGGTGATTGACAGGTAGAGAGAAGGGAATGGAGATATACCGGTGTTATGTCTCTCTAAATAGACTTGGGGGGGTTCTGGAGGGCAGAATGGGGGTGGTCCCTTTGAGCCTGTTCCCAGTGGAGAGCACTGCGGGGGGAGGGGGGCACACGTACACACGCAGAACCAGCTGGCACTGAGACAGCTGATCAAGAGAAGAGTCAGAGAGCACATAGTACTGCAGTCTTCCCCAGGTTCCCAAGCAGTGAGTTTGCTGAGGGGTAACCAGGCAACCAAAAAGATTTACATACTGTAGGCCGAAACAGAGAGGGAAAATTACATTTGGTGTGTGCGTGTGTGTGTGTGTGTGTGCGTGTGTGTGTGTGTGTGTGTGTGTGTGTGTGTGCATGTACCTGCCTGTGCACACATTTCAGATGTAGTTTGCGTCACATGGCAGATATTGCTCTGAGAATAAAAGAATAAATCATTGGACCCCAGTGTTCACAGGGCACTCTGAAGGCACAGAGTTGTATTAGGAAGCGAGGTGGTGATTTCACCGCAGTGATCATGTATCTGAATCATGAATCATGCCTGGAGCAGAACAAGCTCTGTAGATCTAGCTCTGTGTTCCCAGGCACGCAGCAAGGCAGACAGGCAAGGTTAGGATGCAAACACACAGAGAGAGTGATTCATTTATCACCCTGTGCTGCATCACATAAGGACTCTACCTCCCTCATATTTCCCACCAGAGATGTGACCCGTTCATCTCCGACCCCCACCCCACCCCACCCCACCCCCTGCTCCCTGGCTCTCCCTCTGTTACATCCCCTACAGAAGGAAATGCTAGGAGGGTGCCTTGTGGCAGACAGAGAGATGGTGTGAGAAAGTTATTTCTCTCTCTTTCTCGCTCTCCCTCTCCCACTTTTGCTCTCTCACTCTCTCTCACTCTGTCTCTCTCTCTCTCGGACTCTCTCAGCTCAGTGGTGGTCCGTCTTCGCCTCAAGGCCAGTATTCAACAGCTTCCTTTGTGAGAAACCTCTGGGTTTCTTATTCATTCTGAATTCATAAGTTTCAACAGGACACTGAGAAAAGTTTATCGAAATGCGCAATTTAAAAAAAGTCTATATAATATGAATGCTGCAATTTCCTCAGTGTTTCGTCATCGTTTAGCATCATGTAGATTCCGGTTGGGTCCAGTGCCCTTTTCATCCCCTATACATGACCTGTTTGGCCAATCAGAGAGGAGCCCTTACATAAGGGCCAGGCTTTGTTCGCTCCGGTAGTGTTGTTCCAGAATGATCCGGCCCCGGGTTCCAGAATGCGCTCCCACAGTCCCCCGCATACAGTCAAAACAAAGAAGTGAGAACAGAGTCACCCACTCACGCCCCGTGGCGCGGGGCAGTGTGGAGCCAGCGGCTTCAAAGAACACGCTCCCAGCGCTGCCACGTCGCATCGAGAGCCCTCGACGAAAAAAAAGACAATCTGGGCCCCCCGTCCCCGTCCCCCCACCCCCATCCTGTGCTGTGAGGTCATTCCCCTGTGCTGTCATATACAGGCTTTTTCCAAGCACTAATGATGTAGGAATAAAACAGCACTTAAATATGAGCAGGGCTCGGTCCCAGAACATGCCTTTGGCACAGAGGCAGGGGTCTGAGAGCACAGCCATTCACAGGGACTTTGTTCCACGCGCGGTAGGAATATAAAAAATCACACACGCACATGCATGCACACACACACACGAATATGCATGCACACACACACGCACATGCATGCACACACACACGCACATGCATGCAAAACACCATGCGCACGCAATATCACTCTTTCTCTGTCTCACACATGCACATGCACACACACACGCACATACATGCACACACTAGATGTACACATACATACACATAAGCACATGCACATACAGTAAACACACACACACACACACACACACACACTGTCTTAATTCGCCCCCCCCCTTGGTACACTGCACATTGAACTGTTCCTGTTGGATGTCCTACACCCCAGATCACCACCCTGACACCAGCTGTAAGTGTGAGAGACCTCGCCCCGCTCCTGAGAAGCTGCCTGCAGGAAGGGGCGTCCACCAGGGTGAGGCGCTCTCAGCATCCTTCCTTTGCTCTGACTCAGCATTACTCACACTGGACGTCCTGAGAGTCATCGCCCCAGAGAGGCCATGGCCCACGTACACACACACCCACACACACCCACACACACACACACACACACACCTACACACAAACACACACCCACCCAGCAGCAACCCAACACAACCCCTCACAGCTCCTGAACACACCCACCCACACAGCAGCCCAACACAACCCCTCACCCCTCCCGATTTCCTCGGCTAACCCGCCAGGCCTGCCCCAGAAGCCTTCACTTAGAGAAGGCTAAAGAGAGTCCAGGAAGCCCCCTAATTTATGACCGGCCATTTTAATCCCAGAGCCTGGGAAAAAGAAAGAGGAAGTGGAAGTGATTGAGTGTGGTCATGTGATCATGCAGGGGTTAAGAGCATCAGGGTGGGGGAGCGCGAGAGGCACTGTGAGGACTTGAGAATGTGGGAGTCCGTTTGGGAGATTGAGATTCTGGGAGTGAGGTATTGTGATATTGTGAAAGTGTACAGGAGTGTGTTGGGGAGTTGTAAGAGCGGGGGAGTGTGGTAGTGTAAAACTGTGAAAGTGTAAGAGTGTGAGATTGATATTCTGGGAGTGTGGCAGTGTGACATTTTGAAAGTGTGTGTGAGAGTGTGTAGGAGTGGAAGAATGTGGGAGTGTGAGATTGATATTCTGGGAGTGTGGTAGTGTGATATTGTGTTTGGGGAGTATGTTTGGAATCTGTGCTCTCAGCCTGTAACCTCCTCATTTACCCACTGACGCCAGAATGTATTCCAGATGTCTCTGTGGTAAAGGGATCACCATACCCTGACAAGAATGTGTGGTATTCTGACACTATGACAAACCCTCATTGTCTTCTCCTGTCAACAAATGTGTTATGAGTCGCGCTTCCCAAAACAGACATTATTAAAAAGTAAAACATTCTGAAATGAGATCCACTATGTCTCGTACTGTACGCATCGCTCTGGGGATAACATCACGGCGAGAGAGATGAACAGACAGACCAGGTACACAGATATGCAAACAAACAGAGACGGCGAACATACACAAACTAACGGGAGGCCGGCTCAAATGGGAGCCCGGGCCGGGTCATACGCTGTTTGTGTTCTCAGAGCGGAGTCGGCCGTGAGAATGCCCCCGCACGGCGTCTGTACAGCGCCGACCTACGAAGACCGAGGCCTTCGCTCTCCTGGCTCCGGCTTCGAGAACATTTTCTGCTCTCGTAAGTACACAAACACCCCGAAACGTCCCCGCGTATCTCTCTCGCTCTGCCGATCTGACCGTTGTGCGTACGTGAGAGACGTACGGGAAGGCCATCGATCACGGCGCGTCTCTAAACAGCCCGTAACTCCTGCAGAGCATGAGCCAGCAGCCGCCGAGCGCACATCAGTGTTAATGTAAACACATCCCCCTGCCCGCACAACCGCCGCACCCTCTGTCTGTAACGTTCCATACCACACCCCAACCCCCGCCGTGCTGGCTGTCGCCCCGATTTGAACCTCTTCTTGAATTTGAAGACGTTATTCATCTTTGATGGCCGTTTGGTCGTGCTGTGCCAACGTCACAGGAAATGCGCTTATGTCCATCTGCTCAGCTGTGTTCTTATACTGGCGGTGGGCTGAGAGACACACAAAAACCTCTCCTGAGGCTTCTATCCACCATCAGGTGATGATGATGATGATGATGATGGTGGTGAAGAAGGTGACAGAGGTGATAATGCTGATCAAAGCAGTAATTATGATGACCATGTTGATGTAGATTATAATTATGAAGATGATGATTATCATAATAATAATGATGCATGTACATCATGCTCCGGTTTCATATTTCGGAAAATAATACTTTTTATGAGGTGTGGTGAAGTTTTATCTGCATCGCTGGCATGCTTTGAAGCATTTGATTCTGAGAATGTTCGTGTGTGTGTGTGTGTGTGTGTGTGTGCATGAACACGTGTGTGAACAGTAGGTATGTATCAATCTTGAAGGACAGAGCGTGTCATCGAGTCGGCACTGTATTTACTCAGAGAGCGTTTATTTCTGGGGGCGTGAAACGCTTCTCTGCTCCTGACATGTGACTCTTCAAACAGCGTAAAGAACCGAGCCAGAGGAAGAAAGCCTCCCAGCAAAGTTTACTGTGAAACAAAAAACAAGAACGGGGCGGAACCACGGCAACCAGCCAAGCACGAGGGTAACAGCTGGGACACATACTGAGTACAAACGGACCTGACAGAACAAGGAGAGAGAGAGGGGGGGGGGGGGGGGGGAGACCGAGAGAAAGGTGGAGTGAGGGAGATAGGGGAACAAGGGAGGAGAGGGAGAGGTAGAGAGAGGGAGAGGGGGACAAAGAGAGGGGGAGGGGGAGCGAGGAAGATAGGGGAAAAGGGGAGAGAGGGAGAGAATGAGAGTGGGAGAGAGGGAGAAAGAATGAGAATGAGAGAGAGAGGGAAAGAGAGAGAGAAGGAGAGAGGGAGAGATGGAGAGGGAGAAAGAATGAGAAAGAGAGAGAGAGAGGGGGAGAGAGGGAGAGAGGGAGAGAGAGAGAGAGAGAGAATCCGGGAGGTTGGAGGGCCTGGCTGTATCAGTATGTGAAACTGTGGCCATTGTTTCCACACATGCTGAGGGATTAGCTCAGACTGCGGGTGTTTTCCTGGGCCCTGGGCGAGCGGGGTGATCTGCGCTGTGATTGGTCGGGTGGGCCACTCCCGAGGTTTGTCTTTTCCCACAGAGGCTCAATAGGGGAGCCATTGTTTCTCTGCTTTGGGGTCCCACAGCAGGACTGAGCTTCACATTGCTCCCCTTTACAATGGACCATTCTCCCCCAAACCCCATTCTCCTGTCTCATAGGACGGATACACCTCTCACACACACACCCCTTCCCTCCCCAAAGCGCAGCCAGGGGTGAGAGGGGCGCCCTGTCACAGAATCCGGGGCGAAAAAGGCGTCCCATGATCTCTCTCTATATATATATATCTATCTTTTGCTCGCTCTCTCCTTCTCCTCACAGACTCAGTCAATCACATCCCTGCACATTCCCACCCTCTGATACAGTCATGGGAGGTCATGTAATGGAGATTAATTGTGAAGTGAGCGTGCATACACACACACACACACACACACACACACAAGGGCGTAGATTTAGGGGGGGTCAGGGGGGACTTGTCCCCTCCAATATTTATAAGAGATGAATTCCCCCCCCCAAAAAATATCATGAATGATAACCACCTCACCAAAACAGGCTTTTATAACAGCACAGAGGCTCTAATCACTTAGATTATTTGTTAGATATCCCTTAACTTGTTTTCAGAAAATTCCTACACCCCTGCACTGGACCATACCATTTTCACCGCGTGCAGTATTCCAACCTCCCACACACTCCCTGCAAATCGCGCCTGGCTACAGGAGCTAACAGAGGAGTTACTCTGCAGACAATGTAAGTTGATTGATTTCCCTCAAAAATCCTTCAAAAAGTCCCTAAAACCAACTTTTCTTAAAGTAAAATTGCACAAGGAATCGTTTGCAACCATCCCCGAATCGATCTGACCTTCCGTTTTTGAGAAATAACCAAATTTTTAAAATCGCGACTTTTGTAAACACTCAGAAAGTGGAGAACAGTACAGAAAAATAATATAAAACACATAATGTGTCCCCTCAATGCTCAAGTCAGTCAAATGAAACCCATTTCTTACCTTTCTGCAGATGAATAGCTGTATCTAGTTTTTAACTTGAGTTTTAAGTTATCAGTTCAGTTGGGGTTACTTAAAAAAACTAGCTAAAATGTGTCCCCCCCAATGGTCAAGTGAAACCTACGCCCTTGCACACACACATTTATTACACACACGTATTATTCCTGGAATTATCTACGGTTTACAGTTCACACATTAGCCATGTAGAATCAGTAAGGCACACACTTAGGGAGACACACAGTTGCCATGGCGCTTCTGGTTAAACCCTAGCTGAACTGAACGGCAGTACAACCAACCATACAGCTGCCCTTCATAGAGTCCCAATTTCCACCTCATCACACCTTTTCAGTGCCAATGGGCCGGCCAGCCATAGGCAAAGAAAGCCTGCCAAAAACATCAGGTCTGGGGCTTGAAAAAAGTGGTGGAAAAAAATCAGGAATCAGTCAGAAGCTGGTGAACACTGGCCATCAGGCCACTCTGCCCCAATGACTAACAAAATGGCACACACAAAAAAACAGAGCGGATTGCCATGATAATCAAACACACATAAAATACTAATTTGCTCAAAATGGAGGGCTTGACTTCCCCACACGCCACCTGCCACCTCCCATCTGGTTTTTATTATAATGTACAGAAATATCACTTTTCCCGGGCAGTCAGAATTGAGTTCAGCATCTCTGTGGCAGTGACCAGTGAACAACAATGACAGCTGCACCCAACAAAAGCAAGCAAACATTTCCCATCTGTCCTCAGGTTTCTTCCTACCACTCTCTGCAGCCGGACACACCAAGAACATAAGGCTAAAATCTTTAACTGACCTCTCTCAGAAGTATTCATGCCAGTAATGCATCTAACAGGGCTTAGAACAGCATGGAGAGATCTGTACATTCTTCCCCACAAACAGCAACATCAATGCATGCATGGCTGTAGTCAGAGGCGTAAAATCCAGAGGTGAGAAAGTAAAAGTTCTGCCATGTGTTTCCTCCACCCATGAACTCAGCCAGCTGATTTCACTAATTAGTTCTACCTCCTGGCTGAAGAATTGTGCTAATTATCAAATCCAGGTGATTGGAACAAAATACTGAGGAGGACTTTTACGTTCTGAACCTGGATTGTACACCTCTGGCTGTAGCACTGCTGCAATGGCGGCTCAGCAGTTGGGCCGGTGAGGAAACGTTTATCCTTGGCCCGGGCCGAGTCACGGACTGTACTCTTCGGTAGTTAGCACATTCCCTTCGGCGCGTCTGCCCTGATGTTCATAGCGGAGACAAAAGAACGAAACCCGTTCGGGGAAGCGTCTGTTATTTCGCCCGGCGGCTCAGCTGGGGAACGACCGCGTACGGAGAGAGAGGGGTGAAAAAAATGAAAACAATAACACGGTGGGAAACGATTTTTGGATGGGTCTCCGGTGGCATGGGGTGCGCAGAGTCCTCTCGGTCTTACAAGCGGGGCCAACCCCATAAATCAAGACGCGACAGGACAGATGCCAAAGTGAAGGGGGGTGTTATTTTTTAAAATCATAACAGGTTATCCCATGTGCGACACACGTATAGCACACAGCTGTAAGTGTACAATGCACAATGACTAATGGTCACCAAAGCAGAAATGGCCTTATCCTAAGCTTATTCTAAGCCCCTCCCATTAATTTAGCTGACCTCCAGCCTAGGCCAGATTTAAGTATCCATGGTAACCGGAGCCGAGGGTGCAGGCCAGACTACTGAGCAAACAACAAACAAAACGAAAAATCAAACAAAAAGCATTGTTATTATGATATGACCTGTGACGACCTCAGAGTGCCAGAGATATAAATATCCAACAAAAGAAACACGCTCTTTGGATCGGCTTGTTGGAAATCAGGGCTGCGTCCCAATATTCTTCACTCCCCATCTCCTTTCCTCCACTCCCCCACTACCACTCCTCTCCTACCTGGAAGTATGCAAAACTGCCTAAAACGTTTCGAGTAGAAGTATTTGCATGTACAGTATACAATGTACCTGACATTGCGGTTTGTGTCGAGACATTAATTAATATGTAACTATTAATAAGTACTTAAGATGTGATCAGCGACATTAGATTAAAACACAAAGATCTGTTTCCGGGGGACGGAGTAGAGGAGGTGGTAGTGGAGGAAAGGAAGGAGGGTTATTGGGATGCACCCCAGCTCCTTTCCATCCTGAGCCGCGTAC
The DNA here is from genome assembly GCA_022702515.1 of Ilyophis sp. 1 JC-2022. Classification (NCBI taxonomy): domain Eukaryota; kingdom Metazoa; phylum Chordata; class Actinopteri; order Anguilliformes; family Synaphobranchidae; genus Ilyophis; species Ilyophis sp. 1 JC-2022. The sequence goes on from CM040403.1 coordinate 122,636,512, forward strand.
AGAAGTGATTTATCCGTGTGAGGGCGTAAACAGAAGTGCTGGACACCACAGGATATCCCAGGATGCTCTGCTCTCTCAGGTCACCCTCCTCTTTACAAACACAGCTGCACTACAGCATTAACCTTGGTTAGAGCTAAACCCTGCAATCTCACACCGTCTGTGGATCAACACCGACAATACCTATCCCTGCTCTCCGTCGGCAAACACAGCAATAAGCCAAGCCAGAGACAAGTCAAAACTTACAGAGGAAAAGACAACTTTTGATCTTCTTCAAAATGAAATAGGACGTGTCAGGACAATGGCTAGGTTAACTCCATCATAGAGGTAAGCCTGGACTCAATCAACATGAGTCCTTTTAACATTGGCTTTGATTTACCTGCCAAACATACAGAATGTTCTGTTTTAGATTTAGTTTCCAGACATTCTGAATTTTGGTGATTGCTGAAATCGTGTGAGAATACAAAAAAAACTGATGCATTTATTCACAAGCCAAAGTTAAGGCCAAATGTTCATTTCCTTTGTAAAGTGAATATACTGCAATAGCACAAAAAAGATCCTCTTATACGATACGATGGCCACCAGCAGTCGTACCTCTGCACCACGTCCTCTCCGCTCCAGCAGGACAAGTCGTCCACCACCATCTCGCCCTCGCAGAGCATCTCAGGGAGCGCTGCGAAGAACGACTTATAGCGCTGGATGTAGCCCATGAACTCCCTGCAACAGAGACGAGAAAAGATATGTGTGTGTGTGTGTGTGTGTGTGTGTGAGAGAGAGAGAGAGAGACAGAGAGAGGGAGAGAGTGCAAAAGTGAGACAGAGAGACACAGTATTTCGTCTACAATGACCGTCCTTCTCACACCCTCATTTTATCCTCCACAAGGCACAAGCGGTGTTGTACCCGCTGAAAAAAGAGTTCCCATTTGAGTGTCCAGAATGACTGGCACTCAAATGAACAGCAGCAGTGAGTCTCTGGCCCAGTCGCACGGACAGATACGTGCAATATCTTTTGTTGGGTGCAGAAACATTTACAGACACTAGAGACAGAGACACAGAGGAGACTGCACACATGATTAATGAACGCCTGAGTGGAAATTTGTTATGTCAGACGGACAATGGGTGAATTTGAATAGGCACTTTCTAAGGCCACCCTGAGTTACAAAACGGGGGTCAAAGGGGGTCACAGAGCAAACAGGACCTCATCAATTCATGCCATGGAAGCATTGTACTTCTATGGTTTTGTGTTAATATTACAAGAATGTTAACTAATTATAAAACGTACATTAGAAAATGAGATGGAACAGGAAGTCCATTTCATGTTTTCTTGCATATTTGTCTGCTTTTGAAATTACAGACTGTTACATACGTATATTCTTCTTAGCTGACGCTTTTGTATGTCCAAAGTGACATACAGTACATGAATACATAATTATTTCAGTATTTCCCCTCAAACCCACAATGTTTGTGTCGTCAGCAGAATGCTTTACTAGCTGAGCCATAAGACTACGACTACACTAAGGGCCTGTGATTTACGAAAACCTTTAAGCCCATGCAAGACTAATAACACAACCAATGATTGGTGCCAAAATACCACAACCAATCATCGGGCATGTTATTGGTTTAAAAAGGTGCTAAAAGGTTTTGCACATGCTAAATGTCTTATGAAATCAGGCCCTAAATGTTTACCTGTGCACACGCGCGCGCGCACACACACACACACACACTGACACACACGTATACACAGCCAAAAGACAACAGACGTGTTAGCTTAAAGGGACACGTGAAAGAGGTGGACACGTCACAGAGGTTAATGAGAGAGACAGATGCATCGAGGCTCGGAGGATCCATGCTTACCTAGATATCTTTTTCAGACTTCTAGGTTTATCGTTCTTGGAAGGTTTCAGAGGTAGTGAGCTGGGGAGGAGTCAATCGGCAGGGGAGAGAGGGAGGATCGAGGATCAGTCGATGCAAGCAGGAGGGATGCAGGAAGGGAAGGAGGGAGAGAAAAGAGAAAGAGAGAAAGAGAGAGTAGAAAAAATAAAGATACCGAAACCAAAAAAGGAATAAAAAAACAGAGTCACACCGTTGACCTGGAAAGGAAAAGTTGACCATGCGTCATGCAGAGACGTGGCCAGCAGGGGAGGGAGCACTGCAGCGCATGCAGGTGCAGATGTAGAGAGCCCATCCAGCGCCCGACACCTCACAGCCTCACTTTTAATGTCCTGTGTAATCATTGGCTATTTTTTGCTCTATTTTAAAAGGCACAGTAAAAAAATTCAGTTCAGCTGCTACATGATCCTGCTGCTACAGCAGTCTGGCCCTCACGCCGGTGTGAGGAAACCAGATAAATGGTGCCAGTGCTTTTAGCCATGGCAGCTCATGGCTGTGTCCCAATCAAAGCCTTATCTATACTGTATACTGCTTATTGCATACTGTTTAGTGACATGCAGTATGTAAAAAATATCCTCCTTACTATTATCAGCGAAAACCCGGAAATAAGTATATCATTCTGGGATTTTAAGTACACTACATTTAGAGAACATTTTGCCAACTTGACAACGTTCTCATGCAGTGTACTCAAATAGCATTCTCAATATTATTGAAGGGTGTTTATTCAGACACAGCCAAGGCAGGAGGCCACGATATGGTTGGCGGATGGATGGGGCATAGATGTACATCCCCCCTGCGGCTTCTCTCTTTCTCCCCTGATGTGGCCTGGGTGAAGTGCGGAGGAGCCGAGAGTCAGAGCGGAGCCGAGAGTCAGAGCGGACCCCAGCTAGCGAGCGAACCGGTGGCCCTTTAGTGGCCCGCTGTCAGCGCTGATGTTGTTCAGCCAGCGTTTCGTAAATGGGCCCTTCCCGCTAAGAAACAGCACAGGCGCGGCAGCCGAGATGCAGGTCGGCTGTTAACAGAAGCAAAATAGTTGCCACTGACAGGAACCGACGTAGGGCGGATTTGCGAAAAGGCTGGCACGCCGATTGCTGTTCCGGCCGGCGGACTGCGCTTGGCTGCGTGCTTGGATGTGGTGTCTTGTCAGGGGAAACTACAGTAACTCAGCCCTCCAACAGATTCTCTGACATCCTGCGGTTTCAGCACAATGGCAGTCGTAATGAATGAGGCTTTACGCTTCTAATGTGGGAGCCAAAAACAGCCAGCCTGGTGTCACCGAAGGCTTCATGAAGACATGAACCTATTCACTGCTGCCAGCACTCTGTAATATCGGCCAATGGAGAGATTGCTTCTGGGCTGTTGGTCCCAATGACCAATCCGTCGTCCTGTGCCAGACTCGGCAGGGGAGGAATCCTGGTCCTTGGCTCGAGCATTTAATCGAGCGGAGCGTTCCGGGTGAAGATGTGAAAAAGAGTTGACAGATCATAACACTGATCTGTGAGCCACTGAACTACACTTCCCAGCCTGCTGAGGAGTCCCATTCAAATGTGTCACTGAGACATAAAGAGCCATGTCCATTACTGCCGTTTAAACACAGAAACCTTTAAACAGCTGGCCTCTGTCTGTCCGTCTGTCTGGCTTGCCCTCCCTCAAATATGGTACCTGGGCAGAAGGGTGTCTCCAAAAATCAAGCAAATCTTTTTCTTTTTTTTTATTGTCTCAAATTACAAAATTTCACCCCCCTTCCCCCTCCTCCATTCTTACCTGGCCCAATCAGAAAATTCTACATGAAAAATGAATTGTTAACATTACCTGCAACCGCGTAAGGTGTGGTTATGGCTGTTGTTACAGTACTCTTAGTACAATGCCTTGTAGTGTACTTGTTTGAATACATTGAGAATTCCCATTTCCCATTAATTTCTTAGGATGGTGTGTATCCAACAAAGTTTCATCATAAAGTAAATTGCCCCATGCAAAACCATTCCTTTTAGCCAATCACTCATACACATTCCATAGCACAGCAATCAGATAAAAGAAAACAGGAGTATGAATGTGTTTTATATTTATGCGGCTGCCACGCCCGATGCCACGCCCGCTTACCGTCTCATATGCGCCAGCTGGCCGTGCCGGGGCTGGCCCGAAGGCTGGGGCGTGGTCGAGAGAGGGGTGGAGGTGGCTTGGGTCGCCGTCACTGGGGAAGGGTGCGCGGTGGTAGCGGGGGCCGCCTCTGTCAACTGCCCGCACACCTTGTCCACCTGGAGGAGAGACGGGGAAACATGGCGGCTTGAGTCTCGGCTTCACACTGGGAACGCCAGGTGTTAAAAAACATGGACTGAATGAGTATCAGGATACACAGTCGCGCATTTATCCAGAAACCACTCACTGCCTTTAAACGAGGAGGCTTTTGGGTTTGGATAAGGTGGTATTAGAGGACCTGTAGGTGTTCCTGTAGCTGTTTCTGGATTCCATGCAAACTTCTGTACTTAAAGGGGCAGTTCACCCAAAAATGTCATTTACATACAAAATAATCAACAGCATTGTCTCTTTACAAATACAATGGCACGGTTACTCACAAACATCCACAGACCTTTTCTAAACCTACTTTCTACCGAAGTACGTCACCTGTATATCCACACAAAGTCTCAACCAAAGCACGGCAGTATTCTGGGGGGCACTGACGCTAAGCCCCAGAATAATCTAGATGCTGTACACCAGGGATACTCAAATTTGGCCCTGGAGGTCAGTAGTACTGCTGGACCCTGACCGAATACGACCCCTGTTCCCTGTCCACTGTCCCCTCACTTTGCAAGCAGTGTGCAAAAAAAATCCCGCAAAACTCTTTCCAAACTAGTGAGAAAGTAGTTTGTAATATTTATTTTTATTTTGTTATTTTTATTGACAATATCAATCAGTTAACATATGACGATTGTTACAAAGTGTAGATTATGAATGAAGATAGAATTTAAAAAAATAAAAAAGAGTATTTTGTAATATGAACCGATCTTATACCATAGATATACATACACGCTCTATGTCTTTTACGCTTTTACTTCCGGGTTACTTACTGAAATTGTCATATGAGTGCACCGTTCTGCAGATGAGTGTGCTCCTGAATTCCCTCAACAAAACGCCGGAAACAAGGGGTTCATCCTGGTATTTTAAGTGCCCCCATTTGTGAGAAAAAGTCGCCCACTCAAAAGCTTTTTGACAAAATGGACTCAAATATGCGCCCCCAAAAGGGTGTAGGGGTCGTATTTGGACATGGCCCTGGTCTTCTCTTCTGCCTGATAGTCCGTCGTGCAATAATGTCACTGATCAGCCAGAGATTACACTCAGCTGGTGCGTCAGGCTTAAATCAGTCCCTGATTAGAGGGGAGGAATGTACTTAAACCAGCGGTACTACTGGTCCAGTGGGACAGATTTGAGTATCCCTGCTTTATACCTTGATTTCTTTTTGTACTGCTAAGTGAACATTTGGCGTAACTCACTGAAGAATGTAATACACCACTCAAGAATGAGGCATAAATGCTTTGTGGAAGATTGAATGGGACTGAGGGACAACCCCATGCAATAATCTGCAGACGGGCCATTCTTCAAAGGGCAGCCGAACGTCAGGGCTGCTGTAGTCCTTGGCTGATTTAAATCAGTTAAAGAAGAAAAACAGTGACATCACAACAGAAAATATCATTTTGTGGTGGAATTTCCCTCACGGGGGTTTCACTGAAAACAATACCGTTCGGAACTACTGGAAAACTGCATAGTTTGAGACCGTTTCCTGTTCGTTTCGAGAGGGAATAAAAAAAGCGAATAAAAGGAGTTTTAAAAAAAGAGTGACTAACGCTAGAGTTTACTTTGGCATGTGGCGAATATCGCCCGATCCCTTAAATCACTGTAAAATCAGGCTGGCTTCAGCCCCAAAATGTAGCAGGCCTCCCGTGGAGGCCACAGAAATAAAATCAGGGTTGACCCTAACTGCTATTCGTTAACGAGCGTTACCGTCTCAACAGGCAAGAATGCGACCCCAAAGCAAATCGTTCAAGGAAGTGGTTCTGTTCTGTTCTTTTGGACTAGTTCTGCGGCCCCTCAGGATTGCAATGTCCGCACTGTCGGCCGCGGTGTGGGGAAAACTGAGACCAGACCAAAGCTGGACACGAAGGCGCTGACAACGACGACAAAAGGAGTAACTCTGTGGTTAACCGAGCCAGGCTGTTTGTGTTTATGTTACATCAATATTTCTGTCTGATTTATAACTGCTTTTCTAATGGATCAAAAGCTATGTTGAAAACATGAAAGGAAGAACAAGCTCCCAGCTATTTACATCCGCCTCCCGGATGCTCGTTTCCGGAAGGCTGAGCGTTTACGGATGATGGAAGAGATAAACAGACATGATTGCTGGAATTAAATTGATGGAGAGGGAGCAAAAATACATTCAAATACTGCTGCAATGATTTGAACATCAAGCCTTGGGAAAGCATATGACATCACATAGCAGGCATTATCCATCCAACATTTAGCATTTTTCTTTTTAACGGCAAATCCATTTATATAGCTGGACATATACCGAAGGGTCCTACCTGGGACTTGAACCTGCAACATTTGGGTTACACGCCCAGTTCCTTACCCACTATGCTACACTGCCACCCCTATATGAAGGTATGCCTTGAGTCTGAAACTATTATAAAGCAAGTGAGCGCCTGTATATCAGTCCTGCATTTCACTTTTTTTTTATCCCAAATGAATAGCTTTTTCTCCCAATTTGGAACGCCTAATTGTATTTACAGGCCTGTCTCATTGTTGCAAGGTCCTCTCGTCTACACCAACAGCCACACCTGTTTTTCACACTGTGCTCTATCAGCTGTACTGAGCAGGTATTTCTTCAAAGTGACACGCTTCATGCACTGCTGACAGCAGCAGATTGCAGGTGCCAGATCGATGAGGCGCGTCACTGTGGAGGCACGGTACGAGAACAAACCCTCCCTCTAGGGACGACGCCACAGCCAACCATACGTCACCTTTTGACACGGTCAGGATTCGGTACCAAGCTATTGGCCACAGCCATGTATGTAACTGGACGCCTCACCCTGTATCCTGGAAGGCGGAGACACCCAGCAGGCCAAACGTATGACTACATTTCATTTCAACATTTGGCAGAAGCTCTTATTCAAGGCAAACAGCACAGATCATATTTTCACATATAATGCATTTATATGGCCAACTATTTCTTACAGAAGCTAGCTATGAAGGTTAAGCACCTTTCCCAAGGGAAAAATGGCAACAACCTAGCTTTTGCATATTTACTTAGCATTTGCTAACAACTGTGCCATTTCTGCCCTGATTCATTATTTTGTATTTTTGATATAATGATATTTCTGTAGTATTGTTCTCAGATTGTGATACTTGCTTGTTAGCTGGGCCCTCATTGACTGCACACCCCACAACTAAGAGGAGTATTTCACACTGGGCCTCCCTTCACTAACACGTTAACCTTGAGAAAGTAAAGCCACTACAGCGTCTTCAAGGGGTCTTACGAGGGAGAGAACAAGGTGACAAAAACGGTTTGATTGAAACAGTACACACATGATATGACCTTCAAATAGTGTACTTTTGAAATTCTACATTTTTCTATAAAATACTTTTTTATTGTTTTCATTCAGCCTTTCTCACTTTACTTATAAAATAACTGTATTCTTTGTTTTCCGGTGTAAACAGCTCTATAATGTGAGCACAAAATAATAATTATAGCCAGTATGTCACTGGGAGCACTGGTATCTGGCCTTGACTTCTGAGAATAAAATCTGACATTTTTCCATGCTTTTGCCATCCTGGGTCTGGATTTCTCACCGCTGCTAAAATATGTACTGAGCGTCTCTTCAGAACACCACTGGCTGGACTCACCCAGACAGACAAGCTACTCTGCCAGGGGGCAAGATACCGGGAGACTGGCCCTCCCTGGTTTTGGGCCGCTTGGTTTGAGGGGCGACTGGCATTAATAAAGGGGGGGTGGGGGTGGCGGGTTGGCGAGTTGGTGGGCCGGAACGCTACGGAGCTGGAATTCCACAGACACCCAGACAAAGAGTCACTGGGAGCCCTGGAGTGCTAGCGGGAGACAGCGTGGATACGGATCAAGCGCGAGGACCGCGGCACCCTCAACCGCAGCTCAGACCGTCTCTCACCTGCAGCCAAAAACAAACCCACATCTGAACCCGCCGCCACATGAGATCCGGAGCCCGGGCCTGGAACAACCCGTACCTGCGGCCTCCGTAAGGTCACACCGGCCACACTCAACACGGCTGGCCCACACTTACACAGACTGAGCACACACCTACAGCCACACTCAACACAGCTGGCCTACACTTACACAGACTGAGCACACACCTACAGCCACACTCAACATGGCTCGCCCACACTTACACAAACTGAGCAAACACCTACAGCCACACTCAACACGGCTGGCCCACACTTACACAAACTGAGCAAACACCTACAGCCACACTCAACACGGCTGGCCCACACTTACGCAAACTGAACACACACCTACAGCCACACTCAACACGGCTGGCCCACACTTACGCAAACTGAACACACACCTACAGCCACACTCAACACGGCTGGCCCACACTTACGCAAACTGAACACACACCTACAGCCACACTCAACACGGCTGGCCCACACTTACGCAAACTGAACACACACCTACAGCCACACTCAACACGGCTGGCCCACACTTACGCAAACTGAACACACACCTACAGCCACACTCAACACGTCTGGCCCACACTTACACAGACTGCCAGAGGAGTCATGGGCTAAGCTGGTCTTTACCCATAATGCAACCCACCCACAGACTGAGAAAGAGCCGCAGCTACAACAGCACCAAGCTGCAGAACATAGCACACGCTCGGCACTTTGGGAAAATGAGTGCACATGTGACATGTGGACACACTGTGGAAACTATATTTTCAAAGGCCCGTAATGTGTTTCAACCAACTTTAATATTATACGTCCAAGAAAGTTAAGGTAATTTGTGTTGGAACACAACCTTTTCTTTACTCTTTTATTTTGCAAAATTGTACGTATTATTTGGAGGTTTTCTGTAAATGCGCACTGAGACACTTTCCAGTTTTTTTATTAAATGTTTAATTTCCCCTGACAGCCTTAGGGGAAAAGTGAAAAACCCATCATAATAATCAGGACCATAGGGAAAATAGTTATTTGGGCACGCACAAAGAAAACTAATCTTTTGCAGAAGTACTGTTGAAGTTCCAGAATTATTCATTTGTTTTGTTTTTTTATTGCATTACAGGCCCTAAACACTAAACAATGTAAACACCCATTAGACCTCATAAAACAAATGCACACTATTATACAGCAAACATAAGAAAACAAAACATAAAAACATAATGGGCACATAAGTAGTTCTGGCAGGAAAAGAAGTGCAAACAAAGGCCGCTTTATGTTGCAGTGCACTCACACCAGACTCTATCTAATGCCTGGTTGCTTAGACGCTGATTTGCTGGACCTGTTCTCTGACTAATCAACAGATGAATCAATCAATCAATTAATTAATTACCCTGTGAATGACAAGGCCCTCCGTTAACATATCCCGTCTCTTGCCACAGTATAAATCACATAGTTTAGAGATCCCCTGTCCTTTCTCATGATTCCATTCAGAATGGAGGCTCAGAGCAAGCCTGGACAACAGACTGAATTTATCCTTACTTCAACGACATGAGCCAGAATAAGTTTCAAATATACCCAAGAGGACAAGAAAGCCAGTCCACTGCTTCATCCTCAAATCCATCTCTGTAATGGCAAATAGCCACCAGAGAGGAAGAAGGTACCATTTCATATTGGGGATTAATTAAAATCTCATTGATAAAAACTGAACTTTAAAATGTTTACTGCTGGATGAACATTGTTTTGGGTGGTATTTATTGGATGATTATATCTGATGACAGTGTGTTTCATCTTTGTCCTTTGTACTCCGAATAATACATTCATGAAAGTGCTAAAATACTCTAAACAAACCCCAAATATTTCTTAGAAACAAATACAATTTTTTGTAATTCTGACTCACTGTAACAATTGAGTCTTGCCATTGGTCTGCTTGCATACTGGGCTATGGAGGCAACATATGGGGTGTATGTATGTCAGCTGTTTGGGTCCAGATGTGTATACACCAGCTTTTACAATGCGTGGTGTACACATCCAATGGTGTACGCGTATAAGTATGTAACAGTGACTCTGAATGTATATGTGTATATCTCATTTATCCTGTCTCTGGGAGTACATGTGTATGTATGCACACTTGTGTGTGTATGCATTTGTGAGTTCACATTTGTATGTTAGGGCGGCAGTGTAGTACAGTTGTTAAGGAACTGGGTTTGTAACCGAAAGGTCGCAGGTTCGAGTCCCACGTAGGACACTGCCGTTGTACCCCTGAGCAAGGTACTTCACCTGAATTGCTTCAGTATATATCCAGCTGTAAAAATGGATACTATGTATAAATGCAAAAATGCTGTGTAAGTCGCTCTGGATAAGAGCGTCTGCTAAATGCCTATAATGTAATGTAATGTATGTGTGTGCATGTGTCTGTTTGCATGTGCGTGTGTGCGCGTGTGTGTGTGTGTGTGTGCGCGTGTGCGCGTGTGCGCGTGTGCGTGTGTGTGTGTGTGTGTGTGTGGGTGTGGGTGGGTTGTCTTGGTGGCAAAGCCTGTAGAGCACCGTCCACATGTTCATTGCAAGCCTGCGAAGTCGGTGGTTTGAATCCGGCCGTGCATTCTTTGTCACATGTCCCCCCATCTCTCTCGCTCCACATTCTTCCTGTCTCTCTACACTGCGCTGTCCAATAAAGCAGAAAAATACATAAAATTATACATATAAAAAAAGAGAAAATGTGAGTGAGTGTGAGAGAGCACCATGGGATGTCCTATGAGGAGCAAAGGGTGAGTGGATCTTCCCGCTAGCACGACGCTTCACCGGGAGTATTCGCTTACAGCTACCACTGGTGGTCCGCTAAGAAGGTTTATTTGTCCAAGGATTAGCCACAGAAGCTCTGAAACTTTCTCAGCGCTCTCTCTGACCCGCGCCGCAGTGCACTCTGGGAAGGGGTTGTCCGGCATAGTGCGAACGCCCCCGCCCTTTGTCCCATCGCGGTATTTACATTCTGTGTGGCGGCTTGTCCGCAGACACCCTGGGGGTTGTGCAGCCTCCCCCACAGAGAAAATGGGGCTCAAAGGCCCACAGGATCCAGAGGGAACGGGGCTCAAAGGCCCACAGGATCCAGAGGGAACAGGGCTGAAAGGCCCACAGGATTCAGAGGGAACGGGGCTGAAAGGCCCACAGGATCCGGAGCAAACGGGGCTCAAAGGCCCACAGGATCCAGAGGGAACGGGGCTGAAAGGCCCACAGGATCCAGAGCAAACGGAGCTCAAAGGCCCACAGGATCCAGAGGGAACGGTGCTCAAAGGCCCACAGGATCCAGAGGGAACGGGGCTGAAAGGCCCACAGGATCCAGAGGGAATGAGGCTGAAAGGCCCACAGGATTCAGAGGGAACGGGGCTCAAAGGCCCACAGGATCCAGAGGGAACGAGGCTGAAAGGCCCACAGGATTCAGAGGGAACGGGGCTCAAAGGCCCACAGGATCCAGAGGGAACGGGGCTCAAAGGCCCACAGGATCCAGAGGGAACGGGGCTCAAAGGCCCACAGGATCCAGAGGGAACGAGGCTGAAAGGCCCACAGGATTCATAGGGAACGGGGCTCAAAGGCCCACAGGATCCAGAGGGAATGGGGCTCAAAGGCCCACAGGATCCAGAGGGAACGGGGCTCAAAGGCCCACAGGATCCAGAGGGAACGGGGCTCAAAGGCCCACAGGATCCAGAGGGAACGGGGCTCAAAGGCCCACAGGATCCAGAGGGAACGGGGCTCAAAGGCCCACAGGATCCTGGCCTGGATTCGGAAGTTCAAGGCTTATGCTTTTTCAAGAAAAAACTCCTTATTACGTACTACCCTCTTGGTCAGGCTCCTTTTGGTCATTTCAGTGGATATGTACCTGGTTAAATAAAGGCTAAAATACGTGCTTGTTGTGATTTGCAATGAGGGAAATTCCATTGGGAATGGTAATTCCCTTATAATAATTTTTCTAATGCTGACAGCAGAAAGCTTGCAGGCAAATCGTTTTTTGAGTGGGCCGGCACCGGTAATGGCAGTGAGCACTCCGCTGTATCCCAGCTTGCTAAGGGGCTGCTAATTGAATAATAAGGAACATGAGCTTCAGGTCAAAAATGTCGGACCTGGCCTGACCCCGTGACCTCATCCTCCTTCTCATTCCCCCCTGGTCGCAGCGCCCCAGCGCCTTGAATTCCAGCTGATTGCCTGGATACGCTCATTTTCTTACTTCAATAAGAATGCGGAGACCCCGATCAATTCTGACATAAATACATAAATTGATTGCAAAGCAAAACAAACTAAAACAAACAAGAATCCCCCCCATGGCATGACCTTCATTTGTTTGAATGAAAGGACAGGTATTTTCATGGTTGGCTCGGCACCAGGATACAAAAACAATATCAATATCAACGAGCAGCTGCTAGAGCACTAGAACAGGCAGCTCATGAATTGTGCGTAAGCCCTATGTAGCTTATCCCATGGTGGTAGGCACTTCAGCCATCATACTTTACAGCACACAGGGTAACATAGGAAAACAAACTACAGACCACACAGGAACCGCTCATGCAGAAATTATGATTCTTAATAACTGGATGGGATCATTTAACAGACTTTGTTATGAGGACTGTAAGTTATTTAAGGCAAAGAAAATAGAAAATGACAGCTTTAGAATTCACGTGCATCCATTTCAAATGTTCAATATTCCTGACATATTCATATTTGCAATGCAATTAAAATAAAGCTACATTAGTGTCATGCATATCGACAGGCTTCTGCCTGATTGTTTAACATATAAAACTACTGAAAATCTAAGAATAATAATAATGCCTTGCATTTATATAGAGAATGAGAATCCTTAGTGAATCAGTATATAGACCTTTCTACATACATTTATAAACTCCTCAAAAAAAGTTCGGAAACGTTATTTCGGTCGATTATTCTTCCCCTTTAATAATACCAATTGGTATTGTATTTTATATCGTTGGAAAGCCTGATTAGTCACCTTTACAACGAGGTACAACTTGTAAGGATCGTGCATTCGTGGAATGAGCAACACAGCTAACCGTGTGGGTAGCGGCCCAAAAAAATTTGCCAAAATCCCCTGCAATATTCTTCTGTTGGTATTCACTCTCGTTTTGAGTTGCTTGGTGGACTGGATGATTGCACTCTCCCACAGTAATAAGGAAAAAACAACACATATTGGCCATTTTTACACTTTATTCATTTTACACTGTCAGGGACCTCAGTAGCGTGTGGATGATCCATACGCAGCCACAACAGCTTGGCACCTCCTCCTCATACTGAGGTCCCTGACAGTGTAAAATGAATAAAGTGTAAAAATCAGGCTTTCCAACGATATAAAATACAATACCAATTGGTATTATTAAAGGGGAGGAATAATCGACCGAAATAACGTTTCCAAACTTTTTTTGAGGAGTTTATGTGCCAGTGCATAAACCAGAAATGAAGCAGCGGTACGCCTCACCAGATAAAAAAGCGGAGGCCAATCTATCCACCAGTGCAATGTTCTCAAAACATTGTGAATTTCAGTATTTCTCTATGACTGTGGAAGTGATGCCATGAGTGCTGAGAGCATTTGCTGGGTGTGACTCCATTTTGCCAGACTGAGGTTTGGATTTTCAACCACAATTTTCCAAGAAGTTGGTTTTAATTCTGCTTTGTTTTTCCTGGTGTTTTTTTTACATGTTCAAAACACTGTAATCTCACCCTGATTTATTGTGTACCATGTTTATGTTTCATATTTTTAAAAAACAACATTTTGTACACCATATCTCATTATGGACTTATGTTGTGACAGTTTTATGGACCTATATGTACATTGAATAAATAGACTTTTTAAAATAGCCACTTGCTTTAAGAGTTCCCACATTTAGGAACACACAACATTTGGTTCCTCTGTGTACTCCACGTTTCTCATCTCATAAATCATTATAAATTATATTGGCTGTACATATTTATGTTTATCTTTGACATATCTAATTAGAGATACACATTCCCTATCATAATTCACTGCTCAAAAAAATTGTTATGAATTTGAATAATTTCCAACAGAGTTGGAATAGGGACAGAGAAATTGGAGAAAACTTTTTAAATTCTTTTGCGTTCCATTGCCAAAAACTTGCATTTAGTTTCAAATGGTTTGTGTACCTTTATGCAAGGAAATTTTAAAAAGTTTTGCTGAAGAATTTCTTGTCAAATCCAAACACTTGAGGTTGATGCATACATATGAGTGTCAAGCCATTGAGCAATTCATCGATTTCTACTTTGAGCTGGGGCAGAAACAGGACATCTTCACACCCCCTAGTAGCCATTAAACTTAAGCGTTGGGATATGACTCGGAGATACTTCATAAGCAACAAGAAGTACTTCTCTAAGCACGATAAATTATTTTGGGTTCACAAAAAAGTATTGTGTGTTAAGAAAAGCGACACATTTACGCAACAATATACAGAATTATCCACACACACACACACAGACACACACACATACACACACTGTTGAGGGTTGACTCTATGGGCAGTTTCCCTACAGTAGGCATTTCAACCAGCCCAGTGGAGGTCCTCCATAAATGCCCTAAATTGGCACAGATGACAGCAGAAGCGATGCCACTGTAAAAAAGTTATATTTGTCCCGTGTCTGCCTGGCGCATTCGCACCCTTCCTTGGTATCCCAAACTTGGCCCTTAACAGAATGTCTAATGTCTGTGGACTGAGACAGCAGGGCGGTGTTGAAGCACATTCAGGCGTTAAAGCCATACAGCGTCTCCGCATCTCTCAGTGACCCGTCAGGCTCAGAAAGCACGGCCTGTGAGCTCTATGCATGGCCGCTTGCTTTTGGACAACGTCGCTCTTACACATTTTTTCAACAATGTTACAGAATATAATTACTGAACTAGCCCAATTATTTGGTCAGTTTGTCAATGAAATAATTTCCATGAGGCGATATGTGTGGAAAATAAGCAGAGGACATTAAAGGGTGAAATTGTACACATGAAGAGCTGTCATATCATCAGTGTTGTGCAAAAACCTTGTATCTCCATTTTTTAAACATACAACCCCCAATTCCAAAAACGTAAAATGCAAATAAAAGCAGAAAGCATTGATTTGTAAATTCTCTTTTACATATATTTAATTGAAAACAGTGCAAAAAAAATATATTTAAAGTTTTACCTTATCAACTTTATTGATTTTTGTAAATATACACTAATTCCAAATCTGATGCCTGCAACATGTTCCAAAAAAGTTGGGACAGGGGCAAAAAAAAAACTGGGAATTAAAAAAATAATAAAAAACAGTTTGGAACATTCCACAGGTAAACAGGTGATGCTATCATGGCTGGGTATAAAAAGACTCTTGATACTATAACGATTCTGCATTTGAATAGATCTTCATGGGAATTGTGGGGTGGGACTAGATTAAGACGTATATTACACAGGAATAGTATGAAACACATGGTTGGCTAAATGGCTGTAAGTCATCAAACCATCACTCTGCTGCCAGATATGCAGTAGATATGGATGGACCACTTGAAGGGTTGTTTCTCCTGACTTCACTTGGAAAATGAGTCAGGGGAAACAACCCTTAAAGTGATCCATCCATATCTACTGCATATCTGGTAGCAGAGTGATGGCTTGAAGCTCATTTGAAACCTCAGACCCTTGATGACTTATAGCCCTTTAGCCAACCATGGGTTCCATACTATTCCCGTGTAATTTACAGCTTAATCTAGTCCCCCCCCCCCCAATTCCCATAGAGAGCCATTCAAATGCAGAGAGGTTATAGTATCGCTTGTAAGAGTACCTGAAAATCTTTTACAAATCACTGCTTTCTGCTTTTGTGCATTTATCTGCATTTCACATACTGTCCCAACTTTTTGGGAATTGGGGTTTGTACATAAAACTTCCCATCCAGCTCTACGTCTTGTGAAAACTTCATAACTCGAGAATTAATATAGCTAGTTCAAAACCCCAAATGATAAAAAGCATATTATAAATTAGAGTTTGTTATGCAAACTTATGAATTCAGAAAAACCATGCAAACCTGCTCAAAATAACTGAAACAATGCAATCTAATGGCAAATGATACCCTTTTTTCTCTCTAGTGGTAATTAGTGTTATTATAGTGTTAATGCGGGAGCTACGAATATAGTGGGCAGTCAGTGAAGAATTGATTCGCCGGCTGATTCGCCGTTTCGTTGAATCATACCAAAGAGGTCGTCTGGGCAACGGATAGCCATTGCGGTTGACTGGTGAACCATTGGGATTATGTGGGCAAACTTCGTTAGCTCAGGAAAAGTAATAGGCCTGCTAAGTCTTAGGCTGTTCTAAGTCTTAGGCTATCTGATCGAGAGAGCTCGCCTGAACTCCGCTATGGTTTAGAAATACCAGGAGTTGATTCACTGACCGTTGGTAAAAAAAAAAAAGCGTGTATTATCATAAATTGATGGTCAGACACATAGTTGTGCCTGAATTGGGGCTTTGCTGCGTGAGTGTGGCTAACAGACTCACAAGACATGCTGAGGTAGCAAAACTGGCCAGTAGGAAACTTGGCTCAGGGGTTTTTTTTTTTTTTTTTGAGAAGCACAATCCTGCTCTCCCAAACTCACACGCTACATGCTACCGATAAATACACAGTGGCATTCAGAATGAGCTTGGCTCAACTCTCCTCTCTGTCAGTCTGCCGAGATTTTATCTAGACAAAAGCGGCTATTAATATTTTTTTGATGAGAATCAAATGAGAAGCTATGGTAAAACCCCCGAATTAAGCAGTTAAATGGCACATTAATTCTCTTAATCCTCTCTCCTGTGGAGAGGGATTATTGCCGTCACGTGAATTTATGCATCTGAAAATTCTTTCTTGGTTGTTTTCTCGTGAGTTTTAGAAGCCCTTAATCACGTCACAGTTGCAGTCGATTAAATTTCCCCCGGCCGCCTCCGCGGAGTGAAGAATCACCCTGAACGTTCTTGCAACGTTCCCCGCAACGTTGTCATATTTCTACAGCCCCGCCATTAGGCGCGCTGTTATAACATTATGTGTTAACTGGGTCGAGACCTCCGGCACTAACTCAAACTCGGAGAGGAAAGAAAGGGACATAAAAAGCATAGATGCCGTGCCAGAGCTAGCCCTGGCCATTCTGCGGTTAGATTGAACAGCGGGACACGGAGGGTGGTGTCACGGACCCTGGAGAGCCTGAAACTACGGCCCTTGGGTCCAGGCCACAAATGCCAACGTGCAGAGAGCGGTAAAATGACCCTCAGCCATCCCAAACATGCATAAATGTGGTGTGGTTAACACTTGATCTTTAGGATTGCATGCTGAAAAAACACAGGGTCCGAATGGAAGGGGCCTAATCCAACGTCTCCTTTTCGGAAAGACCGGTCATGCGCCTTCCCTTCCCCCACCACCCCAAATCCCATCTCCCACTCCAACCCCCCTCACCCCCACTCTCCTAAAACTTTCAATGTGAACAGGAATGTGCTAAAACTTAATCCTTCCACACAACTGTCAATGCCTGCCTTTCAGCCAACGACACGCGCCCCCAACCCTCATTGTTACGGGAACCCTGAGCCCTAAAAACATCCAGCTGTACTTCCCCCGTCTGAGGGCTGCTGTGTGACATGGGACAACCTTCCCCCCAATGCCGGTCCCACCGCCCCCCCCTTCCCCCGCTCGCCATCCAAAATCCCCAGTCACTTCTCTACCATTCCCCCGGCATGGACCAGAGCCACATCCAGGACTACGCCCCTTACAATAGCAGTTGTGCGTGCGGCGCAGCGTCCCTCAGTTCATGGTTCAGACTGGAGCTGACCGCTAATTCCCTGGAGAACGTCCAGCGCAAAACCACAGCGGTTATATGGTAACAACTCCTTTTTAACACACAGTCTCCACACTGTATGATTCTCTCGTATCGTGGAAAGAAAGCAAGCCCGATACTTCAAAATCAACTCAGTCATTCAGAAACCTCACCTAACTGGCTCACCTCGCCCATAGGAACACTAATATTATGAAAAACGAGAGAAATTCAAAAAAAACAACAACAACAAGAGTCGAGTAAAAAACGAAAGGAGGTATGAACACTAACTCACTAACACTAGGTATGAACACTAACTCTGAGAGAGCTGCTGTGAAGCTCACTGTGGATTTCATTACCAGGCCACAAGAGCTGCTCCAAGAAGAAGAGAAGAAGAAGAAGGAGAAGAAGAAGAAAGACGAGGCTCAGTTAATGATGTTGCTCGGGACTTTGGACAGCCCCGCGCTCGCTTGTGGTGTGTGTGTCACTCCAAAATATGAAATAAGAGACCCAACAGAGCCTCATCTGGGTCCCCCGTCATCGCCAGAAACAATTTTCTGCTTCTCTCCACCTCAGTGGATCCCATTTGTATGGCTGACTGAAACCCATTCAGCTTTGTCAAATTCGTCCCGTCCTTGGGTCCCGCTCCCTGCTTCATGAATACCACGCAGTCTGCCAGCCCCCCCCCCCCCGCCCCCCACCCGAGTTTGGGATCGGCATACTTGGCCAGAGCCGGCCTCCCAGCCTGGCAACCTCCACTCTCCACTGTTATTGTGAGGCTCGCCAATTAACCGAAAATCGACCGACGTGACACGCACGCACGTTTCGGGGGGCTCCCCTGACAGGGAGGCCAAAGCTAGGCCCCAGCAGTGCCCCGGCTATCTCCTCCTCCCCCTCTTCTTTCTCCTCTACTCTGCAAAGGCTGCTGGGACGGGGAATGTTTAGCGGCGAAGGTGAAAAGGGGAGCAGAGACCGTGAGCGGGGATGGCGAAGGGGGCGACGATGTTGAAAGCTGAGGGTGGAATGCTTGGCTCTGACTCGGTGTGAAGCTGCGTTTCGGTGTCAGACATGAACACGTGGCGGAGGTGGCGGAGGTAGCGGAGGGGGGGTGGCTGTGCCAGAGCATTCAGGGAAGTGTGATGCGTGAAAGGAGTAAGAGCTTTATAAAAGTAACCTTCCAAAAATTTTACTAACAGTGTCTTTCGTTACAAAAAATTCTCTGATAATACTTTTGTTTATTTTTTAAAGGAAATTACAATAATTTTCTTGGGTCTAGTTCAATTTTAAAAATACAAACACACACACAGACGTAATTGCAGCTTGTGAGTCACAGCTGATAACTGCCTCTGTCAGCATTCAGGAGAGACTCAATGGGAAATAAAATACCCAACAATAAAGGGCCCAGTAAACCGCGGAGCTGCATCGTAACGCTTGGATACGCAAAATTCAGCTGAGCGCTCAAGCATTCGCATCTGTTCACATTCCTGTCAGGATGGTTTCTACACAAAGGAAGTAAAACTATGCATTTATTTACGGAACTACAGTGATCCGTAGGTCTGGATCCAAGACTTGCAGTAGACAGGATGTAGGAAACAGGAAGTAGGCCATGCCACTGCATGTATACACAGAGTGAACAGCTCAGGTTACTCAAATAGAGTACCTGCTTAAGTTCATTGCTCAAAGGTAAGGACAAGGACCAACAGTTACACTCACTGGTCAACTCAAATCCTACCCTTACACACCAGCACTGTATTATATATGGCCAAGTGGCTGTCTGCTGCCTGTTATCCATGTTTATGCCATATTAAGACTGTATGTATGGCTCTTTATGCAGTACCATTCATATACATTCATATCCTTTGTCATTAAAAAAGATTGTGAGACTGAGTAAGATAAAGAGGGTGAATGAAAAAGCCAAGAAAGGTCAATGTTAAAAAGTTAAAACAATTAAGATAGCTTGTAATTGTATTATTTTATTAAGCAAATTAAATTGACTGTCTAACTACTAATAACTGAGTAGATATCCTAATAGGTAGACAACTCATCCAGCTTGAAAGCTATAGTGGGGATTATGCCCAGTTCATGAAAGCAAGCCAAACTAACATCTAGCATATTTAAGATGAAGTCATATATTTTGTAAGTGATCACTCTTGGAGAGTTTGGAGTTTTTGTCAAATTTACTAAAGCACTTTCACTGCTCACTAAAACATTGTCACTGATGAATATTCAGAAGGCAGACTGTTTCGATAAGAGCTCCTGTGATTTAAAGATGCAGAATCATCTGGTAAAATGCTTAAATATTTCAATAAAAAATATCAAATTATTAAAGAGGTATACATTTCAGGATCAAAGGTAGGAAATATAACATACTGTAGCTGTCTCATAATACCATACGACACATTAAAGGCCTTTTGCGGTCAGTAACACCCGTGTTAAATCTTACACAATCCAACAGATGTGAAGATTTTATTTTCAAAGTCTCTGCATGTAAAAAAACGTCATTAGAAACACTCCCTGTCTGAACGACCCAATAAAAGACCCGGAATTCATTGATGATGTCATCCTCTTTTAGAAGGTCTGAATGTGGCTCCAATACGTGTGTAACTGACACTAACATTCTGCTCGCTCATCACCCGCTAATATACAATCAATCAGGAGCATCACGACTGACTGGTAATGCCCCAGAATGCACCTCACGGTTATTAGCACACCATTACCATGCGACTTGAACAATATGAGCTATCATAAATCATTTTTCTTACTCTTTCAAGGTGAACTGAACTACACAGGGACTTAAACAGAGCCATGACTTACAAACGGTATTGCACAGAAATTCCACTGTGATTACAATATGTCTGCCATGCTGAACACATCCCTGAAGATCGGCCTCTACGATCCCTAGGGTTTGCAATGACATCATCCTCTCTCGAGGTCAGGGACTGGTGGTCATTTTGCAAAGAGTCATTGATCTTTAAAAAAATTAAAATAAAAAGTAAACAAAAGAAGCCCTTAAAATAAATGATGGTGTGTTGAGAGAAAACTACACATCATGATTTATAGATTTCCCCATCTGGTAATTTGGCTAAGTAGGTTTAACTCATCTACCATGCTCTTCAATGGGGCTTTGACCTTGCCCAGGGAATATCAGCTTTTTTATACATGAAGACCATCATCTATAGACTGATACAAAGCAAGACATTGTGGCATTAGTATAGCACAGTAATTAGTTAAATACTCAAATAACCTATAGTACTAGATACTAATCAGTATCTGCTTGTGCTGTCTGTCATTGAGAAATGTCTGCTGAAATGCCCCAGAAAGCAGCAGTAGAAATCATCACGTTTTTTGTTGACCTGAGCTGCCTCACAGTTGGTGAATAATAGGTAAAACACTGGACAACAAACATAAAATAAACCCAGAGAACCTTGTTTGTCTAAATAGATTTGCACCTCTACGATTTAAACGCAACACAGAAGCAGTGTGTCTCATCCAGGACGAGGCCAGTCACTGGAGAGCACAAATAACACAGGCGGTACAGTGTGGTGTGGAGTGATGCGATGTGGTATGGTGTGGTGTGGTGTGGTGCGGAGTGGCCTGACTCACAATGGCGGAGAGGCGGGGCCCGTGCAGCTGCGTGTAGAGGATGGCATCGTTGATCTGGTTACGGATACCCAGCAGGGCCAGCTCCAGGTCGTGAGCCCCGGCCAGTGAGATGGTGAGGTCCTCCAGGATGGACACGTATTGCTTCCAGGGCTGGTCCAGCTCGGACAGGCCGGCCAGGCAGCCGCGCATCACGTTGAGGCAGTAGCCCACGCAGGGCTTGATGAGCGTCAGGCCACGGCAGTGCGAGCAGTACTGCATGCGCACCAGCGCCCGGCCGCACTCCCGCGACAGCGCCGCGTACTCGGTGGCGTTTAGCACCTCCGCGCCCACCGCCAGGGCCCGGCTCAGCGCCCGGCCCGCCCTGAGGGCTCGCGCCAGCTCCTGCGCCAGGGCTCGCGGGTGAGGCCCGAACGGGTTGACGTCCTGACGGGTCATGCGGAGGCACTCGCCGAGCTCGGCCGTCAGCTCCGCCATGCCCGGGTTCACCAGCCGGTTGTACACCAGGGGGAAGAGGTTGTCGTAGAAGCGCTGCACGGCCGACTCCACCGAGACGTTGGCACCGTGGATGAAGAGAGAGAGGTCGGTGAAGAGCTCGTTCACATGAGAGCTGGCCTCCTGAGCCAACACCTCGTATGTGCTGTCGAACAGGACGCTCGTGTGGTTCAGCGTGAAGGAAACCAAAGACTGGAACGTGTCTGTGGTGGAGGATAAGAGAGAGATGGAGGGAACTGAATACCAAACTGAACTTTTACATAAAAAACATTTAAATTTAAAAAAACAGCACCAAGGAGGCAGAGATCTCAAATTAGGCACAATGAAATCACCACACCTACTAGAGAGAGAGAAAAAATATACAATTTAATTTAAGCTGGCATATTAAGGCATGAACAGGTCAAAAGCAACATATCATCCTGGCACGTACATTTAGTAGCACATTTTTAATATCCCATAGTTTCTTCGAATCCACAACATTATTAGAGAGAGAGAGAGAGCATGCACAAGAGAGACTTGTTTACAATCCCAAGTAAAACAACAGACATTAACAAATTCCATGAATGAATAAGCCTCTCTTTACTGCAAATATATGAGCATCTGAAAGGGCGGGAGAGAATACGTATGTGTGAAAATAACGGAGTGAGCCTGCACCAAGGCCGGTTTTATATTCACAGCTTCAATCACCACAAGCCCAACGCCAAGTCATTAAATGAGTAAAATACGCATGGCGTTGAGCATTCTGAAGTTGGAGATATTTCAGCAAAGAAAAAACACATAAATCCATAAAATAAAATAAAAACACATATGCATAAATTTTAAAAAGCAGGGCCCACCCGGGAGAGCTGCACACGCGGGCGGCTGTCTGGGTTTTTATAGAGGCTTAAGCAGGGTGTAAATCGCTTTGGCTGCAAATACTTCAGCACCCTCACTCCACAGGGAAAAGAGGGGCAAGGCCGGAGAGAGGGAGAGGAGGGAGGATGAACAGATGGAGAAAAGAAGGAAGAGGGGAGGAGGGGAGGGGAGAGGAGGAGGAGGAGAGAAGGAAGAGAAGATGTTACGTTTATGTCATGTTTATGTCATGTTTCATGTTTAGTGTTTGTCACAGTTATTTTCTGTTTATGTTACGATGCAGTTCATTGTTTGCATACATATTTCCATGTTTTTCCACAGCCTTGCGTTCATGCTGTTTCTTCTCTTGCTGTCACTCACGCTTCCCTAATTGTTTAATTCTCCCTTGTCTAGTTACTAATATACTAACATTAGATCAGGATTGGGTAATACTAACTATCTAACCATGTGTTCATGTTTACCTTACGTTTCTCGTGCATGTTGATTACTAATTTACTAACGCTAGGTCAGGATAGGTTAACTACTAACGATTTACTAATTGCCTCGTTACGTGTCTCATTTTCTCAAGCTGTTGTGAATTTCCTGCTGCTCTCAAGCTAAATGTTTGCACCTGTCTACACCTGCATTTAAGCTCAGTGTTCATGTCTGTTTGTTGCGAGATTGTTGCCTTAGTTTACTATTGTCACTCTTGAGTGGTTTTCCATTGTTTTGACCACCGTTATTGATCTAGCCTGTTTATTGACTATCGTTACTGCCTGCCTATTGTTTCCACTGCCTGTTTTTGACCACGAGTTTTGCCTGCTGTCTGTTTGAACCTCTGCCCCGCGGATAGGACTTCGGTCTGACTCCTGCTACGCCCCACGACTACGAACTTTGCTTTTTCCCTGTTTTGTACTTCTGCTCCGCTGACAGCTACTCTGGTTAACGAACTCTTGCATGGATACCGACTTCGAGACTGCCTTCTCCCTCGGTACTGTTACGGTTTTTGGACTTTGCTTGTGTGACTACGTTTTTGGATTTCCCCATAATAAAGCCCTTGCGGGTATTTATTATAAAGTTTGTGTTCTGAGTCGTGCATTACGGGTCCAACCCGCACACACCCGTCTCAGAAGAGGAAGCACCTGAAATGGCCTGAGGGAGGAAGAGGAGGAAGAGGAGGAGAGGACAGGTAAAAAGAAGAAAGAAAATGAAAAGAGGAGAGGAGAAAAGAGGAGGGGAGAGATGGAGAGAGGAGAAGAGAGAAGAGGAGAGAACAAAAGGAGGTGGGACAGGGCTTTTTCCGATCAGGGGTGATTTATGATGCCTGCACACCCAACATCCACTTCCAATATACCCCACAACTCACCCTCCAACACCACGAGAGGGAGAGATGGGGAGAGAATGAGTGAGGTAGCATGAGAGAAAGTGAAAGAAAGGTTTTAAAAACCCTTTAGTAATGACAATTCCAAATTCCCAACATCCACATCTCGTCAGAAACAGTTTACATTACAATTTTCTTCCACAAAGACTCAGTGTTTCTTTTGAACAAGAATTTTTTTTTCCAAAAAAACAAACAAGCAAAAAAGTACTTGTACCAAAGGTGAAAATAAAAGCAACAGCAAGGAGAACCTCCTCCATCGTAACAACTGGGTCTGCCACCACAACTGGGTCTTCACCCATGGCGAAGAGAAAGAAAAGGTGTCTCCCTGGATGCCATTCCCACAAACAACTGGCTCAAAACTGGCCTCCAAACAACAAAACCAACCACCAACTACACCACTAAACAGAAAACAAACACAATATCAATAAACAAAAGCATTCAAAACATGAAAAGACATAAATAAAGTTTGCGCACACCCTCAGCAAATGCACACTCTCCGAAACCAAACTCCCAGCATGCAGAGAGAGAGAAAAGGTAACAGAGAGTGAGAGAGAAGGCGAGAGAGAAAGGGAGTAAGAGAGAGTGACAGGGAAAGGGGGAAGAGGGAAAGAGAGAGTGCTCACAGCAATGCTCATTTGAATACATTAATCTTTTGTCTACATAAATCTTGTAGTGGTGGTGATTTAAATGTGTAATAGATAAATACCACCAAGCTTTACAGCATCTGTTGGATCGCTTTCGATCACTGGGGCCAGCCACTGTGCGACTTGAGGCTGAAAACTTGCAAACCACCAAAAAAAAAAAACACCCTTCAGCCCATCAGCAGAAATACAGGCCATTGGAGTTAGCCTCTGAAGAACAACCTTGATGAAACGATAATTATCTGCGGTGGAATGAAAGCCAGTGGGGCCCAGTGGCCCTGGGGGGCTGTGCAAGGCCTGTGCGTTGGGTAAGGACAGTGAGGTGACCATGAGTGCCCACGAGAATCCAAATCCCAGTTGGGGCACTGCTATACGCCACGCGGATGCCAAGGGCTGTTAGTCCCTGTCCTTGAGGTCTGCAGGACTTTATTTCCAGCTCTCAAAATGAAAACTACTACTTTCCTAACTTAGAAAGAGGTCTTCCAAAAAAAGAGAAGCAATTTCAAGAGGTTCATTCTTTGAGGAGAAGAATAGACTGCGCTGATTCAACACCAGGGTTGAGTAACTCTGAACTCAGTAAAACACACAAAATGGTCCAGTAATGACTGTGGTCCATTTTCAATAAGGAGTGAGTAGCCCTGGTGACATTGTCCTAGACCTAGATTCACTATCTGTCCTTAACTGTGACTAACAAACATTTTTTTTAGTCTTTTTGTTTTTCTTCAACAACACGGTTTTGGTTAAATTTGGTGATCGCTGAACTCAATAAACTCTGTTTGTAAATAAATCTAAAAAGTAAAAATTTATTAAATTCACTTTTCAACATATAGGGAAACCTTTGTGGAGGGTCTTCGATTACATAGACCATTTTCCCTTATGTATGCTGTCATTGCTGTTGATAAAGAATTTAAAACAAACATACACATAAAACAATACCATTTTAAATACCGAGATGTCCAAAATTAGAGATGTCCAAAATTTGAAAAAGATAAATACAAAAACAGACTTAAAATGACAAATATTTCATAAGGCCCTGTGTATGGCCTGCTAGAAACAGCACAGAGTAGCCACGTGTGTATGGCCTGCTAGAAACAGCACAGAGTAGCCACGTGTGTATGGCCTGCTAGAAACAGCACAGAGTAGCCACGTGTGTATGGCCTGCTAGAAACAGCACTGAGTAGCCACGCAAATTCAAAGTCCCTCCAGGTCCAAGATTTACAAGCCAGTCAGACAGCATGGTCTTCCTGGGCCAGGGTTAAGTGGTGGGGCCCCACGGTCCTCCTGCTGTCTGTGATATTGAGCCACAGTTACCACAACAGAAACGCAGCAGAATGAATCTATTGTATTACCAGGGTTCTGAAAAGGCCTTAAAAGCACCGGCCAAGTTCATGAGCAATAAATCGCAAAGTCAAATTCATCCAGTGGCTCATAATTTTATCTGAAGGATCATTTGCGACCAAGGAGAAAAGACGTTACCCAGCAACAGCGGTCACACCCTAATCATTAATCCTTCCTGTCATACGTTAAATTTTAATGTATCACGGGAAGGATTTGATGAGGTGAAATACACCACGCTGTCAAATAAATACAAATTACTGTCAACACTGCTGCAAAAAATTTCCCCTCCTCCAAAATGGAGGCCTAGACAATATATTAAATTACAATGAAATTAATAAAGTAGAAACTCGACTGAGGCCTAGTTTATGTGCAATAGCGGAGGTCAATAAGAAAAAGGTAAATTACCGTTAACCTGGAATGTACGTGAGGCAAATACTCGTGTGTGTGTGACTTATGCAGTCACCGTTACTGAGCGTACTCTGTGAAGTACCGTGTATGCCTGTGAAAGAGAGAGTGAGTCACAGACACAGGGCTGCAAACAGACGCAAAAGCTTGGTGGGGTGAACAGCTGAAAGTCCCCGCTAGACCCCTGCGTGTCAGGCCACGGTGGCACCCAGGCCCCAGATTCGACACATGTTGGAGCTTCTGGGGACGGGGGACGGGGGACGAGGGACAGGGGACAGGGGGGGCTAGGAAGAAGTTGCTGTTTTCAAAAAGGGGGGCCTGTATTCCAGTAACCTGCCCATCCAGTCAGCAATGACGTTAACCCACAGCCTGCTGGGAAGGCCTCGTCCGGAGCTGATGTCAGGCGGATGGCATCCTGACACATGGAGAAACAGCAGCAACTGTGGGGAATATGAGACCTGAGGAGAGAGTGTGTGAACACACACAACTACATACACACGGGACACTACATACACAGTGAGCCACACACACACACAGAACACTGCATACATACAGGAGGCACGTGCACACGGTAAAATGTGTAAAAACAGTATACCACATACAAAGTGCATGCATGCAATGAAACATGCACACACACAGACACACACTTAAATCATACATTCAAAGAGCATACTGTAAAAATACACAAAAAAAGTGTACTATGAACACACAGGCTACTGTACAGTACAACACACACAATCAGTATGAGATACACAATTACACTACAGTAAAGGCACAGTGTGTGTTCAGAAAACACAGTCATCCTAGAGACGCCCGTATAAACACAACTAATAACACAAACGTCACCATCCCAAACGATCAACTGCTTCCTGTAACAGACAGTCACTCTTTCCCATAGCATAAAGAGGCGAATGCCTCATCGCAAATATAACAGCTGCGTTAACCCATATTGCTCCTTTGAGAAATATCAGGGAGTTATGTCACTCCCAATAAAACAAGGGCAATCCACAATACCCGGTGTACACAGGCTTCTGAATTTATGAAACAGAAACATTTTTTACAATTTAAGTCAGGGCTGCCCAACCCTGTTCCTGGAGATCTACCATCCTGTAGGTTTTCATTTCAACCTCACTTGATTCTACTACTTGGCAGCTCAACAAGATCTGAATGATTGGTTATGGTTGGAGTGAAAACCTACAGGACGGTAGATCTCCAGGAGCAGGATTGAGCAGGCTTGGGCAGAATTGGGCAGAATTGGGCAGGATGGAGCAAAATTGGACAGGATTGGGCAGCCCTGATTTAAGTGAGCAAATATTTGGCTAAATATCATTGTTGTTTGAGGACCTCCGGGTTTCCCTCCTGAGCAATGTGATGAAAAAGCACACCATAGAAAGCACACCATAAAAAGCACACCATAGAAAGCACACCATAGAAAGCCTTTATACGAGAATTAGTGTGAAACAGAAATCTTGTGTTTTATGGTTTTTCAATAAGCAAGCTGTGTTGTCTGTGCAAGTGCGTACGCATGAGTGTGCACGTGTAAAAAGAGATGGTCTGAATTAAGAGCTAAAGCCACAAGTGAGGACTGAATAACAGCGTTTAGAAGGCCATCTCATAAGACCACGCCCTCAATAACAGTAACTGATGCCTATTTAAAGGGAGAGAGAGACCACGGGTGCATCCCAACATTCTTCCCTCCTCTACTACCCGGAAGTATGCAAAACTGGCTGTACGTTTCAAGTACAAGTAGTTGCGTGTACAGTGTACAATGTACCTGACATTGCGGTTTGCGTTGAGACATTAATTAATATGTAACCATTAACATGTAATTAATATGTAATCAGCAACATTAGATTATTACACAAAGATCTGTTTCCGGGGCACGGAGGAGAGGAGGTGGTAGTGGAGGAAAGGAGAATGCATTTTTTGAGTATTGGGACGCACCCCACATCGCTTCAGTTTGAGAAAGTGCTGGCCCCACGCCACCCAGCTGAAGCTTTGTAGGATGCAAAGATGCCTTGAAGGCCAAGGGCTCTGATTGGACCACAGGAACAGAGGCTCATCCGTTCAGCGGTGGCCGAGAAGCACCTTGGAGCGCATCCCAAAGAAAGGCTCCTAATTTGTCCACCGCGCATTCCCCCAATCAGGGAGGTTCCAAGATAATTTTGCCAGTTTTTGGCAAAGTATAAAAGCTGCCTCCAAACTGCTAGATGGAATGTACATCTCTAATTCTGAGACTAACCACAGGGTCACGTTTCACTTTCTGCAAACTGCACGAGGCTATCCCCTGACAACTTTACTTATCCTGCCAACGTACTGATCAAGGAGTCCTCTCGTCATCGATCCTTTCAGTGTTTCTGCCAGCGAAGCGGTCATCTCTCTCTCCACTGACCACTTTATTGGTTTCAAGTCACAAGCACATTCTTCAGAAACCAGTCCATTTCTGGACCGCCGCTGACAAAAGCCAGATATGTTTCTTTTTTTAAAAATATATATATAATGGGTTTGCCTCAAGACATACAATATAAATCAACTGTGGCCCTTGTAAAATTATCTGGCTGCTTTTTGTAAGGAGGAAAATAAAATACAAAGCGGAAAGAAAAAGACCCAGCTCTATATTATGAGTTATGATATTCTGTTTTAGGGCACTTTTTCAACAGCCGATTTGAAAGGATTTACAAACAGAATCCACTGAGTCAGACTTTCTGACAGGACGGCTTTGACAACAAGGAATTTGTGGTTGCTGTTTGAAACCGTGATCTCCAAAGACTCACGAGGGTGTTGTTCAGGGACGTGCACACACTTTTTGGCTTTTTGGGGGGCATATTCTGTAAATCTGGTGGAGGGGTTTGGGGGGCAGATTGAGATCCCAGGCCTGGGTGTGAGGGGGGGGGGGGGAGTCCCACGATCAGATCACAAAGGGCAAATGTGTTTTGTTTTTTTAAGCTGCAGCCAGGACAGGAAGCATATGCCTCAGGATGAGTGGTTGTCCATCTGTGCACATGCCAGGTGAGGTTTATGGCCACAACCAACATTCAGAAAGCATTCCATTTATTCTGTAAAAGAGTCATCCACACCAGCGTAACTTGGTATGTCCCAGCTGTTATAGGTTCAATGAAGTTTCATGGACAATTATCTGAACCATAGCCACTAATTTATTAAAGACATTCAATAGTAGCACAGACTTGTTCCTAAACAGAAATACTGGTTCTGTTTGCACTGTCTAAAATGAAGGGGAAATGAAGCGGCATTTTCCAGCTGCCAGCACATAGTTGCTCCTGATGCCACAAATTTAAACGGCCAGAGAACAGAAGGGCTTCCGATTGCAGCCTTTTGCTCACCACAGTAATCTGCAAGAGCATATTTGTGGAGGCTGCTTTTTTAATATTGCCAGGTTGCATTCAGTTGTTATGAAACTTTTTCTAAGTAAAAACGTTGCGATGCACTTTCTTGCTGCAGGAGACAGTGGGAGGTGACAGCTTTTTTTGTGTGGAAACAATTTTAAAAGTTTTGCCACGGCCTACCTCAAAAGCAAAAATGGTTGAACATAAAAACAACGGCATTTTGAGCTGGTTTTGCTACGAAAGAAAAATTGTATCTTTTTTCCCCCAAACACAACCCTGTTCCATGCCACAGGAAATTGCAAGAACACTCCACAGGGCCAAGCCCACCGCGATGATCCACAGGGTCTTTGGCTGGGCGAGATGGCAGGGAGGCGGGGCGGGGCCAGGGAGGGAGGGGGGCTGAAAGGAGGCGCTGTCACAGGAGCTCATTCCAAACCCTGACCGCCGGAACGATCCGCGGCGGCCGGGACGACCAGGCCGACACTGAGCCAGTCACTCTGAGAACATCCAGTTCCACATAGAGAGTTATGTGCGTCTCACAGAGCAGGTATGAAACACAGAGACACGTGGGCACAGATTTTATAGTATTAAAATGTCTGCCGCCCCAGAATAAGCAATAATACCACTGAGAGGGATGAATTTGACTGCTTTTGAATGGCATCACACGCACGCACACACCTCTTGGGACATAGTCTCCACTCCTAGCCAGCTTGACTTAGAGCTCAGCATTACCTTCCATCAATTCCATCACTCCGGTAGTCTTCTATGCAAGACATTGTGATCCACAAGGTACAGTATCCTTCTGTAAAATGTGTGACCCCCCACGTTTATGTTCAAGCCACCCCCTATGTGCCTGATGGGGCTCTGCTGGCGAGCTGGGGGGGGTAAACAGGTGGGGCTGGGGGTGAGGGGGGGTCTCGAATATGCCCTCCATTTCTCCATCAGCATGCCTGTAATTACGACGGCAGCCCAGCAATAAGAAAACGGTCCAAGAAAAACAATTCCGGGGATGCCGTAAAACGCTGACCCCATTCCAGGGTTGGAACGCGACCAGGAGCCAGGAGCAGGGTCCTAGAAAATCCCAGAAAATAAAGGTCCCCCACGCTGCCTTTAATCAGAACCTTTCAGATGAGTGTAAGACTTATCTGGACCCTAAACAAGCAGGGAAGCCGTTAACGCAACCACGGCCACGTGTGGGTTTACTAGCCAGTCCGACAATCAGCTCTTAGTTTTGCACTTTGAACCACTGCGACTGACCTGCTGCCTCTTTTACAAATAGGGTCACTTCAGAAGTTTCATCTAGATGTGAGGCATTCAGAAATGAGTGGGAAAACAGGCTCCATATGCCCTGTGGGACCTGCCAACTGCGAGATGTGATGACACATTAAGTAGAGACTTTCAGCACCACGGGTCCTTTTTCTAAACGGAGAGAGTGATTCAAATAAAACATCAAAACCTCAAAGAAAAATCAAACAAAGACCCTGTGCTCACATTCATCAATCTGTGATGATGTCACTCGCAATTTGACCACAACCCCACCCCCCCCCCCCCCACACACACACACACACACACACACACACACCCAACCCCACTGATGTGTCCCACAGACTCAATAATTCCAATGCTTGACATTTCACATTTTTTCCAGAAACACACAAATGTTGCTTGTAATACGAACACACTGTGGCTGCATATCTACTGTTGCTGCGCGCTGAACAGAGACTGTGTGACGCTGTGCTTGGAGCGCACACTGCTGTTTCTCAAGCATTCTGAGGATTCTGCATTGCTAGTTACGCGCTTGTTTCTGGACAGGTACTGTATCTGCAGCATAACTCGTTTCTACATTTCTTGCTGTTGCTGATTACAACCTAAGAGATGGAGAACACACATTTTTTTTCAGAGAGAAAAGCTCATCGCCTAAAAAGCATCCAAGACATGCAACCATTCAGGTCTAAAATGCATTACATATAAACAAATTTCAATAATTAGGTGCAGGAAACATACAGTAACATATTAGGCACATCGCAAACAGTAGTAGCAATGCTGTATGTGATCCAGAAATGTCAAATTTGCACCTGAATTTCCTGTTGGACAACTTAAATGCAGATGGGAACCACAGAACACTTTTGCTTTTTAACAGCTGACTGAAAGCCCATAGAAACACACTCGAGAGGATGCTAAAACACAAGCATCAATCAGGAAACGATACTCTTCAGAGTGTGCGTGAGGAACAGCTGAGGGAGGGAAGTGAGGTCATAGTGTGATGAATGGTTCCGGATGGTTCTGGACCTTGGACCTGAGCAGCTTTCCGGACTGTGGAGCGTGTGAAAGTCGCAGCAACGGCACTCCAGAGATGGAGGCACACCCTCTCTCTTGCAATTAAATAATTAAACGGCCAAACTGCTTTAAAATACTGTAACAAATGTTAAATGCATAAAGCATACACCAATTGAGCACGGATGAGATTCATATTATTCTCTCTCTCTCTCTCTTGCTCGAAGACTACAATTTAATAATTAAAGGGCCATTTTTGAAGAAAATACTATTTTAAAAATTGTAAATTTGTAACAAATGTTAAATGCATAGAGCATGAACACATCGAGCACAATCACACTGAGACTCATATTTCTCTCCCTCTCTCTCTCCCTCTCTCCCTCTATTTCTCACTCTCTCCCTCCCTCTCTCCCTCTATCTCTCACTCACTCTCTCCCTCCCTCTCTCTCTCCCTCTCCTCTCTCCCTGTCTCTGTGTGTCAGTTAGCTACTTGGTAACATATTGTGTTTATAATTCCATAATCAGTCCTTGGTCCCTGAGTGCGAGCTTTTCCCACGTTTGCGTGTCCTGTGCCTTCAGCTCTGTGTATCCAGGTTGATAAGCGGGCCCTGTATGCAGTTTACACAGACTGTGAGAAAGATGGGAGCCGAACAGCTGCTCTCATTAGAGAAAACAGGAGAAGTCATTACTCCTGTCAAATTAAAAGCTCCAAGGCCCTCAAAGGGGGACGTTTTGCCAAAATGCAGCGCATGTGACGTCAAAATGGCAGCAAAGGAGTTATCCAGAGCCATGACCATCACGGAATGCAGACCTATGATCCTGCTGCACCGCCATCTTACTCACACACACACACACACACACACACACACGCACACACACACGCACACCAATAAAACATTACCAACATCTACTCCACACTCTCTCCTCATACACACAAAACCCACCACCACACCCACACCAAACGTACACCATTCTTTCCTCATATACACATACATAATTCATTGGACAGTGACAAATTTTGTGTTATTTTGGTTCTGTACTCGCTTGTAGGAGTACCAAAAGTACCAGAAAATAGGATATCAAGAGTCTTTTGGCGTTGTTGGGTCACAGACATCAGGAGGTCATGGCACGCAAAGGATATGCCAAATATTAAAAATTATTACTTTATTCTACATTATGTTAAACTGTCCAATATTCTTTGATGTCTGAAAATGGGGGGGGACTCTGTACAAAATGTTCTATAATTTCTAAAAGGTTCATCCGATATGGATGAAAATACCCTCAAATTAAAGCTGAGTCTACACTTCAACCTCATTGTCATTGTATCCTTTCAAACTCAAAGTGCAAGAGTACAGAACCAAAATAACCAAGAAATGTGTCAGTGCCAAATTAATTATGGTGCTCACTGTATGTGTGCGTGCACACACACACGCACACACAACAAGACACCTGTACACACACTCATACAAACACACTGACAAAATAAAACCAGCTGTTTAGCCGTGATGCTTTATCAAACGTGAGATACTGCAATCCTGCACACGTGTCCTTATTCCTCCTGCAGTTTTTACAGTATTCACCATGCACACCTTCCCATGATGGCCTGGATAAGGGCATCTGGCACAAAGAAATGCAACAGCCTTGCCATGGGTGTCTATTACTGTACTCTGAAACAAATCCCTGCTAAGAGGATGAACAAAGCTCTGATTATATTAGTAAGGTAAAACAGGCTCGTGGAAGACGAAACAGAAGAAGAAGAAGCATGGATGTGTTTTTGCGGCTCGCTTTCTGCCACGCAGTCCTGGCCCGAAGGCCGTTGAGAAGAGATTTGTTGGCTGGCGCTCGACCACAGCCACAGCTTTCTCTCGTTACAGCAAGCGCCGCGTCTAACGGGGCAGGGTATGGTTTTCCCCAAATACCTCCCCCCTCGCTGCGGGCCCAGGCGCTCTGCCACACCCGTTATTCCTCAGCCCTGTACTGCTGTCCTATGGAGCACCAGGCCTGTATGGCTCTGTCCTGAGATTTTACACAGATACACAGACAGGTGCACACATGCATGCACATGCACACCCACACACACACACACAGACAGACAGAAATGCACAGACACACACACACATTATACAAACACACTCACATACACACACCACACGCATGCACACATACACACACACACACACACAGACAGAAATGCGCAGACACACACACACATTATACAAACACACTCACATACACACACACCACACGCATGCACACACACACCATACAGACAGAAATGCACAGACACACACACACACATTATGCAAACACTCACATACACACACCACACGCATGCACACACACACACACCATACAGACAGAAATGCACAGACACACACACACACATTATGCAAACACACTCACATACACACACCACACGCATGCACACACACACACCATACAGACACTTACACACCACACACAGGCACACACACATGCACACGCAAGCATACACCACATGCACGCACACAAACACACCACACACACACACACACACACACACACACACATGCGCGCTACAAAAGATGAAATTACTGCAGTTCTTGTGGTTCATTAATGTGGGTCGTACTTTCCTGGGATGGATTTGGTGCTCCCTTACAAGGAAAGGTCCATCATTACGTAATACTGCAGAGCGATCATCAGCACGCCATGTAACACCATCACCATCCTGCAGAGAGGGCCGTCTTTCAATATGACAGCGCCCCCTTACAAAGAGCATGACACAGCCTTCTCAGTCACCACATCTAAACCCAGTAAAGCATTTAGGGGATATTCTGGAACAACACCTGAGTTGGCGTTTTCCACTTCAGCGTTTTCCATCAGCTAAGTGTGAGTTGATTGGCGTGCTTGTGGGAGAGCCGGGTCGTATTCCCCCTGCAGAACTCCAGACGCCAGTACTGGACACACGTGGTGGCCCAGCACCCTGTTAATGGCTTTACAATGGTGTTTCCATTTTGTTTTTTTGCTTGCTACTTTTACATACATGTATACTCTCTCTCTCTCTCTGTCTCTCTCACACACGCACACACACACACACACACACACACACACATACACACGCATATGCACGCACACACACTCACATACACATACACAATAAAAAAAAATTCATCTTTTTT
Organism: Ilyophis sp. 1 JC-2022; assembly: GCA_022702515.1. Taxonomy (NCBI): domain Eukaryota; kingdom Metazoa; phylum Chordata; class Actinopteri; order Anguilliformes; family Synaphobranchidae; genus Ilyophis; species Ilyophis sp. 1 JC-2022. The sequence goes on from CM040403.1 coordinate 122,671,843, forward strand.
TCTTTTTCTATTCTTTTCCCCTTTTGCGAGATATGAAGCATTTCTATTTCAATGATCCTGAGCAGTACACCCAGCCTCACTGGGCAAAGTGCCCGTAAGAGGGAGCCGTCTGGAGGTGATTTAGCAAAAACACAAGCATCAGCTCCATTCTCCACTCATTTTAACGTGTTAACATACTGCACAAGATCATCGTACCGTGACAGACAGATTGACATCTGGCAGTTAAGAAACTGAAAAATAGTTTTTTTCCGCTGCATCCGTTTTGGGGTGCGCCCTGAGAGCGAGCGTGGTACCTGCCGCTTGGGGGAGCCGCGGTGGAGACGAGGAGACATGCGAGGGCCCCCCCACCCAGTGCCCCGCAGCCCCGCCATGAGTGCACGCCCTGAGCAGGGCGAGCAGACTCACCTTACCAGCCGCGTGGGGCCAGACAGCGGCGGTACGGGAGAAAAGGTCAGTCGCTCACGCGGCAGTGGGGGAGAGAGGCAGATCAAAGGGGCGAGGGGTGCAGACCCGCTGGCCCGTCTATAGCAGCCGCCAATTATAGAAGGACCTGGATACTGAGAACGCAGCAGACAGGCCTCGGCCTGAGGTATTCCTTACTCATCTGAGCACTCAATCACTGCTTATAAAATAACCCTATTACTCTCTTTAAAACACATTTCCAGCAAGGCAAGGAGAACCCCTGTAATCAAATACAAAAATACAAACATGTCTGTGTGTTTGTGTGCATGTGTGCGTGTGTGTGTGACTGTGTTTGTATGTGTTATATACATTATATATATACTATATATATACAGTATATACATCAACATATATGTACATATATAAATACACACATACACATATAATGACATACACATGTGCATTCATACTTGTCCAAAGCTTGTTTTAATTTAAATAGTGACTAAGGTTGTGGATCAAATACATTTAAATTCAGTCCGGAAATTACCAAAAATGAACAAATCAAAAAATTTCCATAACGGTCAATGCACACTTAAATTCATGAACTGGCCGAACAGAATTTTCTGAACTGAAATGGAATCCAAACTCTGAGAATAACTTTCAGTTTGAAAACAGAACAACTCTTCTGGTTTAATCTCGTCCGCCGGGGCCATTTTGCTCTTAGCGGGTTCAGCTATTCTAGTCGCTCTGTCTCTAGGGCTTGAGCTCAGTACCCAGCTCTCTCACAGGCTCCACTTCACGGTTCCCGCTTGCCCACCTCCCCTTCTGCAGCGGCCATTCAGCGGCATTGCCACGGCGACCGGGGTGCCAGCTGGGCCCTCTTTTAAACCCAGACAGCGTTAGCAGGGGTGGATAAGCCACCGGGGGGGATAAACTAAGCCAGGGGGGGCTCAGACCGACAGAGAGCTTAACATCCCGTCCTTCACACCTTCCCAAATTCTGAACTCTTACGCTGGAGCTACACGCCGCACATAAAACAGGCTACTTTAAAGGCCCTTCCTGTTTGTTCAATCTGAGGAAATAACTTTTTTCCTGAGGTAATAGTCTTCTTTATGAACATTCTTTCCTCTCAAATATTGAATGCCCTATCGTGAGTGTAGGCCTGTCCCAGCACGGCAGCATCCTCTGTTAGTTTTGGGAGGGGTGCAAACCAACACCCTGTGGAACCCTGTCAGCCCCCAATTCACTTCACTCTGCATTCCACCGGGCCATCTTCTGGCGTTACAATGGCAGGGGACGGCATAACTGAATTTAATTAAGTGGTGCATTCAATTAAGCTCAAGTTCTGAAGAAAAGAGGGGGAAAAAAGAGAAAATGTAAAGAATTGATCAACCATTTTGTAACCAATTACGAAGTTTGTTTCACCATTTTCAGATTAAAAAAAATACTTGGTGCTCATTGCACTCGTTGCATGGATGGTTCTGGGTCGGCTCGCATCTTCCTGCACACGCAACACCAATTATGAGCGCAAATAAATTCTGCTCAATCCTGTTATGAAGGCCACACCAAACAGCAACTAACACTATAGTGTTTCATGGAATAACAGGATGCACGTGCACACACACGCACGCACACACACACACACGCACACACACACATGGGCTCTGTGTATTCGGCCGTGGGAGAGGGCAGGGGATGGTGGGACTGCTAATTTGAAAGCTACCCACTCTGGTCTTGGTTTCCTGGATAGCAGCCCCTCCCCCGCACTGAGTGTGCCAAAAAAGTCAGAGTGACCCTTTTCTGAAACTCCAGGACACAGAACCCCCACCACCACCACCAGCACCACCACCACCAGCACCCCTCCACCCTCTCTGTTTGAGGACGAGGCGCCTAGCAACGGCACCCCAAACGCGAGGGCATCATGTAACAGCAGGGATTACTGATCTGTCATGTGATGGGTCTCTGCTCCCTAGTAACTGAGCCATACAGTCCTGGGGGTGGGGAGCGCTGCATTGGAGGGGGGTGTACAGGGGTCAATGGGGACACTTGGATCTTTATACATGACAGCTGACTGTAAAGGCAGTCTCTCCGGCCACACAGCCTCACACCAAGGGGCCCACTGCAGTGTTCAGCCCAAGGGTCGAATTTGAGCGTTAATGTAAGGGGGCTTGTCCGGGATGGCTTGAGATACCTTGCGCCAGCACTGACTCCACACCACTGACCCCAATGCACACCGTGCCCATATAGGTGTCTGCTCGTCTATTTTTAATGGGCAGATCAGTGTCACAGGCCTTCTGTGGAGGGACTGTGTGCATAGGTTAATATTTATCTACTCTCCCTCTATTCTCATGAATGTGCGAGTGGAAATAGCCTCTTCTACCACTAAATAGGCCCCTGTGCATTATTAGCACATCTTAATGTTTTGTTTGAGATGCCTTCTTGTGCCAGAGTCGGTAAAACCACCAGCGCACCCTCGACACGGTTTTACTTAATACGCACTTTCACCAGCACTCTTACATTATAAATCAATGGAAAAAATAAAGGACAGCACATCACAAACAACCATAATTCAGGGCTGTGGATTCTGATTTGGTATGCTGAAAAAAGGCAAGATCGTGGTAGAGCTGAGTAGCCAAATACAAGTCCCAGATCAAAGCAAATAAAATGAATTCGACCACAAAACATATTTTCTGTGCAAAACAAAACATCCGCTTGTATTCCTACAGCTGGGCAAGAGTCCATTGTGCACAATATCAGAAGAAGAGTAACCCCAGAGACTGAAGCTCATTTCAAAGGGCCACATTATTGCTCTACTAATTGGCTCAAGTGATATTTTCTCTCCAGACTGCAGTCTGATAGTCCTTTAGTCTTCAGACTAAGAGCTGGTATAATCTGTGGGGTTCATGCACAGACCATCTGCCCCGCCACCCTTAACCAATTAGAAAGAGGCTTTTTGGGGAGATTTAGGCCCTATTGACCAGCCCAGCTCCTCTAACGCACTCATACCAGGCTCATGTTGGGATTCGTCTTTCAACATGTACCACGCAGCCCTCATGTGTGAGCATTTCCGCAAAAAAAAGCCCATAGATCCACAGCCATCACGTCAAAAGTGTTCTTTTAGGTCTCTATGAGGCACCGTTTCGTCCATCTGGACAACCCCAAAAATAAACATTCATGTTGAGAGGGAATCAGAATGTAAAGTGGCCACAATGCTGCCAGAAAAACAGAGGCCTAGACTGACGTGACCGAAATCTAACTCTCAGCTGCTGCATAAACTTACAATGAGCACTGATCTCTTACATTCTTATAATAATTGATTTCACTCATTTGACCCTTATCATTCTTCTATTATTTAAGTATAGTGAGTATCCATTTGCTGAATAAATGCATTCCTGGTTGAAAGGAGAAAAAAATAGAAAGGAGATAGAGAAAACAGTGTTGCACAGTGTTGCACAGAAAAACATTCACGGCAGACATCACACCCCAATGTGTGTAGCTGGCTACAATACCATTCCCTGACTGGGATGGGATTTTGGAGATGCTCTGGAGGCCTGTTGGGAGGGCTCCAGGCGTGTGTCAGGCCCCGTCCCACTGCGGGGGGCACGCGGTATTCCAGGGACCAGGGGGGGGGGGGGCTTGTGATTAAAGTCAGCATATGGGCCAGCACAATCCAACGTAGCATTTGGACAAACCATAAAAGGATCAGACTGGCTGCTTTACAGCATCTGTTATCGTCCTTCTGTACGGTCCAGTAAGTCCTTCCAGAAGATGTCCCGCATTTTTTATCTATTTTTTTCTTTTTCCTCACTAGTTCATGGAAACAGTTATGAAAGAAAAAGCTAAAGGATGTATTGTGGTGAACTGCAACAGGAAAGATGTGTCACGGAGAACAGGGGACTGGTTTTACGGTAACACACAGACATCCCCGGCGGGTCTTCTGAAGTCAGTAAAGCTTGAAACAATTTCCAATTTGCGGATATTTTACAAAAGTCCAATAGGCATGGAGACCCTGACCCTCACACGGTAGCTGGGTCTAGAGCAGTGGTCCCCAAACCCGTTCCTGAAGATCTACAGTCCTGTATGTTTTCACTGCAACTCGAACAAAGCACAACTAGCTAGAGATTCCATTGAACTGCTAATTCGTAGAATCGGTTTTGCCAGATTAGATTTGAAATTAAAACCTACAGGACGGTAGATCTCCCGCACTGGTCTAGCGCAGGGATACTCACAGTGCTGCTGCTTTACATTCTTACCCTCCAATTAGAACTGAATTCATCCTGGGACACCAGGTGAGTTAAGTCTCTGGCCAATCAGTGGCCTTAATCGATCAATTAACTATCAGGTAGAAAAGAAAACAGCAGTACTACTGACTTTGAAGAACCGATGTGTGTGTGTGCAGGTGTGTGTGTGTGTGTGTGTGTGTGTGTGTGTGTGTGTGTGTGTGTGTGTGTGTGTGACCGCTCATGTGTGTGGGAGGGAGAGAACAAAAAGTAATTAAAAACATGGTTTTCATCCGATTTTTTCAATATCTGAGGAAGGTCGCTGCTCTCTGCTTTATTCCGCTAAATGGCACTACATACGTGGCACGTATCACCTCCTGTCACTGTTATTACAGAATGAGCGCCAGCAATCACATCGTGTTCTGGAGAACACAGCGTTTGGCCAGGCACTTCAGATCGCTTTAGCCCTATGACTCAAAAAACTCAGCGAGATATTAATTTAAAAAAAGAAAATACAGGAGAATACGCATACGGTGGAATATTTTTACTGTCTCCGGTCCATGTAAGGGCAGAGGGAGGCCAAGCAGAGTGAGACGAACGGTAGACTTCCTCTGACTCATCGTCTCACCTTGACCTCAGTTATAAAAATAAATACTGCACTGCACAGCCTGTTGCAGAACGCAAAGCTATCGGTGTCATCAGTACTGTAAATGCATCAACACAGATGAAGTTGTGCTGCATGTTGAGTTGCAAAGTACAGGAGATCCAAATCCTGCCCTCGTTGCAATTTATGGGTCAAACAGGGCTGTCTGTGTGGTCTTCATAAAAAAAAAAATATATAAATACACTTTTACACATTTTCTGTTTGTCATCAGAATTTAATGTGACAAATAAATAAAACAGACCATGACAATATTAGGAGAGCTAACAAGTCAGTGTACTATCCATGTCTAGCCACCATTTCAGCGCTCTGGGCGTTAAAGCCGTTTTCACACCATAGAAATACAGAAAAAAACGCTGATCCTGCCAAGCACCTAAGCTCGGACACGTCTCGCATTACAAACTACAAAGCAAGAAAAAAAACTAAAAACAAGGAAACGATTGACAGAAATGTCAATGTGGGATGAAATGAGAAAGGGGTTTGTTCGGGGGCGGTTACGCTAAAGACGGCAGCGGCACTGTGCTACGCACGGGGTGATTATCGGTGAGGGATGTCCCCTCTCGATAGAGAGCGCGCGCGCCGCCGGGCTTCGCTCCGCGGACGCTGCTGTTTACATCCCTGACATCATCTCTACTCTTTCACATGGAAATAATCAAAGAAAACGCAGACAGAATGAAGCCCCTGCCTCCCTTTTTAAAAGAGGAACCAGCCCTGACCAGGGGATACGCTGAAAGCAGGAGAGGACAAACCAGGCTTTTCTTCCCTTTCACTCTCCTCGTTAGAGCCACTAATTCAAATGGTAAAACATCTCCAAGGATACTATGTGAATTTAAACATTTTTCACTCCTCCTCTTTCACCCGATCGGTATTAGTCTTGTTGTTTATTCCCCGACTCTGAAAGAGCGAGGGAAAGAGAAAAAGAGATAAAGAGAGAGAGAGGGAGAGAGTGCAGTGTTCCCACTGTCGAACTTTCTCTTTCTCTTCCTGGAGAAGTTTCTTTAGAGGGAGGAGGGCGAAAAAAACGTAGCGTGCAGATCAATCTTAAACATTTACTTTAAGGAAACAATGTTGTGGAGATTAAACAGTAGCAACGCGAGGCCCCTTTTCACAGAAAGAGTTCACACAAGAGCTTGAAATCTGCTTGCTGCATTCCTGGAAGTGGCATCTTTGTGTCCAAGCTATAAAAAAATCTGCTTTAGGCAGTAAATGTACCATTACTCTCAGTCTGGGCCTATAGCAACCTTCCTGATAAAAGAAAATATTCCATTGCACCAAAGTATTTGTAGAACATAAAACAGGAAGACCCTACGTTAAAGAACATGCACAGAAATGCTTTGGGCACTGGGCTTGACACTCAAAAGTTGTGGGTTCGATTCCCAGCTTGATGCACTAATTCCATTGATCCTTGAGCAAGGTACTTCACCCGCAATGCTTCAGTGAATTATCCGGCTGTATGAATGGATGATATGTAAATTGTTTTAGATAAGAGCCTCTGCTAAATTGCATACTGTAATGTAATGACTATGCTCACTCACTGCATAAATGAAGCTTAATGGCTAAATCAAATTTTTTAAAAATCATTTACCCAACCATCCGCAGCAAATGAGCACAGCGCTAGAGAAATGGAGCCCGCTGCCTGCACCTGAGCTCTGGAGTGATATTAATCCCTCACAATGGCTGCGCCGCTTTTGGCTCGACCAGCGAAAGGTCTGCAAACCTTGGCAGGACGGGCGCTGTACCGCTGCGATACCACAGACACTGAACGCCACCAGCGCATGAAGCGGGAGAACTCGCCCTGCCAGAAACGATACTGCTTTATTTGGACACGATCTCTCTGAATGGAGCACATTCAAGCACCTTCCCCACACCACCATAGGGTGGAAATGATGTGCCTATGTATCCGTTCACGTTTTTTGGAAAGAAACACATTCTGCATGGGCTTGTGATCATACCCCCCCCCCCATTCAGTCCACCCTCCCCTCTAATAATAATTTCTGAATACTATATATAATCATAAATACAAGTAAGGTAAAGAGAACCACAAAAAGAGCTAAAGAAGTTGTAGTCAGAGGCTTTCATGTGTAAAGGCTCTGATAACTCACCAAGTCTGTAGTGCCAAACCTAATGACTATGGTCAGACACCACAGTCTACACATCGCCTAATAACCCTCTTAAGCTCATACATTAGCAACAAAAACAGACATTTTCCGAAAATCACAAATATGTGTCCTTAAACAATCTCATAAAACCAATGCATATCATGTTTATAAAATGGTTTATCATAAGGTTATTTAAAAAAAACATTTTCGGCTCATATGGTTTTGAATTCCCAACTCAAATTAAAATTTACTAGCAGAGAATTTATTGATTTTAAGAATTCAATTGACATTGAACATTTCATAACTTATTCTCCAGGGACAGAAGCTTAGAAAACCTGGCCCATCGCCTTCGTATTTGCCCCAATATCCATTTCTGTGGCAACCAGGGGCAATACAACAACCCCCACTGCACAGGTCAGTGTAGCAGAGTGTACCAGCTCTTAGAAGAGCCCCGTACTCATTCCTCCAATCACAACGTGATCACGTGCCCCGTGTCATCAAACTGAATTTGAATTTGGGTGTGTCCCAATAGTCGAAAAATGCACCCTCCCTTCCTCCACTATCACCTCCTCTACTCCGTTCCCCCGGAAACCGATCTTTGTATTCTGGCTCCCTCCACTGTCCCAATATTGGAAAAGGCGAGCGAAGCGGCTTCAAACCTATGCTTCAAACTTGGGTTCTCCTCCCCTCATACATCGATGTATCCTACTGCAGAAGGTTTTTCACATTTTTGGGTGACATCATCGTGCTCACGCCCACAGAGATTTAAAGAAGGCAACAGTGATGATGCGTAGCTATGCCTTATGTTAATTTCCCCAAGATAATGATGCCCCAATGCAAGATATTTAGCCTCAATGGCATGTGCTTCAGTAGGTTATTATCACACATAGAACATAGCATCCGACAACGGATAACAAAATGCCAGTCCATTTTTGTGGTTCATATCCTAGGCTACATAAACATTGGGCCATTTAAGTCACGGAAACCGCTTTTTATTTGCTTGCAATATGACTATGCATAAATATAGCCTAAGCATGACAGCTACCATTTCAGTATGTGAATATGCATATGCATTAATGAATTTATTCAACCAATCGTTTCCAAAGGAAATAGGCCTAATTGTTCTTCAGTGTGACCACTGCAATACTATGAACATTGGGAATAGCCTAATATCTCCGATAATATGACGATAATTAATTCCACTAATCTACGGACATATTTCCGAATTTGCCTATGTGAGATGCAAAGAACTGGCAATAGTGGGCTGTAGTGTAGCTACAGTAGGCTAGCCTATATGAAGTTAATTAGTGCTCGGTATGTTCAGACATTGGAAACATCGGGATTCTGGAATTACAGTAAATTGTTATGTTTGCGTAGCCTATGCTACAACATGTTTACTTTGATCTACTTACTTTGCTGCTTACGTGTTAATTAGTGTCTCAACGCAATCCGCAATACAGGCTATGTTTACACTGTACATGCTACTTGCACAAAATATATTTTACAGCATTAAATGGGCTGACCATGTGGAAGATCTGTGATTGGCTTTGGGAATATTTGTGGGCTCGGCGTCAGTCAAAGTTATGATAGGGCAACTTCATCAATAGTCGACGGCGATTTTGATGACGGTGAAGCAGATTCGCTGTCCCAATTTTCTTCACGCCTCCTTTCCTCCACTCCTCCCCTCCCTTCCTCCACATACTTCCAGGTGGTAGAAGAGTGGTAGTGGGGGAGTGGAGGAAGGGAGGTGGGGAGTGAAGAATATTGGGACGCACTGTAATGTATTTTCGTGGCGGGCGAAGGTAGGGGGATCAGAACAAGTCACTCAGGCAGTGAGGACCAATAAAGGGAGTAACACAATAATAAAAGCAAAGAAAGAAAAGACAGGAAACTACTTCCTTGTGGCTACACAGAAAAACTAAAATCAACCCAATAAAATAGGACAAACTCGAATAACAAGTGAAACACAAACTAAATCTCCCGAGCTCAATACTGGAGCCAAAACGGGAAACTTAGCAAATAAAAAAACACATTCGGCACATAACTTTGGACCGCCGAAAAGATGTAAAACCAAAACAAAACCAACAAAGAAAAACTGTCTCCGAGAGAACAGCAAGAAACAAAATAAATAGCACAGAACGCTAACAGGAGGAATAATACCTATACCTGAAAATCAGCTAATAGCAAGTCCCCCGTGAACATAAACAGCGTTTAATATCACAAGGTCACTAGTACCTGGCTCCATGCAATGTCGAATGACAAAGAAGCATCGGGGAAGCGGAAGTGAGGAACTTAAATACCCCGCATGTAGCAGCACAGGTGAAAGGAATAATGAGTGAGGGAAAGCAAACCCTCCGGAACATGGAAAAAAATCTGATACATTAACAATCGGGAAACCAGGACGAGAACCGCAACAGAAAACAGAAACACAAACCATGACACACAGCCCTTGTGTTCCATCATATTGAAAAGAGACCACAAAGAAAGGAATACGTGTTGCACCAAGCCAGTGGGCTAATCACAGTCCCTGCTTACCCTACACATGCACACACACAGGGTGCGTCCCAATATTCTTCACTCCCCACACCTGCTTTCGTCCACTCCACTCAATGTGTGAGTGAACCTACCTCATGGCTTATTGTGATATATGCAAAAGGCTCTCCTGGATATAACAGATTTGTTTTAGTTTTTTTACTGAATGTCCATTGTAGCGTTGGTCCTGCCCAGCCCTACTCCCCCTTCCCCACCCCGCCCGGCCCACAGCCCCCCTGTGGTGGCTCCCCTCGGCCAGCCCTTACCCTGGAAGGAGGAGATGTGCCCGACGATGAGGTACTTGAGCTCAAAGCTGTAGGAACGGATGTTCTGCAGGGTTTCTCTCCGCACGGCCAGCTGGTAGCTCTCCTCCATCTTGCGTGTGCAGCAGGTGGGGCCCTTGTGTTTGCAGATCTGCAAGTCAGCATCTGGGGGAACAAAGGAACAGTGGAACATTAGAACAGTGCAACAGTGGAACACTGGAACAGTGGGACAGTAGAACAGTGCAACAGTGGAACACTGGAACAGTGGGACAGTAGAACAGTGCAACAGTGGAACACTGGAACAGTGGGACAGTAGAACACAATATCGGAAAAGCCTACCTGTTCCATTTTAATTGGTTAACTACACTTATTTAATTTTAACTACTCTTATTTCACCTGCTTTGGCAACATTGTAACTAATGCAGTCATACCAATAAAGCATTATTAAATTTAAATTGAAAATTGAGTTGAGTTAGTGGGACAGTGGAACACTAGAACTGTGGAACAGTGGCATGTTAGAACAGTAGCTAACACATGTTTATAGTTGACAAGGGAACTGACAAAGCAAACTACTCCACAGTTTATTCACTCCTTCTGAAATTAAAGAAACTGTTGTCAACCATGAGTGGTTATACCAGAGATCAAAATGGTATTTCTCTATACCAGGAAATAGGGATACTAAATCGGGTCTTTAATGTCAGTAGTGCTGCTGGTCTTCTCTTCTGCATGATATTCCACAGTCCAATAATGTCACTGGGCGGCAGTGTGGTATAATGTGGTATAATGGTTAAGGAACTGGGTTTGTAACCGAACCGGTTCGTTTCGGTTCGATTCCCAGGTCACTGCCGTTGTACCGTACCCTTTTGAGCAAGGTACTTCACTTGCATTGCTCAGTATATATATCCATATATATCAATGGATAATGTATAAAAAAAAAAAGAAATGCTGTGTAAAGTCGCTCTGATAAGAGCGTCTGCTAAAAAAATCTTCTGCATGATATTCCACAATGTAATGTAATGATTGGCCAGAGATTACACGCAGCTGGTGCGTCAGGTTTAAATCAGTCCCTGACCAAAGGGGAGGAATGTAAACCAGCAATACTACTGGGCCAGAGGGACACGTTTGAGTATCCCTGCTCTACACAATAAAAGATGACTAAAACAAATAGATAACTAAACATGCAGTATTTTTGTCACTGACTAAACTGGCTAACTAAAGTCTAACAATGCCACAACGCTTTTCTAAAGAGGAGATCGCAGTCTATATAATTGCAGGGCGAGCGCACATTTCAGCCTCCGACATAACACATGGTCCATGTATTTTTGTGCCACTCACCCTGCCTCCTGTGCTGCAGAAACTCTGGTGACACCACAACATAAAAGCCTGCAGTTAAAGCTGCTAAAGTGGGGCTGCCAGGGGTACGCCCACATCCGAAACCTCAGCCTCAATGAGACAGAACCAACATGGAGACCCCCAACACGCCATTAAGCACATAGATTTTGAGTGAAATCGCGCCCCCCCCCCCGACCATGGTAATAAGAGGCATTTGGTAGAATCCTGACATTTAACAACATATCAATGGCGAAACGATTCCCCAGAACGGCATCGCAAAGTCCAGTGCTTGGCAGCGGGTGGAAGAACATCCTCCTTGGAATTCGCGGTAATAATAATCTGTCTTTGTCTGCTATTCAAAAATCAAAAAGAAGCAACCTTGACATAATTGTATGCGGACTCAGTGGGAGAACCTGTCAAGGCTGTGTGAGGAGACGTATTATATCCATCCTGAATGATGCCAAAATGATGGTCTGTCCCAATGAACTGGCAGCGCACACGTTCCACTCGTCTGTTTGAGTCCTAAGAGATGAAGCCCTTCTGTCTCATTGTGTTACCCAACCCAAACTGGGGCTTTAAACTCATTGTAAAATTACCTGCATCTTACATTTGTGTTTTTTTTTTCTGGTTTTTTTATTGGACGGCACAGTGTAGTGAGACAGGAAGAGTGAGAAAGAGAGAGCGGGAGAGACACGCGACAAAGGTCACGTGGCCGGATTCCAAACCGCCGACATCGCGGCTCGCAACGAGCGTATGGACGGTGCTCTACAGGATACGCCACCGAGACACCCCGTAAAACTGCCTGCTTCTTATTCAAACATATGACCTATAACAAAAGATTGTCAAAAAATGCTTACATTCACATTAACAATGCCAACAAAAAGGATATTAACTGAATGCATCTGTACTTTCATTTTGAGCCATGTCTTTCACTCAGAACAGTGCAACCTCCCTGCATAAAAAAAGCTCAATTATTTCAGGGTCAACTGAAGTCTGAGTTTCCCTTTGGCAGCTCCTCACACATAGCAATGCATTAAAGTATAACTAAGATCATTCAGCTAGACAAAGAAAAACATTATATATGGCACAAATGAGTATTCCACTCACACAGCCTGTTAAATATACCCACGATGAACGTTGACCATAAACTTTTAATTCCAAATGCACTGCCCAATGATTAGTGCAAAAGAAACATAAACGTTATGCTTGAATGGCTATGTATTGATAAAAATGGCTGTATTTTGAAATATCATATATTTCACTTACTAGTATAAATACATTTCTGATGCATTTAGTTTTAAGTTAAAAGACTTATATACCCAAAATATAGATCTAAAATATGAATGTCAGTTGGATATTTTATGTACACTCACGTATTGTATGTCGCGTTCAATTAAAGATCAAAATATTTCGATTTCAGTGTTTCTCTTTTGTTTCTGTCATAAGTCATGCCAATTCCTTTCAGCATTAATAGCAGAAATAACATTCTGGGCCAGTGAAGCAGAAGTCACTTTCTTAGCCAATGACTGTGCTTACTTTGAAAATCTCCCATCTACCCAAGCTGCAGGATATTTGCTCAGCACTGATTTGCTGTGTTTGGGAAGGATTTTGTTTAAAGAAAACATTTCTCCAGTGAGCTGTGCCGCTAACCTGAATTATTTAGAAACCCCAAATAGACAGGAGTGTCTTTCACTACCGCCTGGCATTGCCTGTGATAGATTGGGCTCAGGCCTGGATGCGGACAACTGAATGGGTAGGACAGTGTTGTGGCAGAAATGGGTGTAGACAGACGTAATAGCACAATGTCTCCATCCTTACTCTAGAAATCAAGTGACGTTCAGCTCTGACTAGATCTCCCTAACTTTTTCCCTCCATCTCCTCTCCTGCTTTCTCTTTCCCTCTCTTTCTTTTCTCCTCTACTACATTTATCCCTCTTCTTTTTTCCTTTTCTATCATGATCCCTCTCTTTATTTTTTCCATTATCTTCATTAACCGGTTTCCTTTTTCTATCTATTCCCTGTCTCACTTTTCCCCCCATCTCGTCTATCTACTCTTCACCATCTGCTGCTGTCTCCAACCTGGCCTTTTTCTCCTTTTATCCCTCTCTTTTCTTCACTCTCTACCTCCATCCTCTCTCATCTCATTGTCCTGCAAAAACCTGGTTACATTTGCTGTCAAAAAACCATGAAACCAAGCACTTTGATTCAGTGTCATTTGACACCTTAGATTACACAAACGGGGACCGAAATTAAGAGTGAACAGAAAATCCTGTTACAATAGTTTTTATTAATATCCTGTCTTATTCATGATTTATTCAGGAGACAGATCGGAATTGGAGAAAAAGCCATAGACGTCCTTGTGGTTGCAAGCTTGATTCCTGGACGAGGCACTGTTGTTGCACTCTTTTGAGCAGCGCAGTCACCCTAGATTGCTCCAAATAGCAAGCTGTATAAGTTAGTCTTTATAAAAACATAAATGCTAGCTGCACAACTTTCTCTGGGGAAAGAGTGTCTGTAAAGCAAATAAATACTGCTTACGCAAACATGAAACGGTTCCTTTTAAAAGTGCCCGTGAATAATGAGACCGCAATATCGTTCCGTTATGAAATAGGTTTGCATTTACGCCAGAACTATCATTGTGAACAATTACGGTACATTTCCTGAGTCACTGAAGACAGGATAGAAATGGAATAGGTGATGTGGGGGCTGGGGGGGTTAGAGGGGGAAGGGTGTAATTGACAAGACTCTTGTCTTCGTCACCTGTTGAGAAACCTGCCTTCCTTTGTGCCAGTCTGTGCTGCCCCTCTCTCGATTTGGAGTTCTTAATCTGGTCCCCAAGGAGCCATGCTATGTGTACAGTACATCAAAATATCCCAGCGTGTGTGGCGATCTTTCAGCACGGGGGATGGGGGAGGGGAGGAGGGGGACGAAGGGGAGTTTTACCAAGACTAAAATAACCACACGCTGATTCGAAGGCTGCAATAACTTTTGGGGCCCGTGCCAAAATCGCGGTGGCGTTTTTTACCTCACTGGATGAGCATGTGCATAGGCAATAGGCAGACAATTGTATGACAAAAAGAACCAACAGTAGAGCGTACAGCCAGTAAACAGACACAATCTTTTTCACCCAATGGCCACAGTGGCTTATGGACTCTAAAAATCTCAACACCCAATTTTTCAACATTTTACTCGCCACATTATGTTTTACAATATAACACAACCTGGTTGGTTACCTGCCAAAGTGGCGGCTAGAGTAAAAATCTTACCAGCCACAATCACAATTTGACCAGCATTTGGCTGGTGGCGGGTGCTAATTTCCCACCCTAGAGTCCACAGAGGGCTGCTGGGATTACGGATTAAGGTTTGTGTTAGGGAGCAGAGGGCCTGTGTCCATCTTACGTAGGACACCATGAGTGGACTGGGCTTTAGCGGGCCCAGGATGTAACCACACTCTCAGAAAAAAAAAAAGGGTTCTTTGGCTTGTCTCCATAGGGGAACCATTTTTAGTTCTTTATAGAACCATCTACAGTAAACTCTCAGAAAAAATGTTTGAAAGGTACCTAAAAAGATAGAAACGCTCATCACTGGGGTGGTACCCTATAGGTAGCTACATAAAAGTGTACCCCTAGCCAGCAATACATAATTAATTTGTACCTTTTTTGTTTGAAAAGGTACTAATTAGATTTAGTACCCAAATACTTTATTGTACTTTCGGGGTACATTGTACCTCACTGTGCCTTTATTTCTGAGAGTGTAGGTGTGAAATTTTGCCGGACAAAAAAACCTGTGAACTAGAACTAGTGGAGACACAGAGGAGCCGAGCCTTTTGGAACGTTTTCCTCTGAGTGCAACACACTTCAGGACTAAATCAACTGCACCAGGGGCACGTTGATCCGTGTGGATTCTCATACTTCTGATGCGCTTTTAATTAACACAATTCCAAGCCAGAGCACGAGCATATTATGTCTCTCGATGATTTGTTAGCCGGGGCACGACAGCACTCGGGTCATGACTAGCTTTGAAAAATTATAATTAGCAGTCATTAATTGGACATCCTTAGAGGGCGATAAAGTTACGCAGAACACTGCTTTTGGTTAAACTCATTTAAGGCCTGTGCCGAAAATAAAAGTGAATAAATTACATCTGTCAAAAGTATTCTTTTTAATGTAATTACCATTTGTCCATTTCTTATTGTCATTTTTATTTTAATGCAAAAGGTAGAAGTACAAACTTCAGTTGTCTTGTCTTTGGCTAGATTTCAGAACTTTAAATTGTAATGAGAAAGTACAAAGTGTAAAATAGTGACACCAACCTGAGTAAAAGTCTCTCTCTCACACACACACACACACACACACACATTTCCCCAGTTACTATATCTGCACAGCCTTCAACTTATTCCAAGCTATAACCAACAATAGTTTGATTTTGCGTTCACTGTATTAGCTGGCTGACTTCCCCGTAATACTTACCAGCTAAGAGTATTGCTGGAAAGCAGATGTGATGTATAGTAACCACCAATAGCTACATGCTATGTAGCCAGTCCACTTGTTAATGTAGTGAGTTTTACAGCTGTTTTTGGAGTTTGTTTTATGATACATTAGCAGGTTGCTACTAGCTAGCTAACTAGTATTTTAGCCGTAGTTAGGAGCTGGCACATTGCCCAATTTTACAAACAACTTGAGTTTGTAGCAAGCAGTTAGTAGCCTATGACTTACAACTACAAAGTCTGGTAGGACAGGTGGCTCTTCTCCGATAGTCAATTTAGTCAAGACAGTAAAGGCTGTGAGACAGTAGCTCAATAGCAACCCAGCTAGTGAATTTTAGGCTTATGGCCAAACTTCTCAGTCACCATAGTAATTGTTGCCAGTTAATTTGATAGCCAGTTCAGAATTCTGAAGCAGACACAGAATTCTTCTAACGTTAAGTCAATGCAGACTTTTAAAAAAGCTTTATAGTTTCAAAAGTATAAATAGCTCAGCCTTTCACCAGTCTATTACTGGCATTGCAGCATAGGCTTAAATACATGGAAACAACTTAACACAAGGCTTTTGCATGTTGAACGTTAGATTTCTCATAGAGCTACAATATAGATGGTGGAATTAGTCAGTGAAGCCTATCTGCAAAAGTTTCTAATTACCTGTTACTGTTGTTTTGTTTCTTCAGCATCTCATTACTGCCAAGTATGAATTTACCAAATGCAGGCCGCCAGCTGACCAACTGAACTCGCCAACTTATAATAATTCTCAGCAAAAAAATAAATACAAATTGTAAATAACTAGCTCTCTCAGTGCAGGTCTAAAACACCCTCACTCCCAATCTGCCCGCCTGCCGCCAGCTGTTTTTGCTTTTGATGGCGGGATTGCCTTTCATATAGCAAACATAAAATGGGATACAGTGTGTTCTGACAGCTGACAATCTAGAATTGTGCCCACATCAAGGGTTCTGTAATGGAGGCCTGTGTCTGTCTCACTGCTGTTGCTCTGATGAGGAGTGGAAAACAACGTGCTTCTCAACATCCAACTAGCATAAAAACTAGCACTGCTAAATCACAAATGTGGCACAGCAGGCTCCTACACCAACCTGAGGATAATTATCTAATTATCATAATTAAATGAAGGCAAAAATCACAGCTTCTTCTGCTATACCTTGAGGTATGCTAAACATGTTCAGCTACATATAGGCTTAATTCCTTTGATTAATTATCTTCTTCAGTTAAATCTTGTGAGCTTTCCGCTGTAGAGTAATACATAATTATATATTACACTGTATTGATAAAATATCTAAAAACTGAAGAGTATTGTCATAGGTTCCAAGGTGACTGCAGGCAAATTATTGTTGCCATTCCATTTCAAAGAATCCATTTGCAGTCTCTGAACTCTCCACCACTGACTGCCATTGAATTAAAACAAACTCATTAACACATCAGAACTGTAACCATTTTGTTCTTAAGATTTACCTTAAGATTTATACTTATCTCTGATATCTCATAGTCATGGTTCAGGTTCACACAGTGATGTTTTTTAATTGATACATTTTATCGATAGAAGCTAATCATATGTGAGCAACAAACAGGTTGATGCATGCCGGGAATGTTTCTTTTCCCCTCATACGCTGGTGATATTTTCATCTCTAATTAATTCTATTTATCCTGAAGAAACAAGTCACTCACACAGTGAGGACCAATAAAGGGAATAACAAAATAATAAATACAAAAAAAGAAAAGACAGAAAACTACTTCCTTGTGGCTAAACAGCCAAATGAAAATCAACCCACTAAAATAGGGCAAACTCGAATAACGAGTGAAACACAAACTAAATCTCCCGAACACCTTCGGCACATGAGTTTGGGCGGCCGAAAAGATAAAGTAAAGCCTAAACGAAACAAACAAAAAAAACTGTATCAGAGAGAACAGCAAAGAATAAAATAAATAGCACAGAACGCTAACAGGAGGAATAATACCTATACCTGAACTAAAAGCTAATAGCAAGTCCCCTGAGAACATAAACAGCGTTTAATATCACGAGGTCGCTAGTACCTGGCTATACCTGGCTCAATGCAATGTCGAATGACAAAGAAGCACCGGGGAAGCGGAAGTGAGGAACTTAAATACCCCGCAGGTAGAAGCACAGGTGAAAACAATGATGAGGGAAAGCAAACCCCGGAACGGAACGTGAAAAAAATCTGATAGATTCTCAATCGGAAAATAAGGAAGAGAACCGCAACGGAAAAGAAAATAAAAACCCACAAACCACGACAGAAGTAGTTGTACATTTGCTAACTCCAAGCCATATTCTGAAGTGTGTGAGTTGTTACAATGACATTGCTATGCTTGTATATTAAATAAAGGAAGGGGAGAGCGTGATGTAGGCCCTGCAGCCTGGGCAGGCAGGGACAGGCATGCCTTTGCACTCTCCGCAGGGTGATTCAGTCTCTATGCGCCCCTCACTGCTTTTCTCATGTCTGAATAAAGTGAGTAAAATAATAGATAAGGAGTGTTTACTGTCCATTCTACTTTAAAATAAACCATGAGAACAGCTCAAGAACAACATTCTATGTTTCCATTTCATTTCCACTGATTGCTGAACATTTGTTCATACATACATTCCCAATGGATTAAAACTCACTTGCCAAAGGGTCAATATATAAAGCCTACCCAAGGTTCACCTGCTAAACTGAGTAATGTAACAAGGAATGTGTCACTTATTATGGCTTTCCACTAGTTTCTCAGATTAATAATTGTCATCATTGTCATTGTTAAAAAAATAATTAAAATTGTTAATAATTAAAACGTACCATAGTGTAGTTACACGTTACCAGAAAGCGTGACTTACTAAAAACACAAGGTGTAGAGTACAGACGGAATTATTTTGTATCCCATTAATCTTCTCCAGCACCTTGTCATAAAGCAGCGGTGGTCTTTGGCCTGCTCTTTGGGAAATACAACACTCTCTGACCTTTCCTCTGGGCCTTGCTGAAAAGCCCCCTGCCATCAACTCCTCAACAAGTCAGCAAACAGGACACAGAATCTAAGAGCCTGAAAAAAAAAAACCAATAGCTTGCTTTGCTTGGCATTTGATCTAAGATTGGAGCAGAATATACCCCCCACCAACCCACAGAACCCCCTTCCCCCAGCCCCATTATCCAGAGCTTTGAACCGGGGGTTTACCCAAGAAGCAGATAAACTATCAAGCAAGAGTTGCACTGATTATGATAAATTAGCAGGCAGCTGCTCATGCCTCACCAGCTCCAATACCACGAAGGAAGAGAAGAAGGCAAGTGATGACGTTTGCTGCTAATCAGATGGAAGCAACAGGAAACAAAGGGTGCGTGTCCCAATATTCTTCACTCATCTCCTCCTTTCCTCCACGCCCCCACTACCACTCGTCTCCTACCCGGAAGTATGCAATTTTGAGTACAAGCAGTTGCATGTACGTAGACAATATACCTGACATTGTGGTGAGTCAAGACATTCATCAATTTATAACCATTTGTAATGAATATGTAGTCTAATCAGCAACATTGTATTAAGACTCAAAGAAGGGTTTCCGGGGCACGGAGGAGAGCAGGTGGTAGTGGAAGAAAGAAGGATGTACTTTTCGAGTATTAGGATGCACCCTTGGTTTAACTCCAGATCGGTGGAAGTTGAGACTGGTGTGCTTTAGTTAGGCCTATGTGTGGTGTTCCTGTGGATAATTTGTTGACAGATCAGAGAGAAAAACGGGCATAGCGCCTACTATCCAGCAAAGCTGCGATACAGTGACACTGGTCTGTCCATATAGGCCTAATCGTAAATCCTAGGTAGTTGTGCTACTGCAGAACGGCGTGCTCACAGAGGGGCCAAAAAAACAAAACAGTGCTCTAAAACAGCAAAAGAGACTGGGGGTGCGTCCCAATATTCTTCATTCCCCACCTCCTTTCCTCCACTCCCCCACTACCACTCCTCTCCTACCCGGAAGTATGCAAAACTTCCTGAACGTTTCGAGTCCAAGTATATGCATGTACAGTATACATTGTGCCTGACATTGCTGTTACAGTAACCACATAATTAAGATGTAATCAGCAACATTACATTAAAACACAAAGATCGGTTTCCGAGCCACGGAGAAGATGAGGTTATAGTGGAGGAAAGGAGTGTGCATTTTTCGAGTATTGGGAAGCACCCTTGGAAACCGTCATCCCACATGGGGTTTTGTATTGATATGATCGGTAGGCCTATGTGCGCCCAAAAGCTACGGCCAATAGCCTACTAATCTCAAAATTGTACAATGCACCACAGTGATAAATTCCATAAGAGCGTGCAAACAAATAATCATCAGACTATACCGAAGACGTACTGGAAACAACCGAGTCCACCATTTGGTCGGTCCGTTGAAGTTATATCCTTACCTTCTTAAATCAGTCACCCATGCACGTATGAAAATAAGAGTCTGGGTAGCCAGTAAGGTTGTGCCATTTGGCTATTATTGTTGGCTGCTAGCTGAAATCGTGGTATCGACATCATATGGACTCCCTTTTATCACAATGCAATATATCGGCTATTAAGAGCGTTTGCGTGCAAATATTTTCTAAGGTCACAGCATATCATTTTAATGCCATACAGTAGCTCGCGCTCAGCGCCGAGTCACGTGATAGCACAAGAGACAAGCCTGAGTTTGCCTGACGCCGGCTTTCATAAATATAACGCAATTCACATATGCTAAAAAAAAACATGGTAAAAACCCGTGAACCCCACACACACTTACACACACACAAAGAGCGAAGACGATACAAGCCTATACAAATCCATTGTTTACAAATAAAATTGCATTAGGCTATAGTTTGTAAATGTAGCATTGGCTACAAATTATTATGCTGTAGCCTATGCACACACACAAGCTCCCACTTTCACTGAAAGCTGTCTCACGATATCTAAGACATTTAATTAAATAACCTTAGACGTTTGAAATATTTTGTCTAAGTTTAACAAAATGTTACATTCATTGCCTAAATTACTAGGCAAATAGATAATGCCTCACTACACGCACATTGTCTACATGTAACAGCTAATCTTTAGTGCCGATTTAAAACTCACCTGTTCCAGCTGTTTCAGGTACCCATTTCAACGGGCCAATCTGACGCATCTGAAAAGCAGTTTTGACTTCATGACAGCTATGGGTTTTTACGCCAGAAACTTTTACCAGCATTACAACAGTTGCCCAAATCCACCAAAGTTTAACGCGTGGGAATATTCCTCGGGACATTGCACCATCTCAATGCACAGATATCCAGACGGGAGGTGTAATAATATGTAAATAAGTTTCAGTCTGTTAAAATGCAAAAGTTGTCCGAAAATTGTTTTTTGTTGTTGTTGCAATAACTACAAGAAATTGTGGAGTTCTCGCCTTCCTGACACACGTCTGTACTTTCACATTGTCGTGTTTGTTAAGACAGCGTATTAGCTCTCAGAAGTTAATAATAATAAAAATATGTATTAAAAAATCCGGACAGGAGGCTGAATTCCCTCGCGATCCAACTAGCTCCCTTCTGTTCAGTCCGAGCTAGTTCGCCTGTCTGTGTTCATGCTTCCTTTCTCTCCCGGGCTTTCACTCTTTGCGCTCTTACGCTCTCTTGCCTCGCGCGCTGTCCCCTGAAGTTATTTGTATAGTAGGAGATGGATTATTAGGTTCCCCTATAATTAGATTGACTCACCGTAACACTGGTTTTAAGTGTACTTTTCAATGGCTTGAAAGCGTAACATATTTGTTATTGCATCTGCATTTTCCATTTTTTTAAATCAATTGTTTTTGTTTTATCTATCCATCTATTTTCTTTAATTAGCCTACTGCTGATAACAGCGGTGGAAACCTGCAGGCTTGCACCACCAAAATGGTTGTTCAATCAATAATAATGTATTCCAATCAATAATGAAAAAGCAATTAGCAATCTTGATCTTTTAAAGTAGAGAACCCCAATCTAGCTGTTTAATTAACTGCAGCATCACTATCAGTTCATTTTTCTATGTGACTGTATAGGACCTGCATCTGGAAACGCGGTGTACTTTTACCTTTCCTTTTAACTTAATTAATAATAAAAATAAATAATAATTTTTAAAAAAAAATTGTGATCACGTAGCCAGAATCAATATTCAGCCATACTGACCTGAACCAGGTTTACCTGAACATTGTCCCTGTGAAACAAACACGAAGAAGAATCACAACAACTGTGTGAGAATGCTACGAGTGGATGATCTGGAAAGCCTACACCTAATAGTTTTTGCATGGGCTATTGTATTTGTGTGCATCAAACAATGCCTCATAAACAGACCTTACGAAAACTTAATATGCACAGACCGTAACGAAAGCTACGCAATTAGCCATCTTTGTTTATTGACATAGTAAATACAAACGGTATGCTTGGGACAATATGTAAAATGCACATACAAGCAGTGATTTGTAAATTTTCTTTTACATATGTTTAATTGAAAACAAAAAAAAGATACAATGTTTTATCTTATGAACTTTGTTTATTTTTGTAAATATATAGCTACGATAATTCCGAATTTGACGCCTGCAACCATCTCACGTGATGGATGGATCACTTTACGGGTTGTTTCTCCTCTCATTTTTCTATTGAACTCTATGGACAAATAAGTCAGGAGAAACAACCCTTCAGGTGATCCATCCTTATCTATTGCATATCTGGCAACAGAGTGATGGTTTGAGGCTCGTTTGATACTTCAGATCCTTGATGATTTACAGCCATTTAGCCAACCATGGGTTCCATACTATTCCTGTGTAATTTGCAGCTTAATCTAGTCCCACCCCCAATTCCCATAGAGATCAATTCAAATGCAGAGAGGTTATAGCATCGCTTGTAAGAGTACCTGAAAATAAGATATCAAGAGTCTTTTGATATCCTTAGCCAGTCATGATAGCATCACCTTTTTACCCGTGGAATGTTTTTTGAACTTCCCAGTCTTTTGTTGCCCCTATCCCAACTTTTTTGGAACGTGTTGCAGGCATCAAATTCCGAATTAGCCTATATTTGCAAAAATCAATAAAGATGATAAGATAAAACATTCAATATATTTTATTTGTTCTGTTTTTAATTAAATATATGTAAAACAGAATTTACAAATCACTGCTTTTCATGTGCATTTTAGCCTACATACTGTCCCAACTTTTTTGGAATTTGGGTTTGTAAGCCTTAACTGAATGTAATCTTCAACTGAAATGTATTTAGAGACACAAATGGGTTGAAATTAATTTTTTTTCTCCAGCAAATTTAGCCTATCCAAGAAGAGTCACGTGTTTCTGACGTTTTATGAGCAAGAAGCTATCAAAAACGCTACGAGAGGTAGAACAGTTAAAACATGATTTTCAGATAAGTTTGTAACAATGAGCAATTTTAGACAGTTAGCATACTATTGTCAACATTTGTTCCTAATTTGACATTGCTATTAAAACAGAAAAATGATCGAAGAAACACTATTTGCTGGACGGCTAATATGGAGGCCTTTGGTGTCCTAAATTAAATTACGCGCGGCGCAAATTGGACAGTAGGTTTATTAATCAACATGAGGTCTACGTCCTAAATTAATAAAAGGAGTACACTTTTATGCCACGTTTGACAAGAAGAAACGTAACCTAATCAATTTGGCACTTTTGATGTTTACTTATGGGTAATGTTATTTTAGTGTGCAAAATGCTATCTGAAGCAGGAATATGCTCAAATGAAACTGAGCGAGGAGCACGATGCCTCTGACCGGGTAAGTTAAGAGTTTCTAAAATGATGTAGGCTACGTGGCTTAAGCCAATATAAATTAATTATTTTGGGCCTCATACAAAAACTTAGTTGTTAAATGCATTTTCTGTTTGACCTGGCTAATTGCAGCGTTGTAGCATAGGCCTACATGCACGGCGTGTGTAAGGCGCCTAGACTTGCTGTCTTTGAATAAGGTTGTTGGCCTAGTTTTGTGGGCGACTGAGGGTAGGTTATAGCTAGCCTATGTTTAGAAGGGCCCAATCATCTGCACGTGAGATGGGTTATAGCACGTCGTCTGTCGAACAATAAACGTGTAGGCCTAATTAACATTTTGGTTGTTTAGCAGACACATTATATACATTTATTTTCGTAAAGATCTTCCCTGAAGTTCACGTTATATAGGCTATTTTACATTACATTTAGTTGAAGGGTAACGTTACCCTATAACGTCAATCGAAATAGGAACGTAGGCTATAACCACAGAACTATATTCAGTGGCTATAACCATGGATTTAGGATCATAGTTCTCTAACGTTAACCATTTGGCTACACTGTCATTATATGCTTCAAACAAATTTTCTCTTGCACATGGGCTTCCCAAAGTGACATTTCCTATTAGGCTGCTGCCACATTCAAGGCAGCTGAACTTGGTGAACCAGCAGCATTCAAACGGTCTGCCAGTAGGCTAAAGCTTCTGCTGTCATCTGAAAGTATGTCAATTAATTACTATGTGTCTGAACTGTAGTGAGCTCACATTTAATAATATATATTTTTTAAATGTTAAGAACGCATGGTCCGTAAATTAAATGTAGCGGTTTCAGTGTTCCTCACGTTGGTTTGGGCAAGATGCGTTACCAGGGACCAGAGTTCTTGATTTGGATGAAAGACGGTTGAAATAAACGGGCGCTTCCTGAGTGTAGGTTCCATTCCCGTTCTTCAGTTCCCTTATTGCCCACAATGTCCAGTGTGGAAATCCTGCCTCTCTTGTCTTCTTGGTTTTCTACTACACGAGCATGACTAGTTGTGTGAGTAGGCTGTACGAATACGAAAACCCCGAGTAAGTCTCACACCTAGATCCAGTAGAATTGGAAAAGACCGAGAATGCTGCCGGTCAGTCTTTGTCATGCTACCAAACAAACGGCAAGACCGGAAAAGTACGCCACGAAAACAAATTAAGCGTGTTCGGTGCATGAACAATATATCGAAATTTCTATTACCATGTGTATATAGGTTAATAGCCTATATTTTGTTTTCATTTTCAATTACTTCATTAATTTACAATGTTTGCACAACAGCGTAGCCTAGCCTATAGTACTATAGTATATATATATAGCCTATATATATTGCTTGATGTCAAAAAATAGTTTGCGCAGCGAACCTGTTTTAAAACAGGTGGGTGACGGCAGTTTCCACAATGTCAGGAACCCGTGCTCGTGCCAGTGTTAAGAGTGTGTTAACAATTTAAAAAATCTGGGACGTTCCTGTATTCACACGTGCCATCACATTCTAGTATGTAATGGTGGATGGAAACCACGCTTTATTGTCAAATGAACCCCCATAATTCTATCATAATATGTGGAAGGGACAAGGTCTATGGTCCCCAGTTATGTATTGCACACAGCTTTGTTGCTATTTTATGTTATTATGCTGCGGCAAGAAACGCCGTTCTCGAATGCCATTGCGCAGAAAATATAGTAGGAATTTTTAACATAAAAACAAAAACATTTGCCCCGTGTGAGGATCGAACTCACGACCTTCAGATTATGAGACTGACGCGCTGCCTACTGCGCTAACGAGGCATTGGAGCTACATGCTATCATAGGCAAAAAAAAATTGTCTGTGATAGTTTTGTATAAGGCGATGTTTGAATGAATGAAGGCAAATGAATGAATGAACCTCAACAATTACGGTATTACAATGGAGTGGTATGACCCCAGTACATGCAGCCATATACATTTTTAATTGGGTTTTTATTTGATTAGATGTGATTTCGTTTTAAACAAACAATACAGACAATTGAACGAGTTACATTTGCGGTACCTATTATATACTAAGACGGATATTTCCGGTGGTGCTTGCTTATCTTTAATTTAACTATGTTTAGTTTTCATTGACAATATTCATTAATCTATCACTTTATGCAAACGAATACGAAGAAAGCAGATACGAGATTATTCCCCAAAACAAACAGATATAGTTACTGCAAAGATAAATGTACTGAATAAATGGCACCACCTAGTGGATAAAGGGTACTACTACGCACGTAAAATTACAGTTGTGAGAATACTAATGGCCAGGTCGGAAAGCTTTTTACTGATAAAATGGCTCTACCTACTGGACATGGGCTACTTGTAATTTTAGTTGTTGTTGTTTTGTAACAAAAATCCATCTGAAAGGATAAATCTTCAAGCTAAAGTATTAAATCAAGGGATTAGTCAGTACAAATTATGAAATTAGAGCAGTGTTTTCATACATTTTCTGAACTCACAACGCACCTGATCAGCAAATACATTTTCGGTTCTCAGGTAAAATGTAGGGATGGGACGGGATGCTCGATACTCACGTGTCGACACAGTGTTGAGTTTTCAAATCACTGCTGTTTCGAAGTAGTGCTCCGAGGCTTGTTTTCAAATCACATGATCATGGAAACCGAAGCTTTGGACGTCACGGTGACGCCCGTCATTTTGGGCGGTGTCTCGAACCAATACATGCTGAACCAATAGCCTACCTGTTGAGATGTGTCAGCTATACGGATCTGGGATCAGAGGCTCTTTTCACTCACATATGAACCTCCATTTGGGTGTACATGGAAAGACACGGGGTTTCTGTGTATCTGTGCAAAACCTCTGATTCCAGATCAGCTCATTCCTTTCCAAATAATAAAAATGGTTCAAACATATGGACTTTAATTAAATAAATAAAGAAGCAATTTATAATG
This sequence comes from Ilyophis sp. 1 JC-2022, assembly GCA_022702515.1. Lineage (NCBI taxonomy): Eukaryota > Metazoa > Chordata > Actinopteri > Anguilliformes > Synaphobranchidae > Ilyophis > Ilyophis sp. 1 JC-2022. The sequence continues at coordinate 122,698,532 of CM040403.1, forward strand.
TAATAAATATATAAGCAATTATATAAATAAATATCTATTAATTATTTTACGCATCTTTTATTTATTTAATCGCATATTTATTTCACGGCGTATTTTTTTCTAAACGAATCGTCCTGTCAAACATGAAAAGGACAGGGAGGGTCAGCTGTGATCATTGGTTGCTCATTCCAAAGATATGAAAACCAAGAAACCACTCAGATTTCTACGTGGCTGCCATATTAGGCGGTCTATATAAGCATATTTTGGTAGTATATTGACTGATGCAGACTTTCCCTGATAAAATATAACTTGCTTAATTCTCGACTAATTTTCATAAAATTTGACTGGTTATAAACGTGAGAAATATCTAGCATAGCACAGGTTAACTTATTTCCAAATTTTCCAGAACAGCTAGCCTATTTGTAAAACGCCCTATTATAGCCTACAGGAATTGTCAAAATGTAAAAAAAAGTTGTAAATTAATTCATAATTTCAGAGAAATCGGAATAGGCTACTGTATTATAATTGGGACGTCAACAACAACCACTAGGGGGCAACAGTGGATAGAGTAAGCGTAATAAAAAAATGTAATAATGAACGCAAACCCATAGTTTTCCTATTTCAGGACATTGCATTCTGCAGAAATATAGAAATATAGCCCTTTGGTCTTCCATACCCAAGTCGTGGGGTTTTGTCAGAGGAGAGAGAGATCCACTTATGCCAGGAAGCCCTGAAAACATATGAAGAAAATAACTCATAGAATGACAACTAATAAGAACAACAATAGCGTGAATAAAAATATGGCTACCTATCTGTGCTATTTAGTACACATTTCCTTTCCACAATGCGATGAGCTGGGAGAAAGGTGATACGCTTTAAATATGGTTTCGCCAACGTCTCGGCAGCAGGCTGCATTTGTCAGGGTTTTTGCATGCCAGGTATGATTGTGTGACACATACATAGCAGGAACAGACAGTGAGACAAGTGTGCGACCTTTTCTTAACAATTACGATTATATGTCCTTAGATCAGCATCTAATTTCTTCTCCTGACTTATTTTTTCAAAGAGTTCAATAGGAAAATTTGTCAGGAGAAACAACCCTTAAAGTGATCCATCCATATCTACTGCATATCTGGCAGCAGAGTGATGGTTTGAGGCTCATTTGATACCTCAGACCCTTGATGACTTATAGCCATTTTACCAATCGTGTATTCCATCCTGTTCCAGCATAATTTACAGCTAAATCTAGTCCCACCCCCCAATTCCCATGGAGATCCATTCAAATGCAGACGTTATAATATCGCTTGTAAGAGTGCCAGAAGTCGAGAGTCTTTTGATGTTGTTGGGTCACAGACATCAGGAAGTCATGGCATGCAAAGGATATGCAGCCAAACATTTTTTTTTTAAATTTAAAGGCACGGTCAACTTTTAATTTATGTAAACTTCTGACCCACTGGAATTGTGGTATAGTGAATTCAAAGTGAAATAATCTGTGAACAATTGTTGTAAAAATTACTTGTGTCATGCACAAAGTACATGTCCTAACTGACTATTGTTTGCAAACTTGAAATCTGTGGAGTGGTTAAAAATAAGTTTTAATGATTTCAACCTAAGTGTATGTAAACTTCCGACTTTAACTGTATATATTGTATTTGGCGCCTTAATGTTCCACACAGGTTACAATTAAAGGTCTGTAAAATGCTCAAATAAATAAAACAACACAAGTAGGTAATTGACCTACTCACTTTTCCTGAAATAGCATTTACATGTGCTTGCTCTGTGTTGTAACCAGATGGCCCTTCCTCAGGCAAGCGACCAGTTAACAGAACCTCTTTCACTGACGGTTCAGGTCTAGATTGCTTATATCAGTGGCACACGTCGGCCTTCCTGAAACGTCCTTGACAGCCCGTGTGTGTTTTGGCCAGAGGTGCGAGATGAAACGAGAGCGTTTCTGATAAGACCGTGCCTCACAGTCTGCCACGTTTGCAGCAGACGCAACAACCCCAGGCTTGCATTCACCGGACGCCCCCTCTCCACCTTCCGTCTAAACAGCACGATCCCGCTACCGCTGATTGCAGAAAGGCAACATGTCCGGGCTGAACGTCTCCTTGGGATACGCGCTCAGCGTGGTGGCGCTCGGCGTGGTCGGCAGGCTCCTGTCGCGGCGGCTCCCGCTGCGGAGCTTCTCGGCGGAGTTCCTGGCGGCCTTGGTCCTGGTGGCCTGCTGGATGGAGGTACAGACCCTGATGGAGATGGGCCAGTGGGCTGGCGGGTTCGGGCCGGACGTGGCGTTCACGCTTCTGTTCATCACCCTGGTGGTCCACGGCGCAGTCTCCCAGGGCGCCACAGGGAACCCCGCGGTCACCGTCACGGATTTCCTGACGCGCGACTCCACTGCGTCGAGCGCCCTCTTCGGGCTCGCGGGTCAGTTTCTGGGCGCGTTCCTGGCTCAGCACCTTACCTCTTACTACTGGTCCCTGGAGCTGACCGACATGCACATGATCAGGAACTTGATGTCGCAGGAGTGCAGCACTGCCCTGAGCTCGTCCGTGGTCCAGGGCGTGTTCACCGAGGGAGTGTGTGCCCTGAGCTTCTACCTCCTGCACACGAGCCTGCGCCACCGCACCGTGTTTCTCAGAGTCCCGCTCGTAGCAGCCGTACTCACGTTCCTCAATTACACAGGTGAGTGGGCAACTCTGCATCCTGAAACCAGTAATGTGTGGAGAAATGCATTTAAGTGAACGCAGGCCATCTGATAAAACGAAGGGTGCGTCCCAATACTCGAAAAATGCATCCTCCTCTCCTCATTTCCCCAGAAACCGATCTTTGCGTCCAAATCTAATGTTGCTGATTTCATGTTAATTACATATTTTGTTCAATATTAATGTCTTGACGCAATGTCAGGTACATTGTATACTGTAAACGCAACAACTTTTACTTGAAATGTACAGGCAGTTTTGCATACTTCCGGGTAGGAGACGAGTGGAGGAGTGGAGGAAAGGAGGTGTCAAGTGAAGAATATTGTGACGCAGCCATACAGTACATGTTACATCTTGCAAAAATTCCCTTTTAATTCAGCAAAGCAGCCAAGTTAATACAGCACATTCCAGACACAGGCTACACTGAGTGTTTTATCTATGGTACCATTTGAATATTTTGTAGGAAGCTGGGACAATGTTTTAGAGACCGATTGCAGCCTCTAGTTTGCGCTGTTGCTGGGTTGTTCACATGATTCTCCCCTCTTTCAGCTAGTGGCTATACCTCTGGCTTTCTGAACCCCTCACTGGCTTATGCCCTTACCTTCCATTGCCCCGGCTTTACACTGGTGGAGTACATGACTGTGTACTGGCTTGGGCCACTAGCTGGTAAGTTTAAATAAGCAAACGTAAATAAGCAATCACGAGCGTAATTATTTGGTCTTAAGTTGGCGTGATCACGTAATGGGCACATTAGACAAGGAACCAGACCTGTGATTAGTAGCCCTTCTGCTGTAATCTTTATAAACCTTGAAATATAAACCATTGTTCATTACATGGAAATCAAGCTTTCACAAAAATAAATATTCAGTGTAGTTTTAGAAGCGTTATTTTACGCCATTCCCCTTGTAATAGGCGTGTTGTTGGCAGCACGATCATCATTGCCGACTCCATTTTCCAGGAATGACCCTGGCTGCGTTCCTGTACCTGGGACACATCCCGCGACTTTTCGCCCGCAACCTGCTCTACTCCCAAAAGACCCGTTTCAGAGTTCCCAAGGGGAAGGGGTCTCAGGACCAGGCAGAGACGAAGGCGCCGGGGGAGAAGAAAGGTGTCTGACAGCTGGTGCTTCTCAGTTATTCACTGAAAAAATAAAAGCAGGGGTACGCCTGTACTGTACATTCTCACACATGAAAATAAATCCTTTCACTTTGTAAACAAGAGGAATCTTCCTTTTTCAATTGTAAAGGCACATTGATTAGAAGAACAATGAAATTGCATATGTTGAAGTTTCTTTCCTCGAGAAAATGGTGCACTTCTACTAGTCCACCGTTCATAAATGCAAGTGAAACTTTACTCATGGACAAAAATATTTAATGGTGTTTGTGTTGAATAAACAGTGAATCTTGTACATCGTAAATTTTATACATTGTAAATCGCCGTTAAAAAAATTTAAAAAAATTCCAGAGGCTTCTTTTGTTTAGGAAAATTGTTGGGAACATTGAGCTAACTTAAGAGGAGTGCAAGCTAAGAATAACAAACACCTAATAAATAATCAAAACCAAACCTCACATGATGGGCCTCTTTAGAACTGACACAGCAGTGCTGGTGTCAGTGACGTGCGTACAGATAATCGGAGGCGAAAGCCAAGAAAGCCACGCGTCCACCATGGGACTGAGTCTCAGACCAAACGCCCAGCACATGTCCCTGCAGCTGTGCAGCATTCATGCTAACACACAGCACTGTAAACAATACCTGTAAACAAACTACTAAAACATTTGTTCTCAAATCTAATAAAAAAATCACACTGACTCAGCTTCCTTATGGTACATTCCTTATTTGTACTCCCATTTCACTCTGTTCAAAGATGCCAAACAAAGTACTTTTCTCTCTCTCCGCTCTTACAAACTTAGCGCTATATTTACAGGCTGGCTTTTTAAGAACACTCGTTTGGATGAGGGTGCACCTCGTTCAGTCCTTGCCCAAAAAAACAGGAGGGGAAAAAAACCACAAAAGCTAAGTGAAAGCAGGATCACCCCTGTGTGTGTACATAAGGACACGTGTATATTACCCTATAAACAGGCTTCCTGTACCAGCATCTGCCTTTTAGTAGCTGTGATCTACATGCAAAAGCACCTACGGGATTGTCAGAACATTCGTGGATTCTTGCAATCTTTTTATTCTCCCAGTGGTCTTCTGAGAAGGTGCAGTTGAGTGGCACAAGGGACATTTTGTGCACGAGTCCCGCTTCCTTGTGGTTCTGGAAGAATGCGGGGAGGCACCGAGGATTAAATCTTGGGCTTGGAGGCTTGGCAGTGTTTCTGTGAGGGGGCGGGTCCACTGGTTTCTGTCCCTTTTTGTGTCGCTGTTGAGGAGGACCTTTGTTCTGCCGACACACAAAACGCACTCAACACCACTACTGAGCATGCACATACGGAACAAAGCCAGACACCACTGCACAGATCAAAATTTCAAAACCTTTAGTAAAAGATCTGCCTTGACCAAGGCGCACGGAGACAACACTTGGCTGTGGCAACAGTCCGAGTGACTGGCAGCCAACCCACAGTCAGACTGACCTGACCAGGAAACAAACCTACGACCTTTGACCAGTCACTATACCCACTTTGCCAAGATATCTGCGTGTCTGGCAAAGGACTCAGTGACTTGCTCCAAGCTGGGACAAGACCAAGGTATCAGATTCAGATTTGTTACACAAGAGTGAGAATGTAAGAATTTATGATGACAAGGCCAGTCAATGCAGCCCGTCTAGGTTTGTCATTTACCTACATTTCTAAAGTACTCAGAACTACATTAAGCCTGGTCTGTGCTACACAGCTTGGCAAGCTGTTCTATAAACTGACAGTGCTCTGTGCAAATGTGTTATTAGTGTGAAATTTACCTTGTACTAAATTTCACAAACTAACAAGGAAGTTGACAATTTTGCCATTATTAATTTTAACAAATGTAATATTTGCTCGGAACTTTTAGAAACAATCGGTGTGTAATGTGTCGTGCAAATCATTGCTCTCCTTCATATTGTCCTGTGCAGTAAACAAAATAGGTTTTATTTGAAACTGCTCAATGGGAACTGTTACAAGAAAACTTACCAATCACAAGTTTTAAAATATTGAAACTGATATTGCATTAGCCAGGAATCGGAAAATGGGCCTTGTGTGTGGCAGGCGAGAAGTCGGCCACTGAACCACCAATGCTCACATGGAAGAGCTTGGTTTAATTGTGAAGGTGAAAACCATACAACCCGTTGTTCTTTTCAGTGATGACATCAAACTACACATTTAGCCACAGTCAATCACCTGGCTGTGACTGGTTCTCCAGCTGGGCCTCAGGCTGGTCCACCCAGAGCCGGTGATGTGGGTCATTACGGAACCTCTTAGTCTGGCCACAGCTGACACACCTCACCAGCGTCACAGACTCCCGGTTTCTGCCCCCTGTGAGGACACAGGAAACATTGGAGAACTCCCCAATTCCAGGGGACTCCGCTTTCCTCACTCCCATCATCCCATATCATTAGCAAATTCAAATTATTCCTCACCGTGAAGTAATCCACTAAACTGAGCCTCAACCTTTGAACTCCTGCAGTGTCAGGCCTGCATTAGTGTCAGTTGCTTCAGTTGAAAAATGTAAATAGGCCAACTTCCAATCTGCTACGTATTCCTTCCCCCGTTTACCTTCATCCACGTACAAGAACTAGACATAAGGCACCACATCTAGAGCCTTACAGACTTGTTAACTATTACATAAATTACACATTATAATTTAAGATTAACTACTTAAGGCAGTTTTTTTACTTAATGCTTCACTTACCAAATATCACTGCATCAAGAATCAAATAACTTTACCCACTTATTACTTACTTCTCTGTCTTACACTTGCTGTGACTCCAGGTACCAGCAGAGAGCAGCATTTCTTGCACATTGTTCTTTTTACTGAGGGATCCCTGCCAAAAACACCATTGTAACACTAAAAATGTAGCCTTCATCAAATTTAAATGGCTTAATTCTTCATTTATCACAATGTAACCACATTTTCCAAACTCAAGACTCTTGAAATGAGTGTTATCCAAACAGCGTTCATCAATGGTGGTGCTGAAAAGGCTAGCAAAAAAATTCTACCATATTCATATCTTTCAGGTGTACACAAGTTAATGAACTTATCTTACACAACAGTTTTGGTAACGCGTGGTCGGTGAAGACCTGAGCAAATAATTTAATTAATCAAAGAGCCATGCTATTCAACGCGCGAAAGCAGTCGCTTCACTCGTTTAGAATGGCAAAGAATACAACTCACTGCCTCAACACCAGACGCTTGGAAATAGTCTTCTGTGTAAAGCAGTAAAAGCGCGCCAGCTCCACGTGCTCCGGGTTCTGCGCCAAAACGCAGTGCGCTGCCTGAAAAGACCCCAAAGTTACATTAGACGTCTATCCAGCCAACTTATATCTCTTTTCCACTGGTCAAGTGCACTGTACTGGGCCACATTAAATGGCCGTGGTACAGTACAGAATCAGTACCCTTTCATTTTACACTTAAAAGGTCACTAGCTGTAGTATCCTTTGCGTAAGAGCAACGCTTGGATGTAGCTATAGCATCAATGTTCCTACCACAGTCACCAGTGAGCGTCACTAACATCAACAACAAACATGACAGACCCGGAGTTAGTGTCTTTTTTTCCCTGTTGTGTCTTAGCTTACAGGTGCAGGTCAAAAAATTAGAATATCGTGAAAAAGTTCAATATTTTTTGTCACTCATTTCAGAAAGTGAAACTCATATATTATATAGATTCATTACACATAGTGAAATATTTTAAGCCTTTATTTCTTGTAATTTTGATGATTATGGCTTACAGCTAATGAAACCCAAAATTCAGTGTCTCAGAAAATTAGAATATTTTGCTTTAACATATTTTTAAAAGTATCATATTTAATATTTGGTCGCATATCCTTTGCATGCTGTTACTTCCTGAAGTTTGTGACCAATCAACATCAAAAGACTCAATATCTTATTTTCAGGTACTGTTACAAGCGATACTATAACCTCTCTGCATTTGAACTGATCTCTATGAGAATTGGGGGGTGAGACTAGATTCAGCTGTAAATTACACTGGTACAGTATGGAACACATGACTGGCGAAATGGCTGTAAGTCATCAAGGGTCTTGGGTATCAAACGAGCCCCAAACCATCACTCTGCAGCCAGATATGGAGTGGATGGATCCCTTTAAGGGTTGTTTCTCCAGACTTTTTCCCCATAGAGTTCTATAGGAAAATGAGTCAGGAGAAATAACCCTTGCAGTGATCCATCCACATCTACTCCATATCTGGCAACAGAGTGATGGTTTGGGGCTCGTTCGATAGCTCAGACCCTTGATGACTTACAGCCATTTAGCCAGCCATGTGTTCTATACTGTACCAGTGTAATTTACAGCTGAATCAAGTCATCAGTGAGCTAGCGGGGATTTTAAAATGCCGGTTAAATTAAGTTGCGTGAGTGCGCGCGTCACTGGCGTAATGACGACACCCATCGGACCGCTTTTGAAAGTGGACCAGTACCACATGTGTTATGGACCAGTACCACATGTTAGGCCACCTAACCAGCACGTCTTAGGCGAACCGTGACCGTACCGAACTCTCCTCAAAAGGCAATTGAAAAACGTACCGCAACGTACCAGTACGGTACTCTTGACCAGTGGAAAAGAGACATGCGTGTCTGAATTTCACGGCAAACGAACTGTTAAAGGTATATGTATGTTAGCAACAGAAAACAAATGACTACATTTACCTGATAAAGAAAGTTTAGCCTCTGAAAAGCTTCTTTATCTTTAATATTTCCAGACATCGTTGGTTGTATTTTGTTGAGTATCACCACGATGAGCTTGCCTGAAAGATACAAAGGTGGCAGATTACAAGTACCACGGCGTTTAATTTAACTAAATACTTAACGTTAGCTACAAATAAACTTTTCGCTAGCGTGTTTCTTTATCATCAACGTTACAGCAATTGAGCAGTTCCACAAATTGTCAACAGCACAGTATCCTATATTTTAGGTAACGTTAGTAACTAGTAAGTTACTACCGCTAAACAGTTGACTTAACCAGAAACATGAATGTATAGCATTAGCCGGCTGCTAACTCACTGGATGAAAAACAGACGAGCCGACTGAAAACGACCGAAACGATACTGTGGCGTTAACCAGCAAAAATAAATAATTTTAATAAATTTGGCTGGCCATCTCATATGCCGTTTCTCGTTGGCGACTTCCTCTTAACACAACGGCTATTTGCTAACCAATCAGACCTGGCAATACATGCTGACGTAATAACAGCTGGGTATGGGTTCCGAAATGGGACAATCCTCAACACCCGTTGCGTTATACCATACAATCTCGATGACTTGTACATTCCTGAAAATATTATTCTGAAAACTATATTTAGAAAACATTCTGGCCAGTACGGGGATCGAACCCGCGACCTTGGCGTTATTAGCACCACGCTCTAACCAACTGAGCTAACCGGCCATGTTCCCCTAGTAAATATAGAGACATTATATGATAATGACCACTGCAAAGGTAGCCAGCATTCAACTGTGCCTTTGTAACGCTCACCAGTGGCCCGTACTCAAATTTGCTACGGGTAGCAGAGAATGCCCTGGGTCTCCATCAATAAGGACAGTAGCTTGGGCCCCAAGGATTCCAGGAACTACAGAAAAAATAAGGCAACTTTCAGGGAATACCTTGAACTTTATCCAGAGGCTATTAAAATAAAAGCAGTTCCATTCCAAAGAGTACTCCCAGTACCTCTCAGACTGCAGACCCTGTTGTTTGGAAAGATCCCACATCCTCAGGTCTTGGACAGGAACACTAGGAAGGTTTCCTAACCCCAAAAGGTTAAATATTTTAAAGTTATTATCCATCCATCCATTTTTCAAATCGCTTAATCCTGATCAGGGTTGTGGGGCTGGAGCCTATCCCAGCAGACCCGACAGAAAGGCCCTCGGCCAGGATTCAAACTCAGTACCTTCTTGCTGCGAGGCAACAGCCTCAACCATGGAAGTTATTTTTCTAATTATTAGATAAGATTTCATTATAAGACATTTATTAGATGTTATGGTCTCTCGGCCGTCACAGCTGATTTGAGTGACAAAGCTCATCAGTGAACCAGAAGCAGTTGGGTCACAGGTACAAAGTAATTGTTCCGTTCCTGCACACACCTATAAATGTTTTACAACATTAGGAAAAGTGTGTGTCAGTATATGAAAAATTACCTTCAACTGCTTGGTATTTTATGTTAGCATATCAGTGTCATGGTAAGTACTTGCAGTGAGTAATAGATTAAATATACAGTGTATGTCGAATATTTAGAGTGAGATACTAACCTGCTGCACCATTAATGGCCTTTTTTTTTTTTTTTACCTGTTTTTGGTCTATCTGCCTGATTTTTCATTCTGTAGCTTGGTGCTTGGATTGGTTGATTGTAGTCCTGTGAGTGCAACAGCTAATAACATGTAGCTTGTGGCAATGTCCGGTCATAACAAATGATTACCCTACCCAGCTGAATTTCTTTCTTTAGTTTGCATGGTCCCCTTTTGGTGCTTCTAAGTGTTTTTTTAAGTAGTGACATGAATGTTGGGGAAATGAGTATCAGGAGATCGGTATAGGCTAAAGCTTTTAGTCTGCTTTACAAACTTGCAGCATCTAAAATGCTGTAAAGCAAAATAATTGCACAATTATTTTTGTCTGGACCTTTCTGATTAACTAAATCATATAATTTTCCTTAGACAAATTTATCTCCCAGAGGCAGACTTTGCTCAAAGCTGACCAGTAGTGGGTGTCAAAGGCCCTATTCAAGTGGTCAAAAAGTTGGGTAGTACTTGAACATGGTCATGTCAATAAACTTTGGTGGCACCCTCCCCCTGCACCTCTTGACATGCAGCACTGTGCCTGGTGTAGTGTGACACTAATGATCCTCTACTGATCTGGATGCCCTGGAAACTGGAGGCATAAAGCTCTACTGACCGCAACCGGATTGCACCCAGGAAGAGTTGACCTCGGCAGGAGTCCACCAGAAAGCACAGCAAGTTTTAGATGTGGCTGGCTCATACAATGTCACTGTAGATTATCTGGGGTGCAGGCTATGCAGAAGAAAGATTATCAACTGGAGCCATACCATCCACGCTCAGCTAGATATTGGACATCGACTCCAGTTTCCCTGCCTGACCGCAAAGCTGGCGTGTGACACAAGTCATCCTGCCAATACGTCGGAGGGGTCTTGGGATCAGCTGCGGCCAGATCCAGAGAACAACTGGAGGAGCAGCACTCTGAGGCCTGGTTACAGAAGACCATCCAAGTACCTGTGGGACTGCAGAGGCACAGCCACACACCATGGAGTCAGAGGCCTCTGGATTGCATGAGATGGACACCGGTGCCTCTCTCTCTCTCTCTCTCACGCACACACACAGACTGAGACAGAGCTCGGGTCACAGCCACAGTAGTAATCGGCTGATTGTTTTTTTTTTCCACGAAAAACTGTCTCTGCTCGCTCCCGAGGCACTCTCCAAGCTCTCAGCCTCATCCTCCTCTCTCTCCTCTGTCTGCACTGACCTGCCTTGCAGCATTCGACAATGGTCAAACAAAAAACTCCTGATCTCTACACTCTTGGAGATGGGCATTTCTGGACTTCTCTCTCCTTGGTATGTATCGTACCCTCATAGATAGAATTCTACTAGTCTCTCTGGGTTCTTTTCTTGTCCCCCCCCCCCCTGTACAGGAGTCCCCGCCTGGATCTGTGTACTTGTCCTCCTCTCCTCTGCTGTTCTTTAAAGTTCTTTGTTCAGTCATTCAATTCACATAGTTTCTCATACATACCATATCCTTGCTGATCAACTCTCTTTCCTTTCTCTCCCCCTCCTCCCTCCAACCAGGGTGAGGGGAGGATATCTGCTTGTCTGGCTCATCATCTGGATCTGATGACTACCCATCACCCTGAAGCTCAACCTTCCTCGACAAGACTCCTCTTCACTCATACCAAAACCTCCCCACCACTACTTGACCTCTCCTATCTTGACTGACGGGACGGTGGTGGCCTCGTCCTGGCTCTGCCTGGTGGTTGGGGGTGGACCTAGACCTGGGCTGGACTCAAAAGACCACATCAGGGGCGGACACAGTCCCCCAGGTTTCCTGTACAACAACATCAGGATTCGACACCGTACCTGACCCACTACTCACACCAGCTTCTGGTCCAGACTACTGGTCACACCTCACGCAACTCCTACTCTCCCAGCTTGCAACTTAGCTGCCTGCCCTGCGCCCCTGCCTTCAACTGATCCAGAACGCAACGCAGCCGCCCGGCTTTGTGTTTTCTCCCGCTTTTGTTTTCTCCCCCCCCCCCCACTGCAGTCACTGCCACTGGCTGCCAGTTGCAGCTCAGCTAGTTTCCAGTTCTGATTTACCTGCAGACACTGTGCAGCAGGACAGAGCCCCTCCGTCAGACTGCACCTGATCCTCCAGGACTTGATCTCTGCTCGATCACTGCTCGCATCCTCCCACTCCGCCTTCCCCTCCTCCCTCCTCCGCTCTGTCCCTCTCTCCCGGCTGTGACTCTCCCCCTCCCCCACTCTCACCACCTCCCTCCTCCTTCCCACTCCCTTTCCTGGACCCCTCTTTTCCACTGTCTCCACCACTGAAAACACACTGAAAACAGGCCTTTTCTGGGCACCACCACACACCTTATCTCTTTGTCTACCTAATTGTATCTTCTTGTATGTTTACTGTTTTTATAGAACTTATGTAGAATAGTTTTTTTATTTAGCTGTTTGAACTGTGTGTGTGACTTGTGTTGTTTTACTTGTTTATGCTAGCTACTGCTTGCTAATGTTGTGCTTTCTTATGCTCTGTTTAGTTTCTTTACTTACTGTACTATTTCTTAATGCGACTTTACCTTTAATTAAATTTCTGTGCTAAAATGTATGTAAAATGTAAAAATTACTAATGTAATGTATGTACTAAAACAAACATTATTAAAAATTAACACAAATTTAATCCAACAACATGTCTTTATCTTTGTTTCTTGCTAGTGAATTTTTATTTGAATGTAAAGATGAGATACTTAGTCCCTGAGGGGAAATTTCAAGTAGTGGAAAACAGTAAAAGACAATGCAAGACATAAAAGAGATTAAAATACATTTAAAAACGTACGTTAAAAAGGCATCAAAAACGATATTTAAAAACACATCACCATGTACCATACCATTAAGACTGCACACTGGTGAAGCAGTGTTCAGTGTGTTTTACAGGTGAGGCTACAATAACCAATATTGTTTATTGTAACTTGGCCTCGTTTTGATATCAATACTTTTATCAAAAACTACGGCAGGCCTAGTTTTTGCCAGTTTTAATGAATGACTTAGTGCTTTTTAATGCACAAGTAACTTTTTTTTTTGTATGTTGAAAACGTTTTTTGTTGAGAAATACTGCTCCTTAGACAAATGTTTCCCACTGGGATGGAGGTTCACTTTGCCTGAAGTTGACCAGCAGTAGGTGGCATGGGCCTTATTCAAGTGGTCAAACAATGGGGTAGTCAAACTTGAATATGGCCGAGTCAACGAACTTTGGTGGCAAGGTTTGGCACCTCTGACCCAACAGTGTGTAGTCGCATGTATCGACAAGTGCACAAACACATGTTCTTTGGGTTATCATTATAGTTAAAATGCTGCCAAATTTGTATTTTCATCCTCCAAGAACCAACAAGGGACATGTCTGTACCTATTTGCGTTGCATAATTAACATTTAACATTATTCAATGACGAATGAAATAACGGCGAGCAATGTTAGGGACGAAAAAGCCTAGGAAGAAAATCACATAATTACATGCAGCGGGAGATTCAGGCACTGCAGGCAGTTCACAGGCATGTATGGGTGTTCAGCCAATCACAGGCATGCATGCATCACAAACAGCATTACAAATCTGCAGCGTACGATAAGATGTATTATTATTATTATGCATATAAACATTGCATTCATTAATTATTTATTACATGGTTACTTTTGTGGCCATGTGTCCACAATTTCACCGATTACGAGTCTATTGATTAACCCAGCCTTTAATTAAAAACATTTTCACCTCTCTTTTTGTAATTGTTTGCAATATAGTGAATATTTGACTTTAGCAACTGCTAACATAATGTGGCTTAAAAGGATAGATAATCCCTCAAAACAAAAAGCCTAATTAAGAAAAATGTAACAGCTTGTAAGATTGTGGTTGGAACAAAAACCAGCATACACAGGAGGCCCAGTCTTCTTCACTCCTCGCTTCCTTTCCTCCACTCGTCTCCTACAAGAAAGTATGTAAAACAGCCTGTACATTTCAAGTACACGTGTTTGCATGTACAGTATACAATGATATTGCTATTTGCGATATCAAAAAGCTTTTGAGTGGGCGACTTTTTCTCACAAATGGGGGCACTTAAAATCCCCGGATTAAACCCTTATTTCCGGGGTTTCGTTGAGGGCATATGCGCCCTCAAAAGGGTGTAGTGGTCGTATTCGGACACGGCTCTGGTATTTTGGGGATTCCCCCCTTGAAGCAAGGGAAGGGAACGTCTGGAAGAAAACATAAAATTTGGATCCCAAAGCAGCCATAGTTCACAAAATGTGTTGTGCTGCACAAGCCCCCACCCACTGTTATTCAGCGCCATCAACCAACATTGTAGCCTACTGTAATTTACCATGGTCATTTAATCTATGATGGATAAAGTAACTGAGTGCCAGATTGTGAGGTTTTACGAGTTAATGTCTGAATGCTTTTCTAAGACTTGCATATTGTTGAAAACAATATTTGGGAAGTTTTGCATTTAAAAAAACACATTGGCCCGTACGGGGATCGAACCCGCGACCTTGGCGTTATTAGCACCACGCTCTAACCAACTGAGCTAACCGGCCGTTTTTCCAGGCTGTTTCAAACGCTATTATTTTTCTTAGATAACGAAAGAAATTAATTGAAGAATTGAAACATGTTTTTCTGAAAACTGAAATCTTTAATTTACATAAGTATTCATACCCTTTGCTTTAACATATTTTGAAAGTATCATATTTAATATTTGGTCGCATATCTTTTGCATGCAGTTACTTCCTGAAGTCTGTGACCCATGAACATCAAAAGACTCTCGATATCTTATTTCCAGGTACAGTTATAAGCGATACTATAAGCTCTCTGCATTTGAATGGATCTCTATGGGAATTGGGGGGTGAGACTAGATTCAGTTGTAAATTACACTGGTACAGTATGGAACACATGGCTGGCTAAATGGCTGTAACTCATCAAGGGTCTGAGCTATCGAACAAGCCCCAAACCATCACTCTGTTGCCAGATATGGATAGATGTAGATGGATCACTGCAAGGGTTATTTCTCCTGACTCATTTTCCTATAGAACTCTATGGGGGAAAAAGGCAGGAGAAACAACCCTTAAAGGGATCCATCCACATCTACTCCATATCTGGCCGCAGAGTGATGGTTTGGGGCTCGTTTGATACCTTAGACCAGGGGTAGGCAACCCTGGTCCTAGAGAGCCGCAGGCTCTGCTGGTTTTTGTTGTTACTCACCACTTAATTGGTCAATTAGAGCAGTTGATTACACAGTTAACTCACCTCACCTGGTTTCTTTGGTCTAATTAGTTGCTGTGTTTAAGGTGAAAACAAAAACCAGCAGACCCTGCGGCTCTCTAGGACCAGGGTTGCCTACCCCTGCCTTAGATCCTTGATGACGTACAGCCATTTCGCCAGTCTTGTGTTCCATACTGTACCAGTGTAATTTACATCTGAATCTAGTCTCACCCCACAATTCCCATAGAGATCCATTCAAATGCAGAGAGCTTATAGTATCGCTTGTAACAGTACCTGGAAATAAGATATCGAGAGTCTTTTGATGTTGATGGATAGATTTTTTATTTTTAGGACTTGCTTAATCCATGAATGGGAACCCGTCCCGATATTCCAAAGTGTGCAATAGAGTAATTTACAATGACATTAAAAAAACCGCTGCATTGGCCGGGAATCGAACCCGGGCCTCCCGCGTGGCAGGCGAGAATTCTACCACTGAACCACCAATGCTGACGTGAAGCAGGGCTGCCAGTTGGGTTGCCAGTTTTTTTTTTTTACTAAATTCATAAGAGGAGTTTTACAGTTACAATGTATGGGAGTCAATGACAGATAGGGGATTTTAAAAGGAGGTATTGCGGGACAAATTGAGAGAAATATATATGGGAGTCCATTGAAGATGGGGCGTTTTGGGGGTAGGGGAATTAATGCAGGCAACATGAAGATGAAAGATTAACATACTGTAATTCTAAAGAAGTTTATCGGCCCAAAAAAACTGTCACAAAAGACAATTCCAATGAATAAAGTGGAGATGCCCACAAATGTAAGGGGATATTTCACTTTGGTATAACATAAGTCATTTTATGAATTGCATGAAATGGGGTTGGGTCGCTCAGGGAGGGATGAAGCATGAATATTATATTTTAGTTCTTTACGGAAATACAGCACAGTTCATATAGAATGATGTTCACAAAGTTTATAGAGCACCCAAAAAATCAAAAGTCAAGGAAAACTAAAACTAACTTGCAGCTGAACAATATAACAGTTATACTGTGTATTGATATGTAAATTGTGTTTTAAAAATAACGTTAGATTAGCCGCCATTTTGCTAGGTGAAGTATAGCCTATACACCTTGTAGCCTAACGTTACTGATAGAGCGATCAGAATTGAGTATTATCCTATCCTATCCTATATTTATTTATCTATTTTTTTCCCCAGTTTTATTTCTTTCTGTTACAGTGAGCATTGGTGGTTCAGTGGTTCAGTGGTAGAATTCTCGCCTACCACTGAACGTTACCAATAAAAGTAAACATTACTGCTACTAGCTAACTAACTAAGTGTTTCCCCATCAACTCTGTTAAAGGGTTTCCCCTCAGCCCCTTACACAGCATACATAACTTAATGTTAGTTGTCACAAATGTCAGTGAACGTTACAGGTGACTTACCTCAATGTTGATAGATCGACGAATGAATGAAAAGTGGCGATTGTCTTCCTGAAGTTGGAACAAAAACAACCTTAAATTCGGTTCGTTTTAAAAGGTAATTACATTTAATTACATGTGATTAAAAAACTATCGATTCTCCTCAGAAACGTCAGTGCTTCATGAACTTCGCGCTCTCTCGACCTCTCTCTCGCGCTCCGGGAGGTCTGTCGAGGACTCAACTGCTCGCAGTCTCATTGCGTCAGTGTAAAGCGCGAAACAGCGCCACAGCTCCATCGCAACCAACGTTGTGGCCATAAATATATTGCATCGGTAGTGGTTTAGAACTACCATTGAGAATGAATGGGTTTTGGTTTAGGGACGTTTAGCTAAACAATTCTCGACTCCCGCGCGGGTGGCCCGGGTTCGATTCCCGGCCAATGCAATCTTACATTTAACATCTTATACATCAATCTACTGCACACAGTAGTATGTATTATATTTTGTATTACATTATATTATACAGTCATATGAAAAAGTAAGTACACCCCCAGATAAGTAATTTTTATACATATTTGATCCATGTTCCAATGCTTTTTACTGTTAAAGCTTGTCTAATTTATCAAAGGACACAAATAAATTATGCTTTTAAATGACTAATTTATCAGAAATCAACAGAAGCGCAATTATCCTGTGAGAAAAAAGTAAGTACACCCCTGGCTTCAATAAGTGGTGTTGCCCCCTTTGGCAGCAATAACCTCTTCTCAGCATTTCTTGTAATTGACTATCAGTCTTTTTCATCGACTGGGAGGAATTTTCAGCCATTCTTCTTTGCAGTACTGCTTTAATTGTGTGATGTTAGAGGGCTTCCTTGAATGCACAGCCCACTTCAAGTTCCCCCAAAGCATTTTGATAGGAATGAGGTCTGAACTTTGACTTGGCCATTCCATAAGCCTCATTTTCTTCTTTGTCAGCCATTCTGTAGTAGATTTGCTTGTATGTTTAGGATCATTCTCCTGTTGGAGGATCCAGGACCTTTTCAGCTTCGGCATCTGAACTGATCGTCTCACATTCTCCTCAAGAATGGTCTGGTATAAAGTTGAATTCATGGTGAATCTATTATGGTAAGTTTACCAGGCCTTACTAACAAATTCCGACCAAATTCACTTGGGGTGAATTTGGTGGGACAGCCTGTCTCGCGTAGATTCCCGGTGATGTGAGATTTTCTCCATTTGGATATGATGCGTCGAACAGTTGAATGATGTACTTCAAACTGCTTAGAAATGGCGTTGTAACCCCTCTTTGTCTCATGAGAATCAATAATCTTTTTTCTCAGGGCTCCGGCTAGCTCTTTTGACATAGGCATGATATGTTAACACACACCTTGATGGTTAGGTACGGTGGCTGAGAAGTGCAAAACACAACGACATTTCACAAAACACAACGACATTTCACAAAACACGTAAACTTATTTTAGGCTAATGGATGTCAGTACACGTTTTATGCTGTAACGTTAGTTAGGCTACCTGAATTTGCATGCAATTTCGGAAAATAAGTTACTGCAATGCGCTCCACGAAGAGAGTCACCTTAAACTCAAACAGAGGGTTGGGTGGGTAGAGCGCACAGAACGACCAGCCAATCAGAGACAGAGGAGGGCGGGTCTTGGCATGGCCATAGTAGGATTCGTAATTTCGCTGAGGGGCTTGGGTTCTGTCCAATCACAAACAAGAAGTGTTGTCCTACCCTTTCCGTTTTGTGAAAGAAAATTACATTGAGGGGCTTGGGTTCTGTCCAATCACAAACAAGAAGTGTTGTCCTACCCTTTCCGTTTTGTGAAATGTCGTTGTGTTTTGTGAAATGTCGTTGTGTTTTGTGAAATGTCGTTGTGTTTTGTGAAATGTCGTTGTGTTTTGCACTTCTCAGCCACCGTAGTACGGTCCAGACCAGACCAATTGTCTTTTTTTATGTAAGCATAGAACTTCCAAAATATTATCTAATAATTGGACAATCATTTACACCTGTTTTGTGCACCAGACATAAATTTGACTCAATATATTTGATAGTAAAGGTAGAGATTTACTTACTTTTTCGTCATAAGGAATTTGCATTTATGTTCAATTCAATTGCTCAAGTGTCAACTTTTTTTTAGCATCATTTGTTGAATTACTTTACCTTAACCAATCAATATGGTTGAAATTAAAATTAAATAAACTTGAAAAAACTGACTACCGTTTGAGGGTGTAGCCTACTTACTTTTTCACGACTGTATATCATTATATTGTTACTTGAAAACGTGAATATGTGTAATCTAATTGTTTCAATAACAAATGGCTAAGTTTCATATTTCGCAAGTTTATTAACCGCCAAACATCACAAATAATTTGTAATTACACTGTTACATGAAAACATATCACACAGTGCTATGTGTACAATAAATATTTTCAGTGTAACTACTCGTTTTGTTATTAAGCAGGATGTTTGTGAGCATACACATTCAGTTTATAGGATTCAGTGTAAATAAATGGAACATTTTTGATGAAGTGCTTTGTAATAACCATAGACCGTAAAAAAACAAGTAATACCCTGTCAATCGATTACCAAGGTTCCCAACAAAAAAATGCAGACAACAGCGCCACAAAGGATACACGTGGCATTACATATAGGTTTAATTCAATTCAGTTACATTTTATTTGTACAGCGCTTTTTATAAAGAACTGTTTCAAAGACGCTATAGCCTACAGAGAAACGGAGTGAAAATGCACACAAAACCAGGCCTAAACACCACAAAAGCAAACGAGGTAAAAAAAAATGAATAAAATAAAACCTCCAACGCGGAGAAAAACACTCAAACAGTGGCGAGAAAGAACTCCTTGCTGCCCCCGAGTTTTTCAGGAGTAACATTCAGTATGTATAGTCACTTGTGACAGGGCCAAAAAGTGAGGTTTTCAACCAAGCGTCACTTCCTTTCCTCGTTAGTATAGTGGTGAGTATCCCCGCCTGTCACGCGGGAGACCGGGGTTCAATTCCCCGACGGGGAGGATTGTCATTTTGGAGACGTTGTATGCTACGTCAACTGCTAATCAATTGACATTGCTTCTTCACAGATCTTTGTCTTGAAGTAAATCGACATAAAATAGCTCTTTTGTTAATTCTGTGACATGTAATACAGTAGCTGGCTAATAAGGCACGACCGGGTGTGCCATTAATAACGTTAACCACTGAGCGCAATACCATTTGCATACTATATAGCGCTGTTGCTCAGCCTTTCTACGGTTAAATCAAAAACTTTGCCAGAGATACAGTAAAACTATTTCCCCATAGCAGCCGTGAGTCAAAGTATTTTTTGGTAATCCAGTCGAATTAATTTCTACTTGCTGTTATTCCATATGTTTTCTTACCGTTTAATGCTCACTTTTTCTGCAAACAGAAATAGAGCGATGATGTAATATCGAAGCAAAACGTTACATTACAGCGAATTACACTAGGCTATATTATATTTAATAGGCCTACTAATTATGCATTTATTGTACTTTGAGAGTTTTATTAGCGAAGCGATATGAGGGTGCTATTTGCAGAAACATGATTCATTTACACATATTCTGCTTAGCTTGGTGTTAGTTATTCAAATTCACATAGCAAAGCAAAACAGAAGAAAATACGAAATGCTCTCTGGGCGTTGGAAGACGTAGCCTATGCGGAATAAAAGAAGGGCTTTTATGTGGCCACTCGCTCGGCTCGTGTACTCGAGCTTGGTCTGCAGCTTTCTACGGCTCTGGCGTGCATGCAGCTATAATGTTCTTCGAAGAGCAAGTCAGATATATTAAATATTGCTCTTGACAACTTACTGACTTTTGTGTGGTAGGCTACTGTGTAGCTAGCTAACGTTAGTTCATACATTTTTAAAATGGATTCTAGTTATGTAGCAAGCTGGTAGGCTACGTTAAATGCAAGAATAGTTATGTTCCCAATTGCGTCGTCGTTACTTAACGTTAGCTTCTTATCATGCTTCCTGTCTTCCTCAGACAAAATGTACAGCAAGCCAGCAAAGAGAGGAACAAATAAATACATACCTCAAACCAAGCAATGTAAGCTGCGTCATACTGTGTTTTCACTCAATATTATATTTGAGTTCTTTACGGAAATACAGCACAGTTCATATAGAACGACGTTCACAAAGTTTAGAGAGCACCCAAAAAATCAAAAGTCGAGGAAAACAAAAACTAACTTGCAGCTGAACAATATAACAGTTATACTGTGTATTGATATGTAAATTGTAGTAGTTTCTTAATAGTTGCTGACCTTGTCGGGCGGGCTTTCCTACTTAGCAAGCTAACGGTAGCTGGTCTTCAGTCTCCCATCTGCCACGGAGCAGACAGACGAGATGGTGATATATTATTGGTCGAGAACCACCCGTGCGTTGCAGTAAAATAAAAAATTGGAACATGCGATATATGGAATATATCTCTGTACCACACAGGCTAATCCTGGAACATTTCGGCTCATTCTATAAATCAGATTTCAAGAAATAGTCCATAGTCTCCAAAGCCCCATTCTTATCTTCCATAGGGAATTTAGACGTTTAGAAGGCCAGCTAGACGTTCAAAACACCCAAGAGAGGGGTTTGTCAGATTTTAAAAATTATTTATAAAATTGGTCATTTGAAATTATGTCCAACAAATAAACAACAAACACGTTTTCAAAAAAAACTAACTAAAACGACTACAAAACCGGGGGCTACTACTGGAGTGAAAGCCATAAAGCTGACACTTTCGACATGGCCCCGACTGATCGTGATTCTCGCCCTTGGTGATACTCTTAGTTTCACTTCCATAATTAGACAAAGTGATAGCCATTTTCGCTAGCAGATCAGCCGGTAGCTACTTCTTTTGGTCGGTAGCTACTGCCATAATAAGTTACAAGAACAGACCGAGTGAGAGCTATTTTCGCTCGCTGAGCGGCCCGCCCGGTAGCTACTGCGTTAGCTAGAAAAAGCGGGAGTCGGCGATGTACGACAGGGGATTATGGGTTGTGTAGTTGATGTACGACAGGGGATTATGGGTTGTGTAGTTGTGTTTCTCAAACTCCATTAATTACACGATTCAAATGTGATTTAAACGTGGTGGTGAGTATATAATGGACTTTGTATCACATATATGTCAAAGTTTGGTTCATATAATGCCATAATATCATATTAAGGGTGACTGAAAGATCGCGAAGTAGGGGCAGGTAATGGCTTCCGGCAGTCTTCCAGGACCAGCTAGGGATTAGTGATGGGCAGTTCGGCTCTTTTTTCTGAGTCGGCTCTATTCGTACCATTCAGTTTGAAGAGTCGGAGTCGGAGTTGCCATTTTGGTACTTCCGGTTAATACAGAAGAGCTGTTTGAGCCGCATCTTTGAGCCGCATCTTTTTCTTTCAGCGGCGCTACTCGCGAGCCGGAATTAGAAGCTGTTTCAGACAGCAGACCCTAGCTGGTAACAAAGTAGACAAAATAAGTTTGTAAACTAGCCTTGATATTTTATTCAGTCCCAAATCATCTGAATGATACTCATTGCTAATATTCTCAATTTACAGTAGCCTACTGTCTCAAGCTAGTTTGTAATCGCAGGTTACGTTTATTTACGACTTTCCCATCTCCGTTTTTTCGATCATAGATTGTAACATTAGATCTTACAGGTAATAATAGACATTGAATGGTTATATTTGTATAGAGCTATTTAATCTATGCTAATATTAATCTTATATTTTTTATCAGATCCCAGAATCCAGTAGTCTAGCTCTACTGAAAATTAGGTGGATGGAAGACTGTATAAGAGAGATAGCCAGCCAAATTGGACAAACAAGCCAGATATTTATTGTGTGTGTCAGCGTGTACATATGATGTACAGGAGCCTGTGTCGTTTATTTATTTGGACACCATAAGGTTATTTAAATGTGTTTATTTTAACTGTACTTTATTTATTATATCATACGCAATTGTAGGCTATTTATTCTGTTCACTGTTGTTGTTGGTCAAGAGTTCTAAAATAAAAATGCCACCACTTTAAATATGTCTTTTCTGTCATTTTTCTGTAGCCTAATCTAGCTGAACACAATCGCAATATCGCAAATTTGGCCTAATTGTTTCATCGTTGACTGGAATTCGGTTGCAATTCTCGCAAAAAGTTTAATAATTTCGTAATATACAGTCGGCGTCTCGGAATATCATTAGATATAGGCTAACATAATTCCTTTGTCAATAGGGTTTCCGTTTGAATCACGCTGAGTAGTAAACCCGATTAATAGCTTAATGGTGTACTTCATTTTGCCCTTTATTAAAACCACAGAACTCTATAAGAACAGTTATGTGGTTAAAACTCGAAAATGACTTCGGTTTGTGTCACGGCTCTGGTTCCGGCTCTGTCTGGAGCCGTGGAATATTGCCACGGCTCATGGCTCTTAAATTGAGTCGAGTTGATTTCGTGCTGATCAGTTGGGTAGTATAGCTACTGTAGCTACGTATCTTTCTTTTAACCATTAGTAGTCATAATAACTTTGGAATGAGCTGGGGCGATTATTAACTTCACAAAAGTGTGTGCAATATTGTTAGATCAAATTAAAAATATATATATTCTTACGTAGGTTCTAACTTAGCAATCAGAAACTGCGCGCCGCGCATTAACCAGTGCTGAGTGTCTCGGGGGAGTGTCTCCCGGCTGTAGTAGAAAGCAGGCAGAGTCAGAGCCAGAGCTAAGAGCCGAGAGCCAGAGCCACCACTTTAAATATTGTGGCGAGCCATGGAGTTGGAGTCAGGTTTGCTTGAGGGTATAATAATTTATTGAAGAGCACAATCTCTTATTACTTCCTTCTCAGCGTACAGGCAGAACAGACAACGCGCGCTGGACTGTAGCCAGCTTTATAGCCCCTGATATGCAAATGAGCATGCTAACAAGGGCGACCTCTAATAGGTGCCCTGCAGCTCACCTTAACCAATCACACGTAATCCCCTCAGTCATACTCAAAAACAACCGTTGGCTCCGCTCGAACATTCTCTAGAGCGGACCTGGTTGAGCGCATGCTATCACATTTAGCTGAACTGTATACGACTGTTGTTTATCACAACAGTCGCCGTTCTGGCGGGAGGTTATATTCAAATGCTAACCGCCATTGTTACTGTACACGTCAGAGCTTTTGAACACGCTCTGATCATGTGACTACATCAACCATCACTCGTGCACTTGGTCTGCACAGCACAAGTACACACACACAATTCGATATACACAATAATTTACATCACTCGTAATCGCCCCGGATCGCCACACTGCCCCCACCTAAGGGGTCAGCAGTCCCCTGCGACCCCTTAAACTGTCCGCACTCACGCACAAAGTCCCGGAAACGGGCAGGAGTTCTCCGTTGGCGAGAAGGGCGATTCGGGCCCTCAGCTGCCGCTGGGTTTTCTGGTGGAGGAGGGGTGGGCGCACGTAAAGCGGGCTGATCCTCGCCGACGCCCATCCCCTCCTCAACACCATCCAACAGCGGCCGGTAAGGAGCTAGACGGTCCCGGTGAAGCACCACCAGTTTCCTTCGGCCGGGCATGCGCACTCGATAGACCACCTCGCTAAGCCGGCCCACCACTTCCCCAGGGCCCCGCCAATGCGACTGCAATTTCGGGGACAGACCCTTCTTACGGATCGGACAGTAGATCCATACCTTGTCTCCGCTGGTGAAGGGCTGCCCCCGACAGCGCACATCATACGCTCGCTTCTGCTTAACACTTGCGGTGGATTGGGCCTGGCGGGTAAAGCTGTGGGCGGTCTCCAGGCGCTCGATCAAGGCCCGTGCGTACCCGGCCTCTGACTGGTGGTGCTCCGTTGGTCCGGGCGGGGCTCCGAACACCAAGTCGACGGGCGTCCTCAGCTCGCGCCCGAACATGAGCGCAGCGGGGGAGCACTGACTGCTTTCCTGCACGGCGGAGCGGTATGCCCACAGGACCAAGGGCAAATGGCGGTCCCAGTCCCGCTGGTGCTGGCTGGCTAGAATTGCTAACTGGGTGGCCAGTGTTTTATTAAAGCGTTCAACAAGCCCGTCGCTCTGGGGGTGCAACGCCGTAGTGCGGGTTTTGGCCACTCCCAGCCGCTTACACACAGCCGCCAGCACCCGCGACTCAAAATTTCGCCCCTGGTCGCTGTGTAGCTCCTCGGGGGCTCCGAACCGGGCGAACATCTCGGTTACGAGCCTTTCCGCCGTCGTGTCCGCCGATTGGTCCGGCACTGCGTACGCCTCGGGCCACTTAGTAAAGTAGTCCATGGCCACAAGCACGTAGCGGTTGCCGGACTCGGTGACGGGGAAAGGCCCTAAGATGTCTACCCCGACCCGTTCCATCGGAGCTCCCACGACGTACCGCTGGAGGGGGGCTTGCGACCGCTGCGTCGGCCCCTTCTTGGCCGTGCAGGCGTCGCAGCAATGGACGTGCAGCTCCACGTCCCGGCGGCAGGCAGGCCAGTAGAACCTCCTCCGCAGTCGGTGCAAAGTCTTGCTGATGCCAAAGTGCCCCGCCCCCACAGAGCCATGTACCAGTCCAAGTACCTGGGGGCGGAGCGCACGGGGCACCAGCAGCTGGAGGAGGTCCTGGTCGGAGCCGGGGGCCTGCCACCGCCTATAGAGCAGCCCACCCTGCGACGTCAGGCTCCCCCACTGACTCACGTAAGCCTTCACAGCTGGGCTACTGGCCGACACTTCCCCCCATGCAGGCCGTGCCCCCGCCGTGACCCAGCTCTGCACCTGCTGCAGCTCGCCGTCGCCCTCTTGCGCTAGGCGCAGGTCCTGCTGGCTAAGAGGCAACCATTCAACCTCACCCTCTACAGCCTGAACCTGGCATGCTATCGCCGTCACCTGCTCTCGCTGCTCGGCTTTAGTGCAAGGCCTACAGTCCAGCTCTGCACAGGGCCTCCGGGAAAGCGCATCTGCATTACCATGCAGCTTTCCGGGCCTGTGCTGAATCTGGAAATCGTACTCCTGCAACAGCTCGAGCCAGCGGGCTACCTGGCCTTCCGGATCTTTAAAATTTAAAAGCCAGGTTAGTGACGCGTGATCTGTCCTAATGAGGAAATGGCTGCCTTGCAGGTAAGGGCGAAAATGGCGAACCGCTTTGACCACCGCTAACAGCTCGCGCCGAGTAACGCAGTAGTTTCGCTCTGCCCTGCTCAGCGCGCTACTGTAGTAGGCTACCGCTCGTTCCCCGTCTGGTCCCACCTGGGAGAGTACGGCCCCGACTCCGACATTGCTAGCATCCGTGTCGACGATGAATGGTCGCGCGACATCCGGATATGCTAGAATGGGAGCCGCCGTTAGGGCGTCTCTCAACTGGTCAAAAGCATTCTGGCAGTCCCCTGTCCACTCGAACTGTTGACCTTTATTGGTCAAGCGATGAAGCGGACTAGCCAGGGTGGCGAAGCTCAAGACAAAGCGTCTATAGTACGACACTAGCCCCAAGAAGCTCCGCAGCTCACCCACATTGCTAGGCGTCGGCCATTCCCGCACAGAAGCCACCTTAGCTGGGTCAGTGGCTACACCCTGCTCACTAACGACGTGCCCCAAGAAAGCTGTCTCCCTCCGGAGCAGCTGACACTTTTTGGGATTGAGCCGTAACCCAGCCCGGCCAATCTCAGTAAGCACGTCGTTTAGATGAGCGAGGGCTTGCTCGAAGTCGCTGGCGTGTACTAAGAGGTCGTCCAAGTACACGACACAGGAACTCCGCGGGACGGACGACAGCACCCGCTCCATCAGTCGCTCAAAAGTGGCAGGGGCGTTACAGAGCCCGAACGGCATGACCCGGAACTGCCACAACCCTTGCCCTATGGTAAAAGCTGATTTTGCCCTCGCTTCCGGGGACAGCCTTACCTGCCAATAGCCACTGCGGAGGTCCAGCGAGCTAAACCAACTGGACCCCGCGATATGGTCTAAGGCCTCGTCAATACGGGGAAGTGGATAGGCGTCTTTCTTTGTGATCTGATTAAGACGCCTATAATCTACACAAAAACGCCACTCCCCGTCCTTTTTCTTAACCAGGACAGCAGGGGCCGCCCATGGGCTTTCAGAAGGCTCGATAATGCCCGCAGCTGCCATCTCCCTTATCTTGTCCTCCGCCACCTCTCGCTTGGCTAGAGACAGCCTGTGCGGACGTAACCGAATGGGCACAGCCGAACCAGTATCAATCTGGTGTTGAACCAGTTCGGTCTGTGTGCATTCTTCGTCCCGCACAGCGAATAGGTGAGTGTAACGGACAAGCAGGGCTTTAAGCTGCTGGCTCTGCTGCGGTGTGAGCCCTTTGCTGCTGCGCGTCCATAATGCTAGGACGGCTTGCAGCACCCCCGCAGAGGGCTGGGTAGCTGAGGCTAGCCCGCCCGTCTGCGGTGGTACTGTAACCTGAGGTGGTACCACGGTAACAAGCGGCGAATCAGCGGTGGTCATGGCAAGCACAGAACTGGGGCGACAGTGTTTGGGGGGCACCCCAGGGCATTTAGTTCGGCGGGCTGCTTGTAATTCACATTTTGATCGGAGGCCCAGCGTTTCGGTACCAATAGTTATAGTTTCGGCTATCACATTTATGCTAGTTCCCCACAACGCTAACAAATCCAAACCGATAATGCATGCATCTTTTATATCTGCTAACCAAAACTCGTGTTTCACTCGCTGGGCTCCTGCACACACTTGTAATTGTTTACTACCACGCATGCCCATCTTCTGCCCAGTGACGGAGGTTAGCTGGGTAGAGGTAGGGGTCCATGCACCCGAAAGCAGCCCGCTAGTACCCCGAAGTACCCCCGGCCTTACCAGGGAAATAGTGGCTCCGGTGTCGACCAGCGCCCAGCAGGCTTGTCCGTCCAAACTGCAAGGCAAGTACAGCCCAGTCTTCGTCCCCAGCCTGCCAATACGAGGCTCGGCCTCGTGGGCCTGTTCCTCTGCTCTTAAAAGAGCATCAAACGGAACTTTTGCTCTTGGAATTTTTGCTAGGATGGGCAGGCTGGGCGCGTGAGTGCTGGTTTGGGGCCGGGCCTGGTTGAGGAGGAGTGTGGCATGGGACGGTGGTCTCCTCATTGGGCCGTCCCGTCGTCGTTTCCCGTCGGCTGTGGAGCTCTCGCTTTTGGCGCAGGGGCGGTACAGTCGCGGGCGAAATGCCCCGGTTCGTCGCACCGGAAGCAGCGTCGCTCCCGTTCCGGTCGCTGCCGCGGTCGAGTTTGGTTCCGCTGGACCCATCTCACCTCCTCGCCGTCCTCGCAGTCGGCAGCTCGGACCCGGGGCTTGTTAGCCGGGGTCCCGTTGGGTGTGGTGCCCAGGATGAGCTCCAGTCGCTCGGCCTCGCGAAGCGCTGCGTCCAGGGACTCCGGTTTGGCGATGCGAACCTGTTGTTGTAGGCGCTCCGGAGTGAGGGCCTGCGTGAAGGTCTGGCAGGCTAGCTCCTGCTGACCTGCGTTGTCGAGTTGAGGGTAGCCGCGGCGAGCTAACAGCCTGATGTCGGCGGCGAGGACGCTGAGGCTCTCTGCTCCGGTCCGCCGTCGCGTGGCGAGCTTCTCCCGGCTCACCTCCAGGAATTGCCGCTGTCCGAACCGTCGTTCCAGCGCTGTCATCAGTGCCGGTAGCGTCAGTGGTTCGGCGCTGTCCAGGTCTAGAAGCACCTGGCAGGCCTCGCCCTCCAGGGCTAACGCTAAGTGGGTGGCTGTCTGGCTCTCGTCCCAGCCATTGTAGCTAGCTGCGAATCGTACCTGGCTTTGGTACGACTCTAGCTCACCCTTTCCCGTGTAACGGGGTAGCTTGATCGCCGCCTTTGACGGTGTGGTCGGTCGCTGCACCGGCACCGCCGTCTGGCTCAGCCTGGAAGCAGGGGCGTCCTCGTTGGCTTCCAGCCGACCTACTTGCGCTCCGTTTCCGGCCGCGGGGTCAGCCACCAGCGCGGGCACCTCCGCCTGGTCTGCAATCGGCCTCTCTCGCTCCGGTCTTGCGGCGCTGGCTCCTTCGGGGAGCCCCCCGGGTCTACTCTTGGGCCGCTTCGCAGACGCTCCTGCGATAACGTCCATCTGCTTGGTCACCTGACGTTCCAATTCGCGGATCTGTTCCCAGATCATCCCACTTCTGACACCATTGTGGCGAGCCATGGAGTTGGAGTCAGGTTTGCTTGAGGGTATAATAATTTATTGAAGAGCACAATCTCTTATTACTTCCTTCTCAGCGTACAGGCAGAACAGACAACGCGCGCTGGACTGTAGCCAGCTTTATAGCCCCTGATATGCAAATGAGCATGCTAACAAGGGCGACCTCTAATAGGTGCCCTGCAGCTCACCTTAACCAATCACACGTAATCCCCTCAGTCATACTCAAAAACAACCGTTGGCTCCGCTCGAACATTCTCTAGAGCGGACCTGGTTGAGCGCATGCTATCACATTTAGCTGAACTGTATACGACTGTTGTTTATCACAACAGTCGCCGTTCTGGCGGGAGGTTATATTCAAATGCTAACCGCCATTGTTACTGTACACGTCAGAGCTTTTGAACACGCTCTGATCATGTGACTACATCAACCATCACTCGTGCACTTGGTCTGCACAGCACAAGTACACACACACAATTCGATATACACAATAATTTACATCACTCGTAATCGCCCCGGATCGCCACAATATATTTGCTGTCATTTTTAGTAGCCTAACCTGTCATTTTGAAGTATTTGCTGTCATTTTTAGTAGCCTAACTTAGCTGAACACAATCGCATATTAATTCTGTTTTATAGCCTACTGCAATTTCCTCGCAAACAGCCAAATGTATTAATATAATAATAAACAGTTGGCTATTAAAGTGTCGACGTCTCGGAATATAATTAGATAGCCTATTAGGTACAGAATTCCTTTGCAAATATGGTTTCTGGTTGATACACGCTGAGTAGGCTAAACTCGATTATTGATGCTGTCGCCTGCAGCATTTCTTTTCCTCTCCGTTAAAACTTGAAAGGGCTTTGTTTGTTTCACGGCTCTGAGTCGAGGTGGTTTCGTGCTGATCCGTAGTATAGCTACTGTACCTACGTATCTTTCTTTTAACCATTAGTCGTTATAATAACGTTGGAATGAGCTGGGGCGATTATTAACTTCACAGAAGTGTGCAATATTGTTAGATCAAATTAAAATGTATTCTTACGTAGGTTCTAGCAATCAGAAACTGCACGCCGCGCATTACCACTGCTGAGTGTCTCGGGGGAGTGTCTCCCGGCTGTAGTAGAGTCAGAGCCGGAGCTAAGAGCCGAGAGCCAGAGCCGAGAGCCGAGAGCCGAGAGCCAGAGCCAGAGCCAGAGCCGAGAGTCGAGAGCCGTGGGTTAGCACGATTCCCTCGAACTGGCGAGTCGACTCAGACGACTCAGCATAAAGAGTCGACTCATAATACCGATTGGTTCGCGAACTGCACATCACTACTAGGGATAAGAGGGGGCGAGACGACGGAGCACAATGTGAACATCGGGTGTTTATTCTACATGGCATCTATAGCTATTTCTGATATAATGTGGCCGAAGAGGGTAAATAATTCCTCTTAACATGACAAGCACGTAATTAAGAAAAATTAACAGCTTGTTAAAATGCTGGGATTGCAACTGTGGTTGCAACGAAAACCAGCATACACAAGGGGTCCCCAGGACCAGTTTGGGAACCCTTGATCTTGAACATTTAATTCCAGGTCAGTGTGAAGAACACCACATTTCAGCATGTCAAATAACTATTTGCACGTCTTGGAGAAATGATCTCATGGAATGGCCAGAAGTTACATAGCTACTTTGATGTTTACAACTACTTGATCGAAATGTCAACAGGTAAGATAATGGTTTAATCTAAGATCAAAACACCCAAGTCTAACTACACTTTACCAGTAACGGTATAGCGTATACTACTGTATACTATGATTATTATTTGTAGCCTAATAAGCTAACGTTACTTCTATTTCTCTAGCTTAGCCTACTTGAACAGTTACAACATGCACGGTTTTATTTTTGTCTGGCCAAATTACCAACTGTATTTTAACAAATCATTTTAGCAAATTGTATTTCATCAAGGTTCTCAAAATGTTAGAAAATATATCATAAAACTTGGCATGAGAAGAGTAGCCTATTGAAAGCTGATTGCTTTTTCTTTGTCTCAGCGTTTGTTTGGAATCTACACGCAATACAACGAAGAAAAAATATAGTTTTTGGATGCCCACAACTTTTTTGTTAGTGGATAATATTTTGCAGTTGCAAATATAATACTGTAACGTAATAGCGCTCCATATTCCACTACAAACAATTTGTTAGTTCAGTTCACGGCAGTTGTCACCATGACAGTTTCCGTAGTGTAGTGGTTATCACGTTCGCCTAACACGCGAAAGGTCCCCGGTTCGAGACCGGGCGGAAACACTTTTTCACTTTTGGCCTAAATTAATGTGGTTTATTTATTGAAAATACTCAACTTCAACAAAGTAATTTGTTCCATGCTTGGGATGGTCTGCTTAAAAAGAATTGGTTTAAAGCCAGTCACCATAACTATCCATAGGAGTTTAGGTCATACCGTGAATGGCCTGCAGCTCTATGTGTTAGATATGGGTAATCGTTTATTTTAGAGGTAGGCTAATTCTGTTTTATGAATTGCACAATATATGCTTTTTTGTAAAACCAGTGACTAGCATTACACACATTTGTCACTTCGGTTCGCAGCCTTGGACGCCAGCAACGTTTCCGTAGTGTAGTGGTTATCACGTTCGCCTCACACGCGAAAGGTCCCCGGTTCGAAACCGGACGGAAACACGTTTTAACCGTTTGTGTATTTAACTACTGTCTACTGCAAGTCTTCTTAGGAAATAATAATATCAGGGCCAGTCATCGTAACTATCCTTAAAAGTATATTTGGGACATTAAAAAAATTATTGTACAAGTTATTATTTATATTTAAAGCAGTGGTACATTTTTTAAAGTAGGCCTACAACAAAATTGTTAGGAATGTAACATTCGGTATCCTATCTTTCAGATTTGATCTGTCTCTGTTACACGCGCAGTTTTTTTAGGAGTCTTTGATTCTTATTTATTACCGTATCTATGTTACGTCACGTTCTTATTCTTATTTATGGTAACTATAGACAAATATGAAATAGTATCCAGCTGTATTTCAAAGTGTGTATGCAGTACATATATGTGTATACACACACTGTCCCAGGGTGAAACTGCAGTAGACTCTTGGCATTGTATCAAAACAAATGCTCATTCCAACTATAAAGTACACATACAAATAGCATGTTACAAAGCGTTTGTGGTCTAAATTACTTCCAGCATGCTAATGAGGATACATTTTGCTGTGGGCTATTTCGGGAAAAGGTTTCTTATCTACATGTTTTCCTCAGCAAAAAAATAAATAAAAAATGTAATTCCCACTTTACTCATTTCAAGGACAAATTATAAATAAATCACTCCTTATTTGCTCGTAGCCAGTATTCTTAATTACAAAACAAATACTAAAAATAAAAAAACGTTATAGTGCATTTGATTTCTGAAACAGTCGAGTATTTATATCCTGCCATTTAATGAGGGAGTTGAATGTCAAATGAGGAAGAGAAAAATGAAAAGAATTAAGTGAGAAAACAAATGACAAAGTAGACTTATTTAAAGGAAAGTCAAGATAGGAAAAGATAAGGTTTAACATGGTGAAATAGACAGGTTATCCTTTGTCCAGGGGTGGGATTTTTTAGTTGAAATATTACATATCCTTCATACCCTATCAAGCCATTATCAGCAATAACTAAATAATGCCCCAGGTCACACTTTTATGACTGTGATGGGCTTGATTTATGCAATTTGGTGAATTGAAGCTTATGTATTTTGTTAATCATAAAAAATGAATGCCAATTACCACAAGTGATTACTGGCAGTGTGTCTCCAGCCATTATGGCTCACTAGTGTTCCCTGATAGTCCATTTTGCTCCTCATTTCTTAGTGTTGTCAGCGCTCTGGGAAAACTCAAAGAGCAAGTCACAGATCATGTGAGTTACACACGGATGTGTCACCCACAAAACCCTGTATTTATTTTCAGGATGGCCCACACACTAGAGCTACAGAGGGTGAACAGACACAAATAGGATGTGGGAGAAAAAGGAGATTCAGTAAGATGGAAAAGGTATGAGAGTGTAATATGGACGGAGGCATTTCAATGCTGGTCTCTTAGCCCTTGCAACACATTGTCTGATTATTTTATGTTCCAGTGTGAACCTTAATGGCTGGGTCACTCCCTCGAGTGCCCATCCCAATGAAGGCAGCATATCAGGACCAAAAGCCAGAGAGAATCTAAAAGTTTAACATGTCCAGTTGTAATCACCAAGACGACAAAGCTGTATGAAAAAATCACAATAATTTATTTGACTTGTTTTATACTAAAATCCAGTGACATACAGCTTTACATTGTAACGCAAAACACATTGGCGGACGTTGGCATGGTACCTACAAGAGCTGGTGGTCTTGGATACAACGGAATAATTATTTTTCAATCTTTCAGATCAAACTGTACATCTAAGAACAAACCATTACGGTTCACTCAAAAAAAAAAAAAGTAGGGAAAAAAGTCAAAAGCATTCTTAGGATCTCACCGTGTATGCACTGTACTGAATAGACATAAATAAGTGTTACTGTAAGTTCAATCAAACACAATGACTATAATAGTCTGCAAAATACTACAGAGCTTTTCGTTCTTAATGGTTCTATTTGTGAGTATTCATTTCTAGACCGATCTGAAATCACACGCTCGGGTCAGTTTCATTTTGTTCTACAGGGTTCCACATAATTGATATTTATGTTTTGTAATCAGAGTGAACTCTTAACTTGTTTATTGGTAAAGTGTTTTGCAGTGCAGTTAGAACAAACTTATGGTAGGCGGTCATCTTTTCCTCCGGAAACTCAAAAATGTGTCTGTAAATTAGTTTTCACTGAACTGAAAATGTTTACATTTTTATAAGGACAGAGTCAATGGAATAATGACCACAGAAAAAAGTAATGTATCCAAAATAAGGACATGACAGTGCCGTTACTCAGGAAAGGTCAGGAAATTAATGAAAACCGTAAGCACTGCCTGGAGTCAGCTGTGTGTACCAAAAACAGTCCCCAGCTTCTGAACATCATTATTTAACATTATATTAGCAACTTTTAGCTTTTTAGCAACTGAACTGTAACTCTTGGAGCATTTTTATATGTACAACCATAAAACGTACGGCTTTTCTACCCCAGCATTAATTCACATCATATAAGCCATTGCAGTTATTGAGCATACAGTCTGAACAAAAAACAGAAAAAAAAAAAGATTACACAAGAAGAAAAAAACAAAGGTCACAGCTCAAAATGGCTCTTTTTTTGGGGGGCGGTTATTTTCTCCCAATGAGAAAAAAAACAAAACAAAAACAAAAAACCTAATCTATACAAGTTCAGTTCTATCTAAAAGCATAAAAATACATTTGTACATCCATTAATATTTCTGACCTTTATATTAATGACCATCTTGACCGTCATATAGAATGTAATGTATCATGATATATGACCCCACATTCCTCTCATTTCGTTATTGCTTTGTAAAAACAAAATGAACATTGCACTATGATTAGTAGGGTCACCGTTTCCTAATATTCAAAACAAAAAAACAAAATGGATGCCACGTGTCTCAATCTGCAACGCAAGGAAGTAAGGCCGTTCGGTCTTTCGGACACATCTTCAGATATTGTTTTTTAATTATTTATTTATTTGTGATGTTATAGGTTTAAGGCATCACTACTGTTAGAAGTCCAAACAGAGTCCAAAACCCAAGACTACTTTTATAAATCTGAAGAGGCGGGACGGTGAGATCATGTTAGTTTAATTTTTTACAAAGAAAAATATTTGATACAGAGAACAATACTTGCCTCATTGGGGTGACTGTGACAACCAGTCAATCCTCTATGTTCTACTCTGCTCCTGTCCCAGAGCCCTGACTAAATACGTAGGCAGAATTTAGAAAACACAGGCCTTGATATATGCAAAGAGTGTGTGTGTGTGTGTGTGAGAGAGAGAGAGAGAGAGAGAGAGAGAGAGAGAGAGAGAGCGAGAGAGAGAGAGAGAGAGAGCGAGAGCGAGAGCGAGAGAGAGAGAGAACCCAGTCATCTCTTAAATATATGGTAAAAATAAGACGATCAGCAGCGGCCATTATGCCAAAATGGAAGAGAAAAGGGCAGATTAGTGATTGCTGCGGTTGTTTGGACACCTTGCGCATGGAATGGAACCGTTTGTACCTCACTGCTGGTAATTCCCATATTGACCCTGTAGTGGAGGAGAGGGGGTGGGGGGAGGGGAGAGTTAAGGTCACTTGTGGGATACTCCTCCTTCAAAAATCATCTTAAGAGAGAATTTCCGGTCTTTAAAACAAAAAGCAAGATGCTTATAGGAATATCCGGAATGGCATGTCGATGTCATCAATGTAAAACCGAACCAGTCGGATTCATGTTAAAATTACGCACGTCACCAATACTGAAAAAGTCCAGCAGATGGCAGCATGGCACTATGCAAGAGAAATCTACACATGAAAAATGGAAGTGAGCTTCAAATGTGTCACATGACTATATAAATAACTCAGTTTGTCTGACTTGTAAACTTACTGTTCACAATGCCATTTTCTATAACACTTGGCAAACTTCAGCGTTTTACATGTATATTTCTAAACAGGGGTCGAAAGCAGATTATTTTTTGGGGTACCCAGGTGGTTTCGCAAGCTAAAACAAAAATAAAAATACAAAATTCAAAGCAATTATTCTGCAGCAATAGTTCTAACATAAACTGCAAATTGCATTGGATAAAAGCACTACACAATAACATTATACACGTTATTTTGCTCACAGTTGGTCAAAAAATAAATAAATAAAAGTAAATCATGTCTGCCTACAATAGAACAAAAGTGACTGAAATGTCAGAATTATAGCTGTCCATTTGCTAGACAAATTTCAAAAATGTAGGAATGTGTTGTGCTTCAGCTGAGTTTGGTCTCTGTGGCAAAACGTCAGTATGTTAAGGTTTTTTTATTTCCTGCTCAGAACAACCAAGCCTCTCATTCGCTTTGAGGACCTTTCTTTTTTTGGGATTATTTCGACCCCTGATTACAAAACACTGTAAAATAAAGAGAGAAGAGCAGAAACACAAGGGGGGGGGGGAGGGAAATGAAATTTAAAAAACAACAAAGAAAATCTAGCATAAGATGGACTAGATTTGAATTCAGTGTCTTGCAACAGTAACCATTACCTTCGCGTCCTACAGATCTAGTCAGGGGGGGTGAAATAAGCGGTCCTTATTTCCTCATGAGAGCCTGAATTTCAGAAATAAAGACATGAAAGAGCGGCTGGAGCTCAGCCAAGGACCACACTGAGCAACAGGACAACACGTTCTCCTACGGCCTCAACGAAGGCCACTTTCTCTGCAGCATGGCCCCAAGAGTCCGCAAGCCCACAGTGGGCGTGTCCTCTGGGAGCGCTTACTGATCACATGACCTCCGTTTGTGTGATGTCACTGCAGCCTGCTCTGGCTCTATTTAAATAACAATGCATTCTAAAAAAAATTAAATAAAAAAAAAGAAGGAGGCCGTCACAGACCTAGGCCGACTGCTGCATGCACGACACAGGGGATTGGCTGCCCAGGGACTCTAGGGTCGCCCAATGGACGCCCTACAGCTGACGAATGAGCAAACTCTATAAACGGCCTGTTGCAGCTCTGTCCTGAACAGTTAACTTCGAAAGGCAGGCAAACAAAACATTTCAGTTTTCTAAGCACACACATATAACTGGCCTTCACTTATACACGCTCCCCTCCCCCACCCACCCAAACTGCCTGTTCATACCTGCTCATAGCCATAAGAGCGTTGCTGCTGGCCTTGTGGGGGCCCAGGCTGGGGTGGCCTGTAGCCTGGGTACTGTTGCCCCTGCCCCTGGGGGTAGTTAGCGTACTGCCCTGGCCCACCCTGGGAAGGACCTGAGAGAGAACCAACCAGAGTGAAGAAGAGAAAGAAGAAAGGAATATGAACAAGGAGGGAAAAAGAGGAGTGAATGAGAGCGACCGAAAGGGGAAAAACCCAAACGAAGCTTACAAGCGCATCTCACATCTTTCATTTACATTACATCTGTGATACAAGTCCACATCACAGCACAGTCAAAAGCAGCGGTGTGCATGTAATTGTTGAAACTGGCATGGACACATTAACTAAAGTCGTGCGAGCTGAAGTTGATGGATGCAGCGCTGCCATTTCAGACAGTTCTAGGCTGAGGTATTCTTATGGCGTAACGCAAGGTGCCTGGGTACACTCTGGGGCCTGGGTACACTCTGGGGCAATGTGTCTGGTCTTGACACTGCTCTACGCTCTGTTAAACTCCGCTCCGTAGAGACGAGCGGGCTGGGTTCAGCAGCGCGGAGAACAGCGGAAGGGGAGCTGCCTTTGGGTGTTCATTAAAAGCAGGACGGAGCCTTACGTTCGCTCACACGGGCACCTGCATTTTACTCCACCCAACCTATTACTTGTCTCCCTCCACCCACATCACAAGATCGTGAGGAAAAACAGAATGTATACTTTAACCTTGCAGGTATTCCTGGTGCGTACGTGCACACACACACACGCACATTGCACATCACACACACACACAACACGCATCACACACACACACACACACACACACACACAGATGTGCCGATTCCACAGTAGTCCCCACTCTGAGAGCCCTAATTACTGAGATCTGAAGGGCCAGGGGCTGGTTGTGAGGGAAGCTGACAGGATTAAAAAGTAGATGAGTCCCACTCAGTCGCTGCCCCGGGCCTTACCCATCAACCGGCCCTCATATTTTTTAAAAGTGAAATCCTATCTTCGTCCTGCAGTGACCCTGCTGCAATCATTTCTCCATGTATCGCCAAAGCATCGCGGCTCTCTTCCAGAGAGAGAGAAAAAAAAGAATCTCTTCCAGGTGCCACAGCCGCTCCATGGAAACAGACAGGTAAACGTGTGGTACACCTTACAAATACATTTAGCCAGCTGTTCCCATGGATACACAATTGCACTAGAATCACCGCCACACATCCATTCTGGGTTGTGTAAGAATTATTAGAAAATTTTAAATGAGTAAGATTTCATAAATATAGTTTCAAATTAAAAAGACAGGAGTACAGACAACATTTACAGATATAGTTATTGTTATTTATCAACGGCAGATATTAGCCATTCAGGTTAAACTAGTCACTGTCTGTTCTGTGTAGGCACTCATCTCTGGATACAATGCCACAGTAGGTTTTTCCACCTGCAAATAAGTCGAATTTGGCCCAAGCGCTGTGGGTAGCATTTACACTATAATCCAACAGCCCTCAGCTACCAGGGTCACCACCCTGCACGTACACAATGAATCGCTAACAAAATCCCTCTCAGCCAAATATACCACCCAGCTCAAGCCATCTTGTGACATAACCATCCCAGCAAGTAGCAACCTGGCAGAAGAAATGCAGCAAATACTTATGTAAAAACAGTGAGTAAATACTTCAGTAAAAACAGTGAGCTAAATGGTGTTTGGGTGCCCACCGTAT
Source organism: Ilyophis sp. 1 JC-2022 (assembly GCA_022702515.1). Lineage (NCBI taxonomy): Eukaryota > Metazoa > Chordata > Actinopteri > Anguilliformes > Synaphobranchidae > Ilyophis > Ilyophis sp. 1 JC-2022. Next base: position 122,736,830 of record CM040403.1, read on the forward strand.
CCCTGTTGGCCGGGGTATCCCTGCTGCCCTGGATACTGCTGTTGCTGTGGGGGGTATCCCTGTGGCTGGGGGGGGCCTTGCTGGTAGGCGTCCTGCTGCTGTACGTACTGGGAGTTACCTGTGGGGAGCGGGGGTGGGGGGGTCGTCAGGGGAGACACACAGGTGGAGGTGAGCCCCGCACCATCGCGGCCCTGTCCGTCTGTATGAATTGAGTAAATGAATGAATTAATGAATCCAGAGGCAAACAACACAATGGTCTGCTCATAGGGTTCACGTTACAAACAACAGCAACAACAACAAACGGAAACAACTAAACAAAAAAAACAACAACCAAACAAAAGAAACAAACAGAAAAACATACAACATGAAAAACAACCTCAGTGGCACCAGACAGAGAAAATGGCTTTTATGTTTTTCTGAACTACAGCATTTAAAAAAAATCTTTGCGGACAAGCATTACAAAGAACTGTAACAACCACGTTATTGAAAAAGAAAAAGACAAAACAAAATAAAAAAGGAGGAGAAAACTGAATAAATGTGGAAGATACATCAGCATTAACATTACATTACATTAAACATGAAAAGGTAATATACATAAGACAGTAACAGTGAAGACAAACTAGCTACACATATTCAGCAAGCTGTTTCACCTTCCACTGTGCCTCACAAAGACCAGCAGAAATACTCAGTGTTCAGCTGTTAATGCTCATGGCCCTATGGGGGAAATTTAAGCTTACGTACTGATTATCAGCTAGAAATGTTACTCATTTCTACTGTAAGGATGGCAGAGCAAAAAAAAGAAAAGAAATGTGCTGTTAGGTTTGATGTGAAGTTTGGGTAATTAGTGTTTTGTAACAGATCTGCTAAGAGTAAAAAAAGAAAAATGGATAACTAAAAATAAAATTCCAAAAAGGTGGTTTTATGTAGCGTGTGTGTTCTGCATTGGTGCCCTGCCTCTGTTGAGGGAAAGCTGTCCTGTATGTGGATAATTGTGTGAAGGTATATAGATACCTCCTTCGTAGTAATGTTGTGAGGAATCCTCATAAGGCCTATCGTAGCCCTGTTCAGGATACGATGGTTGTTGAAAACCGTAATCATTATGACCTACATCAATTTGACAAGAAGATAAGGAGAAATGTTAATGTTCTCGGCTAAAAAAAAATAAAAAAGTAAAAAAAGTATTTTTAAAGATAAAATTCAATGAAGGAGGGGAAAAAACGTACTCGTCAAAGAAAACAACGTATACATTAACATATGCATGATCTGTAATGTTTCCAAATACAAAAAATAGATATCAATGTGTGCATGTTATCACCAACATTGCTCTTAATACTCATGTTGAAAAGCACAAAAGTAGTACTTCTATTGTCTTCATTAAGATTGATAAAGCAGTTCTTATCAGTTCTTCCTGAAAGATTTTGAAAAAGATTTTAAAATAGATTCTGCTGCTTAGTTTTTCCATCAGATGCAACAATGTGAACTTCTAGAAGGCTTTCTGAAAAGGTTATTATCTTAGATCCGTTAATAAACAGGTATATATGTGGCAGGACTTGTCTTTCGACTTAGTCACTCTGAATGAAAAAAGTGAAGTTTCAAAGTACACTAATAAAAGGTAAATGTGACTAAAGAAATCTTGAGTTCATGAATTTTAAGGAGTTTAAAAATCTACAGTCAGTATGGCAAGCAAAGAAAACGCAAGTCTAACGGTTGAGGGGAAAAGCACATCGGTGGTAGGTATTGGTGTCCTGTATGGACTGTGGTTAACCAGGCCTTCAGAAAAATGCTTTTGAACATGCTGGACAAAATAAAGGTAAGAAGAGTTGAACGGTACTTGTGTAATGACTAAACTCAGCAGAACTCATTTTATAGAAAAGCAATATTGTTTGATTTTCTACCAGAGGCTAAATAGTATTACCCTTTTCACACGTTGTTTCCAAAGAGCACGTCATTAAACACAAATACATACCTGTATTTGCCATTTCTTTAACTTACTTAAACTTAAAAGCAATGTATGGCAGCATGTGCTAACTGAAATAGATTAACTTGTTCTACAAGATGACAATTAAGCTGGTTTAGGAAACAGTCTCTGTGCACCCAGTGATATATTACGAGTGTAACCTGTGTCTGGGCACCTTCTCTATGTGTAAGCTATCTATGATCACAGGGTCCTTTCAATGAGTTAATGAACAGGTTAACAGAGTAATGGTCTGGATTCCCACCTTCTGGTGCTCCTTGTCCTCCATGACTGTACTGTTCCCCATAGTAGTCTTCCTGGCCTGGGTACTGCTGAGGGGGTCCTGCACACACACATACATACATGCACGCACACACACATATATGGACACACACACACAATAACATATATGGACACACACACGCATACTTGGAAAGATGTGCACGCAGACAAACACACACACACACACACACATAATTAGACAGATGTGCACACACACAGATACAGACAAACCGACACACACACAAACACACATATGGATATACATACAAAGGAATACACGCACGTGAATACAGACAAGGCAGATGTGCGCACGCGTACAAGACGACCCGTATACGAACAGACATGTGCACATAAATGCATGCACGCGCACACATGCAAACACAGACACACACACATTCATACAGAGAGGGAGAGAAGAAAGCACAGTCCACACTTGTGTCCAACTGAATCACATATAGCACATAACTAATCTTGCTGGATGTTTGTTATATGCCATGAGCGAACCTCTCTGCAGACATGCTCCTCTGGGTAAATGAGGGTCATACAGGCTCTTCCAGGCCTGTTACAGGGGAAATTTTTACTCTGGGTAACCCCAGGGACAGACAGGCTCTTCCAGGCCTGTTACAGGGGACACTTTACTCTGGGTAACCCCAGGGACAGACAGGCTCTTACAGGCCTGTTACAGGGTAAACTTTACTCTGGGTAACCCCAGGGACAGACAGGCTCTTACAGGCCTGTTACAGGGTAAACTTTACTCTGGGTAACCCCAGGGACAGACAGGCTCTTACAGGCCTGTTACAGGGTAAACTTTACTCTGGGTAACCCCAGGGACAGACAGGCTCTTACAGGCCTGTTACAGGGTAAACTTTACTCTGGGTAACCCCAGGGACAGACAGGCTCTTACAGGCCTGTTACAGGGTAAACTTTACTCTGGGTAACCCCAGGGACAGACAGGCTCTTACAGGCCTGATACAGGGTACACTTTACTCTGGGTAACCCCAGGGACAGACAGGCTCTTACAGGCCTGTTACAGGGTAAACTTTACTCTGGGTAACCCCAGGGACAGACAGGCTCTTACAGGCCTGTTACAGGGTAAACTTTACTCTGGGTAACCCCAGGGACAGACAGGCTCTTACAGGCCTGTTACAGGGTAAACTTTACTCTGGGTAACCCCAGGGACAGACAGGCTCTTACAGGCCTGATACAGGGTACACTTTACTCTGGGTAACCCCAGGGACAGACAGGCTCTTACAGGCCTGTTACAGGGTAAACTTTACTCTGGGTAACCCCAGGGACAGACAGGCTCTTACAGGCCTGTTACAGGGGACACTTTACTCTGGGTAACCCCAGGGACAGACAGGCTCTTTCAGGCCTGTTACAGGGGACACTTTACTCTGGGTAACCCCAGAGACATACAGGCTCTTCCAGGCACCACACACATATTCATTTCACTCATATGCACAAAGCTACAGCTGCCAGCTACAATAGGGCAGACAACCCCAATTTCTGAAACTCCACTAAGGTCAAACGTTGCACATATATGGTGCTAACACACACACCACTAATTTCCCCTGCTGTTTCAAAAAGCTAGAGAATATGAAACTGGGTGTGGATCCCATGCAACAACAAACCAGAACTGGCCAAGTCTGCAGTCTCTGTTGTATCCAAAAGATTAGATAACTCGTAAAAGATAAATAAACGCAGCCCAAAGACACCTAAAAGAGAAGAGGGCCTCATTATGAAGCACTAGGCTGAGTCAATAAAAATGCATTTGGGAAAGAGAATGCATTATAGAGACAAAAATGATTTTTGGATTTTCGCTAAGAAGCGTGTTCATGCTTTGTGATGATCATCTCATTTGCGGCCCTGTCGGTAAATTACATCCCACAAAACCTTGTTCTGTGTCCTGACTGCCACTCTGAAAAGCCCCTGACCTAGACAGCACACTGCGGGCTTGGGAAGCCCCTGTGTACTCTGCGGATGGGTACTGTGGCTCATATAATTAGCCCCCTGGGCCTAGATGATGCATTATGACCGCTGTAGTCCTGGAGCCGGGAGAAGAATGACACTGAATGAGCTATGTGCAGAGCAGCTGCTCTGAAATCATTACCATGGGACACATAAAGTCAGCCCTCACAGAGGAGAGAGGAGAAGAAAGGAGTGGAGGGAAGGAGAGAGGAGGGGAAGAGAGGAGAGATTATAGGAGGAGAAGAGTGACGATCTCCAGGAGGCCCGCGTGTGGCTTTACCTTGCTGCGGGGGTCTGTACGGAGGCATGGACCTCTGTCCCATTACGTGGTTCCCTTGGCTGACCTGTCCCATCATGCCCATGGGGTTCTGCTGGCCCTGGTAGTGCTGCGCGCCTCCCGGGGGCATGCTGTACTGCTGGGACGGAGGCTGCTGGTGCATCATGGGACCTGGGAGGCACAGAACCAACGCGACTCTCACAGTCTGGCAGAGACAACACAGACTGCCACAACCTGATCATAAACAGTTAAAACGTAACACTAACTAAACACAACGCAAAAATAGCCACTTATGAATGCATGATTTTATATTGTAGTTTAGAATATAGCAAGCTGTAGTGGTTAGTGTGTGATGCAGTGCACTGCTGGTGAATGGTTCAGCAGGAACTCACAAACTCACCTAAATGTACTGCAACTGTGTTGTACTGTAAAATGTAAGCTGAATTTTAATCAGCTGCAAAAAAAGAAAAGTTAAATCTAGAAACAAAAGCAGATAAACGCATTGATTTAAATAATTCGAACAGAGGCAGTCGGTTCCACGGCCTCAGCACACGAGCAGTGGTAAGGACTGGCAGACGGGGGCCGAGTGGGAAGGGGAGACGCTACCTTGGTTAGGCTGCATGTTAATGCTCGGCCGCGGGCCATAGGTGCCCATGGGCTGCCCTGGCGTCATGTTCATCTGGCCCTGGGAGGAGGGCACGGCGTGGCTGTACCCACCCATGGACCCGTGGCTGCTAGGGGGCACGCTCATCCCGCTGGCCTGCATGCTGGGGGGCTGGTTGGGCCCCGGGCCCTGCATGGGCATGTGGTTGGGCCCTTGGAACGGAACACACAGACGGTACCCCCTGTGAGTTTCTGAGAGCCTGCTGGGACACGGCGGTACGGAACCGCATGCCTGCAGAAAACCGACCGGCCAAAAATTTCTCTCAAGGAAATTGGATTGGTTACACAATGTCACATCCTACACTGGGGTCAGCTCCATCTCAATTCACAATTCGCAGCAGGACGTGTTTTTGATTCCAATGAAAGCAGAGAAATCCAGGCCAGGCTAATGTGCTGCTCTGCAGTCCGGGAGACCTCCATCAGCATTCCTTTATACGGGGGGGGGGGCCCCCTTAATGAGACGCCAGCAGCTCATTAAAGCAATCCCTTTAATCAAACGCAACACACAGGAATACATTAAAATAAATAAAGGGTGTATGGAGGCCTGTGAGTACAGACCCCTGCGTGGGTGCGTAGTGCATGCTGTGGTGAGTGGAGGGAGCGTGGGAAGGGGGGTGGGAACGGAGAGGGTGTGGCGGCGTGTGAGAAGGGGGGGTACATACATTGCGTGGGGGGGGGGGGGCGGGGGGTGTGGCATGGGTAGGGGGGCTTGGGCTGCAGAGGCCCCAGTGCCCAACACCACTGCACTCCCAGCCATTCCCTCCCCAGCATGGGTGCTGCAGCGCATGCATATTTAATCCCCAACAAGTAAATATTTACACTTCTTCTTTACTACTCATCTTATTGGGAGGATTCTTTTTGGGTAACTGTTCTGCCCGGTGTTGCCAGACCAGTGTCAAAGACCCATTTTATTTTACAATAAATACAATTGGTCCATCAACACCAGTCCAGTAATGAAAAAGGGCATGATTATGAAAATTCCTATCTCTACTGATTCATCGAAGGACAAACTGTTTGGGTGGCGGATGGGGGGATCAATCACCCCACTAAGATTGTACTACAGTACCTGTGTGCTTTCAATATACATCATTAGAGAGAGAGAGAGAAATTGTAAAATGTGTGGTAAAAATGGACAATCAATGAACAGAATTCTTCACTCAGGGTCGTGGAGTGAGACAGGGCTCCAGCTTGAGTCCAACATTTATGAATTGGCCACAATGCTGGAACAATCTGCAGCCCCTGGACTCACTTTACATGACACCGAAATTAAATTAGTATTATATGCAGACGACCTGGTTCTGCTGTCACCCACAGAACCAGGTCTACAGCAGAACCTGGCAGTCTTAGAAGAATTCTGCCAGTCCTGGGCCCTGGCAGTAAACTTCAAAAAGACCAAAATAATGATTTTCCAGAAAAAGGCCAGGTCTCAGAGAAACAGATACAGTTTCACTCTCTGTAACACAATTTTGGAACACACAAATGACACATACCTAGGTCTGAAAATCAATGCATCAGGGAGCTTTAACCTAGCAGTGAATGCACTAAAAGACAAAACCAAAAGGGCATTTTATGCAATCAAAAGAAAGTTTTACAATATAAAAATTCCTGTAAGAATTTGGTTAAAAATAATTGACATGGTACTACAGCCAATTGTGCTATATGGTAGTGAGGTATGGGGTCCACTTAGCCATCAAGACTATTTACAATGGGACAAAAACCCAGTGGAAACCCTGCATGCTGAATTCTACAAAAACATACTCCAGGTCCACTGAAACACACCAAACAATGCATGCAGGGCAGAATTAGGCCGTTACCCTTTAATTAATAACATTCAAAAAAGAGCACTAAAATTTTGGATCCATCTAAAACAAAGCAAATTCCCTCCAATATAAGGCCTTCCTATCCCATGAGCTAAGCCCCAATAGAAGTCCTCTCAGTCAGCTGGCCCTGAAACTAACAAACCAAGCAAAAACTAACAATACTAATTATGGCCCGTTTCAGACCAGCACTTCTTCAACTAAAATTAACCAATTAATTAATCAAACAAAAGATTCTCATTTGGAACATTGGAAGATAATGACAAAACAGCAAAACAAACTAAATTGTTATAATATGTTAAAAAGAAACTACAAATTGGCAGAATATCTCTCCACTGTCAGGCATATAAAGCAGAGATAGATCCTGACCAAATACAGACTAAGTGATCACAGCCTGGCCATTGAAACAGGAAGACACAAACAAACCTGGCGCCCCAAAGAGTAGAGGACATGTGATCACTGTGAGGTTGAGACAGAAATACACTTCCTTCTACACTGCCATAATTATAGGGAAATTCAGAATGATTTATTTAAAAAAACAGCAACAATACTTCCAAATTTTGCCAAACTTTTAGATGAAGAATGGTTACCAATTTTACTGGGTGAAGGACACACAGCCCCACTAGCTGCTTTATATATAGCAAGCAGAAGCACACCTGCAGTTAGTTAATAATTATGTTTATCCTAAGTCATACATATAACAGTATGTGTATGATGTTTATGTTGTATGCATGTTATGTGTATATTTGCTAACAAGTTGAGTTCATCCTTATTTATTTATTGATTATTGTTATTATTGTTGTTATTTGTAACATTTGCTTTGGCAACACAGTACATGTCATGCCAATAAAGCACCTTCAAATTTAAATTTAAATTGAGAGAGATAGATATAGACCTCTAAGTTATGAAGGGTCTGACATATCAAACATGCCTTAAACCATCACTCTGCTGCCAGAAATACAGTAGATATGGATGGATAACTTGAATGGTTTCTTCCCCTGACTTATTTTTCCATAGAGTTCAATAGGAAAATTTGTCAGGAGAAACAACCCTTAAAGTGATCCTTAAAGTGATCCATCCATATCTACTGCATATCTGGCAGCAGAGTGATAGTTTGAGGCTTGTTTTATACGTCAGACCCTTGATGACTTAAAGCCATTTAGCCAGCCATGTGTTCCATACTGTTCCACTGTAATTTACAGCTAAATCTAGTCCCACCCACCAATTCCCATAGAGATCCATTCAAATGCAGACATTTAGTATCACTTGTAAGAGTACCAGAAAATAAGATATCAAGAGTCTTTTGATGTTGTTGGGTCACAGACATCAGGAAGTCATGGCATGCAAAGAATATGAGACCAAATATAAAAAATGTATACTTTATTCTATATATATAAATGCAGGGGTGCCAATAATTGTGGCCAACGTGGTATTGTTAAAAATAATTCTTTCTTGATGAGGAATTTTTTTTTCTCATAATAAATGAACCTCAATTAAAGGTTGGATTTTTCTAATTTTTTCAGTGTGAGATTAAGCTAATTCACCAGTGATTTTTTAATAACCCTTTTTACTCATCTTTACCAGGGGTACCAACAAATTTGAGCACGTCTATGTCACCAGTGGCTCAGATTCCCTCGGGTCATGCCATGTGACCAGGTTGCTAGGCGACACCCCGCTGAGACACGGTTGGAGGGGGAGGGGTCTTACCAGGCATCTGTCCGTTCATCTGGCTCTGCATGTGAGGGGCGGGTGGCCCACCGCTGACCATACCCTCTGAGGGCATGCTGTGGCCGTGGGGGGCCTGGGGGGGTCCGCTCTGACTCATCCCGCCCGGGCCCATGGGCATGCTCTGTGTGGGTGGCTGCAGGGGGGTTACAGACGTTAGGAAAGATCCCTGTGGCCTCCTGACAACCCACACGCAAAACAACAAAAAACAACATGAAATGAGGGAAAGAACAAAGGGGATAGAAGTGAGGGGGGGCTAGGAGTGTGTGTGTGTGTGTGTGTGTGTGTGTGTGAGAGAGAGTGTAAGGGAGTTGTGAGGAGTGTGTGTGCATGTAAGGGAGTTAAGAGGAGTGTGTGTGTGTGTAAGGGAGTTGAGGAGTGTGTGTGTGTGTGTGTGTGCGTGTAATAAAGTTGAAGAGTGTGTGCGTGTAAGGGAGTTGAGAGGAGTGCGTGTGTGTGTGTAAGGGAGTTGAAGTGTGTGTGTGCGTGTAAGACAGTTGAGAGGACTGTGTGTGTGCGTGTGTAAGATAATTGAGAGGAGTGTGTTTGTGTGTGTGTAAGGGAGTTGAGGGGAGTGTGTAAGGGAGTTCAGAGGAGGGTGTGTGGGTCAGGGATGGGGCCCAGCTAAAGTGGTGTGTGTGTGGTCCTCCCGGAATCCAGAGAGATGTTTAAACCCTGCGACATGGGGTAAAAAAAATAAAAAATAAAAAATAGTACCAAGAGAGAGCTGAACTTCAGTAGAGTTAAGAAATAACAGGGTCCCATTCCTGTTCTTATCAGCCGGCGACAGAACGCTCTAAATCCCCCCGGTATGGATTCCGCCATTCACAAGGCTGCCACGTTATTGGAGGAGAAGCTGCTCTCTCCGTGCGCCTCCCACGCTGCGCGCCAAGCTACGGGGGAAACAAATTGGATCTACCTCCTCGAGTAAATCTGAATAAATGTTTCTTTGGTAATCCCGATGCAGAGGGGCTGGTTTAGCGGTACGGAGCGTCTGTCATCCCGCTACCCGCAACCCCCCGGGGCACGAGCCGTGACTGTGACGAGGACCGCGTTCACGACGTGATGTCAGGAACGGGACAAAGGCGCAGACGTCCCCTCCCGTCCCACACAACCCTCCGATAGCCGAATTAGGTTCTCCTTGCCCCGGGGCTCTGTGTTCTCTTCTCTCCCCCTCCATTAGGGCGGAGGAGTTTACAGTACAGGCCGCCGTTCTGAGATCTTCCCTGACGCTCAACATGAGAGGTGGAAGACACGCGCGACTCATTTGCATCGATGTCTGCACGCTCAAATTATTCTGATTGCTTTTTATTAAGGTGGCACCGTGGAAGGCACCACTTTCAGATCCACTGTTGGAAGTGGGCAATGCCACGCATGAGAACAGCATGCATGCCATCAAATTTGCACACATACATCAAATTCTGTCATTTCGTTTTTTTGTTTTTGTACCATACAAGCACTTCCAGTGAATCGCCTAATCTTCACCTGAATTTTCATTCCGAGGCATCATGTACCGAACATTAAAACGCTTTGAGGACATTAGGAACTTTCGGCTTTTTAAAAACGGATCTCTTGATGTCCCCAATGAATCCTTCATTACGCACAGTGCTTAACAGCACACAAAGCAACCACTTACTTATATGCTCCATTCCCATTGTTACATCACATTCCAGCGTTTAGCAGACGCTCTTATCCACAGCGAACGACATTCCTTACATATAATCCAGCCCTGTGATGGACTGGCGACCTGTCCAGGGTATACTCCTGCCTCTTGCCCAATGCATGCAGGGATAGGCTCCAAGGGTACAAACGGCAGGGCCCCACCTAGGAACCGAACCCACAGCCTGTGATCACAGGCCCAGTTCCCAGCTTCAGTGCCAGGCCACGTGCACGTACACATGCTCAATTACCAATGAGCTTCAAAGGCACGCTCAATGCTCTCCAGGCCTGCAATGTCACTACAGCAGCTGTGAGGGCTGCATGAACAACAGAGGCTATGTTAGCCATTTGTCTAGCCACTTGGGGCGAAGCACAAAAGTAACATTCTAGATATAACGCCAATGATTGGTGCAAAACAAATACCATGACCAATCATTGGTTTTACGTGTGCTAAAGGTCTTAGTAAATCCTGGGCCCACAAATCAGCATCCAGAGGTACAATTTCTTCCGCTCCAGGTGGAACAGCGGAAGACAAAGATTCTTATATTTCCATGTCAGTAGCTTTGAAATAACAGTTTTAAAAAAGCACCACAGCATGTCCATTGTTTCAGCCGGTGCTGCATTTTCATCCACAAGTCAAAACACTCATGTTGTGGTGATCTTTTAAATATTCTGTTATTTTGGAACTACTAATGCTGTGTGTGCATTTTATTACCTTTATTACCTGCAGTTATTCTGCGCAGTGTCTGCATTAGTGGATGTGCATGTATTAGTATATTTTATTTCCCAAACTTGCCTTCCCTCGCCTACACTGTAGTGCTACTCTCGAGAAAACAAATTGGTACATTTTAATGCAAGATTTTCATTCGCAAATGATAAAAATAGCATTTTAATGTTTATGCACGACGCAGCACACACAAACCGAAAAAGACGTGGGGGAGGGGGGGGGGGGGTTCTTTTGCTTAGCAGTGATGAAAATCAGAGCGCCGACTTTCAGGCAGGTAAGTAGATCAATACTAATGCTGACACAGACGTATCCCTGGGCGCTTTCTTTCAGACTCCTGAAAGGAACAGACATTAAAGCGAATAAACACAGCCCTGTGTGGTGCAGTGCTGCGAGAGGTTTGCAGGCGTATGTGGTTTTTTTTCGCTGTGGCGGGCTGGGCTGACAGGAAATGAATAAAATAAGGAAGTAAGCAGAGAATCTCAAGGTCACTGCTTCCATTCGAAGACACTCACAGCGGGCAGCAGTGACTGCATGTTCTGGTTGGAGTCCGCTATCGTAGCCAGGTACACCAGATTTCTGTGCAGCATCTGCTGATACCTGTTGAGTCAAGCAGGCTAATTTAAAAATCAAGAAATGCATATTTGTAACCACTCCCTGTCTTTCAGATTTCAGAATATTTTATCTAATATTACTTCTATATTACCCCCTCCGCTCACAACAAGGCCTCCTTTATGGTTGGTATACTGTAAATGAGATGTGCAAATTTTGCACTATTTGTCCATTAGATTTAAAAACTTGAAGTATATATTAACAAGAAAGCAAGCCATTCACCTTCACAAATACATATCGATACAGAAGGCACACATTAATGTGGATTTTACTGATTTTCTACATGGGTACCTTTTCTCAAATCAAAAACAGTGGTACATGAGGTTGCCTTTGTCGTGTAACAACATGTCAACAGTATTGAATTGGGAACTCATGTTAACCTCGGTGGTTATTCTGTATTCGTCACCATGGAACAAATATCAAACAAACACCAAAAGAACCAAAAGGCGTGTGTGTGTGTGTGCACACACGTGATTGTGCGTGTGCGTGGACTTGTACACAGGCTGACTGTGACCGGTCTGCGAATTGCAGGCCTGTCAAAGAGTAGAGCCAGTCAGCTGGCAAGATACTGCTCTGTATCTACTGCCATAGGTAGCCTGGCAGTGTGGAGGAGAAGGTGCTGCTCTGTATCTGCTGACATAGGTACCCTGGCAGTGTGGAGGAGAAGATACTGCTCTGTATCTGTATCATAGGTAGCCTGGCAGTGTGGAGGAGAAGATACTGCTCTGTATCTGCTGCCATAGGTAGCCTGGCAGTGTGGAGGAGAAGATACTGCTCTGTATCTGTATCATAGGTAGCCTGGCAGTGTGGAGGAGAAGATACTGCTCTGTATCTGTATCATAGGTAGTCTGGCAGTGTGGAGAAGATACTGCTCTGTATCTGCTGTCATAGGTAGTCTGGCAGTGTGGAGGAGAAGATACTGCTCTGTATCTGTATCATAGGTAGTCTGGCAGTGTGGAGAAGACACTGCTCTGTATCTGCTGTCATAGGTACCCTGGCAGTGTGGAGGAGAAGATACTGCTCTTTATCTGCTGTCATAGGTACCCTGGCAGTGTGGAGGAGAAGATACTGCTCTGTATCTGCTGTCATAGGTAGTCTGGCAGTGTGGAAGAGAAGATACTGCTCTGTATCTGCTGTCATAGGTAGTCTGGCAGTGTGGAGGAGAAGATACTGCTCTGTATCTGCTGTCATAGGTAGCCTGGCAATGTGGAGGAGAAGATACTGCTCTGTATCTGCTGTCATAGGTAGCCTGGCAGTGTGGAGGAGAAGATACTGCTCTGTATCTGCTGCCATAGGTACCCTGGCAGTGTGGAGGAGAAGATACTGCTCTGTATCTGTATCATAGGTAGCCTGGCAGTGTGGAGGAGAAGATACTGCTCTGTATCTGCTGTCATAGGTAGTCTGGCAGTGTGGAGGAGAAGACACTGCTCTGTATCTGTATCATAGGTAGCCTGGCAGTGTGGAGGAGAAGATACTGCTCTGTATCTGCTGTCATAGGTAGTCTGGCAGTGTGGAGGAGAAGATACTGCTCTGTATCTGCTGCCATAGGTACCCTGGCAGTGTGGAGGAGAAGATACTGCTCTGTATCTGTATCATAGGTAGCTTGGCAGTGTGGAGGAGAAGATACTGCTCTGTATCTGCTGCCATAGGTAGCCTGGCAGTGTGGAGGAGAAGATACTGCTCTGTATCTGTATCATAGGTAGTCTGGCAGTGTGGAGAAGATACTGCTCTGTATCTGCTGTCATAGGTAGCCTGGCAGTGTGGAGGAGAAGATACTGCTCTGTATCTGCTGTCATATGTAGTCTGGCAGTGTGGAGGAGAAGATACTGCTCTGTATCTGTATCATAAGTACCCTGGCAGTGTGGAGGAGAAGATACTGCTCTGTATCTGCTGTCATAGGTAGCCTGGCAATGTGGAGGAGAAGATACTGCTCTGTATCTGCTGTCATGGGTACCCTGGCAGTGTGGAGGAGAAGATACTGCTCTGTATCTGCTGTCATAGGTAGTCTGGCAGTGTGGAAGAGAAGATACTGCTGTGTATCTGCTGTCATAGGTAGTCTGGCAGTGTGGAGGAGAAGATACTGCTCTGTATCTGCTGTCATAGGTAGCCTGGCAATGTGGAGGAGAAGATACTGCTCTGTATCTGCTGTCATAGGTAGCCTGGCAGTGTGGAGGAGAAGATACTGCTCTGTATCTGTATCATAGGTAGCCTGGCAGTGTGGAGAAGATACTGCTCGGTATCTGCTGTCATAGGTAGTCTGGCAGTGTGGAGGAGAAGATACTGCTCTGTATCTGCTGTCATAGGTAGTCTGGCAGTGTGGAGGAGAAGATACTGCTCTGTATCTGCTGCCATAGGTACCCTGGCAGTGTGGAGGAGAAGATACTGCTCTGTATCTGCTGTCATAGGTAGTCTGGCAGTGTGGAGGAGAAGATACTGCTCTGTATCTGTATCATAGGTAGCCTGGCAGTGTGGAGGAGAAGATACTGCTCTGTATCTGCTGTCATAGGTAGTCTGGCAGTGTGGAGGAGAAGATACTGCTCTGTATCTGTATCATAGGTAGCCTGGCAGTGTGGAGGAGAAGATACTGCTCTGTATCTGTATCATCGGTAGTCTGGCAGTGTGGAGAAGATACTGCTCTGTATCTGCTGTCATAGGTAGTCTGGCAGTGTGGAGGAGAAGATACTGCTCTGTATCTGTATCATAAGTACCCTGGCAGTGTGGAGGAGAAGATAATGCTCTGTATCTGCTGTCATAGGTAGCCTGGCAGTGCGGAGGAGAAGATACTGCTCTGTATCTGCTGTCATAGGTAGCCTGGCAGTGTGGAGGAGAAGATACTGCTCTGTATCTGTATCATAGGTAGCCTGGCAGTGTGGAGGAGAAGATACTGCTCTGTATCTGTATCATAGGTAGCCTGGCAGTGTGGAGGAGAAGATACTGCTCTGCATCTGCTGTCATAGGTAGTCTGGCAGTGTGGAGGAGAAGATACTGCTCTGTATCTGCTGTCATAGGTAGCCTGGCAGTGTGGAGGAGAAGATACTGCTCTGTATCTGTATCATAAGTACCCTGGCAGTGTGGAGGAGAAGATACTGCTCTGTATCTGCTGTCATAGGTAGCCTGGCAGTGTGGAGGAGAAGATACTGCTCTGTATCTGTATCATAAGTACCCTGGCAGTGTGGAGGAGAAGATACTGCTCTGTACCTGCTGTCATAGGTAGTCTGGCAGTGTGGAGGAGAAGATACTGCTCTGTACCTGCTGTCATAGGTAGTCTGGCAGTGTGGAGGAGAAGATACTGTGCGTGTGTGTGTGTGTGTAAACAGCACTTACTGTGAACATTCTGCAGTTTTCCCTTTACTTTGGAAGTCCATGATGCACTGTATTAACTGGTTGTTCTCATCCAGCAGCTGAAAGAACAAATTAATTTGTCAGTGAAGGGACAAATCAAAACCAAAATAAAGTATTCTTGTAATTACCGATGCACTGGCATTAACTGGAGTTTACTTTGTGGAGTTTTTTTTTAATCATTTAATTTTTATCTGTGTGTTTTCAATTTCAGTGAAAGATATGTTTAGATCTTTACAGAAGGCTTTAAAATGGTAGGTAGAGGGATATTAGGGGTTGGATGTTCTGCAACAGAAAAATACACCTCCAAAGCAGCCGGTACAGTGATGATATGCCTCCAAAAGTTGTACGTGTATATTACCTGATTATTCTTCAAATAGTGACATTTAATATAATTTTGGTTGGAAATATTTCATCTGGCCCTTCCATCTATGTTTATAACTCTGAATAAACACTATACATTTCATGCACTCATATGCAATGCCTCTGGAAACATAACCGATTTGTACACTCTGTTCTGCAGTTACTTGAAGTGTATTGTCTTGCTTTAGAGCACAAACCTTGCCAATGCCCCTATATCAGCCCTTATAAACGTGACGACAAGAACTATAAATATCCTTCACTGCACACAAAAATTGTCTGGGCCAATCGAAAACATACAATAAAATAATATTAATTTAAAAATCCTACTTTTAACCATCTTCCTCTCGCACATGTGCAATATTTTTATTTTACTATACAGATAAACAAAATACGTAAGTTAATTACGATATTTCTATGTTAAATTTAAAATCTTGAAACATTTTGAATTTGCAAGACAGGACACAAGATAGGACAATGCAGGCCTATTCAATAACTATATCTGACCATTTTTAATGACAATAACGCCAGTTTGGGATTCCTAAGTGTAGATCTCATACAGAACCTCACTATTACGCCAATGTATGCCTGCTTTATATCAACAACCTAACGTTTCCTTTACTGTATAAACTACCTAACGTTGCCTTTACTGTATAAACTACCTAACGTTGCCTTTACTGTATCAACTAGCTAACGTTGCCTTTACTGTATGAACTACCTAAGGTTGCCTTTACTGTATCAACTACCTAACATTGCCTTTACTGTATCAACTACCTAACATTGCCTTTACTGCATCAACTACCCAACGTTGCCTTTACTTTATAACTACCCAACGTTGCCATTACTGTATAAACTACCCAACGTTACCTTTACTATATAAACTACCCAACGATGCCTTTACTGTATAGCTAAACTAGCCAACGTTGCCTTTACTGTATAGCTAAACTAGCCAACGTTGCCTTTACTGTATGAACTAGCTAACGTTGCCTTTACTGTATGAACTAGCTAACGTTGCCTTTACTGTATCAACTAGCTAACGTTGCCTTCTGTATGAACTAGTTAACGTTGCCTTTACTGTATCAACTAGCTAACGTTGCCTTTACTGTATGAACTACCTAACGTTGCCTTTACTGTATCAACTACCTAACATTGCCATTACTGTATAAACTACCCAACGTTACCTTTACTATATAAACTACCCAACGATGCCTTTACTGTATAGCTAAACTAGCCAACGTTGCCTTTACTGTATCAACTAGCTAACGTTGCCTTTACTGTATGAACTAGTTAACGTTGCCTTTACTGTATCAACTAGCTAACGTTGCCTTTACTGTATGAACTACCTAACATTGCCTTTACTGTATCAACTACCTAACATTGCCTTTACTGCATCAACTACCCAACGTTGCCTTTACTTTATAACTACCCAACGTTGCCATTACTGTATAAACTACCCAACGTTACCTTTACTATATAAACTACCCAACGATGCCTTTACTGTATAGCTAAACTAGCCAACGTTGCCTTTACTGTATAGCTAAACTAGCCAACGTTGCCTTTACTGTATGAACTAGCTAACGTTGCCTTTACTGTATGAACTAGCTAACGTTGCCTTTACTGTATGAACTAGTTAACGTTGCCTTTACTGTATCAACTAGCTAACGTTGCCTTTACTGTATCAACTACCTAACATTGCCTTTACTGTATAGCTAAACTAGCCAACGTTGCCTTTACTGTATGAACTAGCTAACGTTGCCTTTACTGTATGAACTAGCTAACGTTACCTTTACTGTATAAACTACCTAACATTGCCTTTACTATATAGCTAAACTACCCAACCTTGCCTTTACTGTATAAACTACCCAACGTTGCATTCACTGTATAAACTACCCAACGTTGCCTTTACTGTAAACTACCTAACGTTACCTTTACTGTATAAACTACCAAATGTTACCTTTACTGTATAAACTACCTAACGTTACCTTTGCAGTATAAACTACCTAATGTTACCTTTGCAGTATAAACTACCTAACGTTACCTTTACGATATGAACTACCTAACGTTACTGTATAAACTACCTAACGTTACTGTATAAACTACCTAACATTACCTTTACTGTATAAACTACCTAACATTACCTTTACTGTATAAACTACCTAACGTTACCTTTACTCTATAAACTACCTCACGTTACCTTTACTGTATAAACTACCTCACGTTGCCTTTACTGTATAAACTACCCAGCGTTACCTTTACTGTATAAACTACCTAACATTGCCTTTACTGTATAGCTAAACTACCCAACCTTGCCTTTACTGTATAAACTACCCAACGCTGCATTCACTGTATAAACTACCCAACGTTGCATTTACTTGATAAACTACCCAACGTTGCCTTTACTGAAAAACTACCTAACGTTACCTTTACTGTATAAACTACCTAACGTTGCCTTTGCAGTATAAACTACCTAATGTTACCTTTGCAGTATAAACTAACTACCTAACGTTACCTTTACTATATGAACTACCTAACGTTACCGTTACTGTATAAACTACCTAGCGTTGCCTTTACTGTATAAACTACCTAACGTTGCCTTTACTGTCATCTACCTAACGTTACCGTTACTGTATAAACTACCTAACGTTACCTTTACTGTATAAACTACCTAACGTTGCCTTTGCAGTATAAACTACCTAATGTTACCTCTGCAGTATAAACTACCTAACGTTGCCTTTACTGTATAGCTAAACTACCCAACCTTGCCTTTACTGTATAAACTACCCAACCTTGCCTTTACTGTATAAACTACCCAACGTTGCATTTACTTGATAAACTACCCAACGTTGCCTTTACTGAAAAACTACCTAACGTTACCTTTACTGTATAAACTACCTAACGTTGCCTTTACTGTATAAACTACCTAACGTTGCCTTTACTGTATAAACTACCTAACGTTGCCTTTACTGTATAAACTACCTAACGTTACCTTTACTGTATAAACTACCTAACGTTGCCTTTGCAGTATAAACTACCTAATGTTACCTTTGCAGTATAAACTAACTACCTAACGTTACCTTTACTATATGAACTACCTAACGTTACCGTTACTGTATAAACTACCTAGCGTTGCCTTTACTGTATAAACTACCTAACGTTGCCTTTACTGTCATCTACCTAACGTTACCTTTACTGTATAAACTACCTAACGTTGCCTTTGCAGTATAAACTACCTAATGTTACCTCTGCAGTATAAACTACCTAGCGTTGCCTTTACTGCATAAACTACCTAACGTTGCCTTTACTGCATAAACTACCTAACGTTGCCTTTACAGTAATCTACCTAACGTTACCTTTACTGTATAAACTACCTAACGTTGCCTTTACTGTATAGCTAAACTACCCAACCTTGCCTTTACTGTATAAACTACCCAACGCTGCATTCACTGTATAAACTACCCAACGTTGCATTTACTTGATAAACTACCCAACGTTGCCTTTACTGAAAAACTACCTAACGTTACCTTTACTGTATAAACTACCTAACGTTGCCTTTGCAGTATAAACTACCTAATGTTACCGTTGCAGTATAAACTACCTAACGTTACCTTTACTATATGAACTACCTAACGTTACCGTTACTGTATAAACTACCTAGCGTTGCCTTTACTGTATAAACTACCTAACGTTGCCTTTACTGTATAGCTAAACTACCCAACCTTGCCTTTACTGTATAAACTACCCAACGTTGCATTTACTTGATAAACTACCCAACGTTGCCTTTACTGAAAAACTACCTAACGTTACCTTTACTGTATAAACTACCTAACGTTGCCTTTGCAGTATAAACTACCTAATGTTACCTTTGCAGTATAAACTACCTAACGTTACCTTTACTATATGAACTACCTAACGTTACCGTTACAGTATAAACTACCTAGCGTTGCCTTTACTGTATAAACTACCTAACGTTGCCTTTACTGTCATCTACCTAACGTTGCCTTTACTGTCATCTACCTAACGTTACCGTTACTGTATAAACTACCTAGCGTTGCCTTTACAGTAATCTACCTAACGTTACCTTTACTGTATAAACTACCTAACGTTGCCTTTACTGTATAGCTAAACTACCCAACCTTGCCTTTACTGTATAAACTACCCAACGCTGCATTCACTGTATAAACTACCTAACGTTGCCTTTGCAGTATAAACTACCTAATGTTACCTTTGCAGTATAAACTACCTAACGTTACCTTTACTATATGAACTACCTAACGTTACCGTTACTACTGTATAAACTACCTAGCGTTGCCTTTACTGCATAAACTACCTAACGTTGCCTTTACAGTAATCTACCTAACGTTGCCTTTACTTGATATAACTACCTAGCTAACGTTGCCTTTACTGTATAAACTACCTAGCTAACGTTGCCCTTACTGTGCAAACTACCCAACGTTACTACAGTTCACACAAAGGCAAATAAACTGAGCGTCCAGTATGGAAGTAACAAGGCCTCCATCCTTTCTCTAGCAAGCTAGCTAACACTTTCCTTAGCCAGCGATCATTGTAATGTTTTGTCCATAGCTTTCCTCTCCTCGGTAACACGAGAAGTTTATTTTCAAACCGCGGTTTGCAGCCAAACTATTAAAGCTAGCTAGCGTCAAACAAATCAGCCAGCTAGCTAGTTAGCCTAGCTGTCGCTTCTATTCTCACGGACTTTTGCATCGAAGCTCAGGCGCTAGCCAGCCAGCTTGCTAACCTCCTTGCGCTGTTCTGATTTACAGTAAATTCATTACCTTCTGTATAGCCGCGGGTGTTATATCACCCTTTCCCCGTTGTCTGTGAGCTGCGAAAGCCACCGACATGGTAATTATCCCGAGCAAGAATAGGCGTAAATGTAGTCCCGACACGACTAATTTAGTTAGCTTAGCTCAGACCAACACAGTTCAGAATGGGATGTATTTCTACAATGTAACGTTCCACGAAGGGGGGGTGGCGACAAAATTCAAAAGAACATCTTCGAAACATTTCAGAATTTAAACTATGTAAACAGTGTTTCTGTGTTCGTTTTGCTTAATTTTTCACTTGGTTATCAAAGCATGTGAGTGTATATATAACTTGCATTGTTTTATTAATAATACAATTTTAGTACTTCCCCCTGTGCGGAATGATTTGCTCTTGAGCTCAAATTGGAGACTAGACGGTGCCACTAGAGAAAATGGACGAATGGTATGTTCTAACATGGGGGCGTCTGACCGTCTGTCAAAATAAATTGTGTTTACAGCGTAGGCCTACTGAGAGTGAAAAGCGCTAAAAAG
>CM040403.1:122758024-123078024 GCA_022702515.1 Ilyophis sp. 1 JC-2022
ATTAAACGTTGTACAAATAGGCCTAAGCATCTCCAAAATCTCTCGTAGCTATAAATATGTTAATGAAACCAAATATCTTACATGTAGGCTATAGGCTAGCCCAGGGGTTTTCAAAGTGGGGGCAATTGGAAGGGAGAGGAAAATGGAAAATGCAAAAAAAATGAAACATAATAATAATAATAAAATAAAATTTATAAAAAAAATAAATTTCAATTAAATTCATAAGATTATTGTGCTGGTTTAAAATAAAATATAAATTGTTATAAATATCGAAATGAGGTCTTTGCCATGCCCTTCTTTCAATCGCAGCCAATAACTAACCGTCTGCCTGTCAGTCAAAACGTTACGTTGAGCTGCCAACGGCCTGATTATGGAATCAAAATAGGGTCAAAAGTATTGTGTTGTGTATTAAGAAGCTCTATGTTTGACTTTTTTATATTTGCCAGTGTAATTTAAAAGTTTTTTTTAAGCCATTTCGCAATAGGAGGGCCCATGCCAGAGGCTACGGCTATTTGGGGTTCCTTGGCATGGAAAAGTTTGGGAACCCCTGGGCTAGCCTATGCAGCTACCACTGTGTTATGATTAACCCTGAGGAGTTTATCTTGTTACGTTTCGCCAAAGTCCTGTACAGTCGGCATTTCCACAGTGACCTATCGCATTTAGGGCTGAAATAGTCTACGTTGCTGTTGTTAGCCGATGGAAAAACACACACGGTGCTTTTGTACTTGTAGCTACACTTATTTTTTATTTCTGTTTTAGAATGTTGTTTATTTATTTTTCTATATAGCCTGAATGGTGTAATATTCAAATAATCAAAAAGCTTCAAGGACCTTTGATTTCTAAAACCTAACTCCTAAACACAACCCTACTGGTACTTTACAACCAAAGCCTACATGGGCTCTTTGTACTCCAAAACTGTATTTACGGTAAAATTAATGCATTGCCTGCACGCATATGTACTGTCAAAACCGATTTCTCTGCCAGGAAATACCCTGACATAGCTGTATTTGGATTGACAAAAAAATAGGTCCTTTTCCTTGCAACTTTTCTTTGGGTCTTTCATTGATAGGGGTCAATGAAAGGGTGGAAGGAGATATTTACAAGGGCTGTGGCCTAATATGATCCCTTCACCTCTTTGAGGGCGTTAACTTCATCAAAAAGCTTTTGAGTAGGCGACTTTTTCTCACAAATGGGGGCACTTAAAATCCCCGGATGAAACCCTTGTTTCCGGGGTTTCGTTGAGGGCATATGCGGATTATGCGCCCTCAAAAGGGTGTAGTGGCCGTATTCGGACACGGCCCTGGTATTTTGGGGATTCCCCCCTTGAAGCAAGGGAAGGGAACATCTGGAAGAAAAGATAAAACTTGGATCCCAAAGCAGCCATAGTTCTCAAAATGTGTTGTGCTGCACAAGCCCTCACCCACTGTTATTCAGCGCCATCAACCAACACTGATTTGTAGTAGCCTACTGTAATTTACCATGGTCATTTAATCTATGATGGATAAAGTAACTGAGTGGCAGATTGTGAGGTTTTACGAGCAATGTACAAAATCAGTGAATGTCTGAATGCTTTTCTAAGACTTGCATATTGTTGAAAACAATATTTGGGAAGTTTTGTATTTAAAATAACACTTTGGCCAGTACGGGGATCGAACCCGCGACCTTGGCGTTATTAGCACCACGCTCTAACCAACTGAGCTAACCGGCCATTTTTCGTGGTTATTTCAAATGCTATTATTTTTCTTAGATAACGAAAGAAATTAATTGAAGAATTGAAACATGATTTTCTGACGGTCACCAGCGGTCCATACCCATATTTGGCACAAGAACCTGAAAATGCTTTTTCATACCGTTTTTTATTTAATTATTCACTCCTCGCTAGTATAGTGTAGGATAGGCTACATCCCTGCCTGTCATGCAGGGGCCAGTTATGCTCACAATTTAAAAATAGAGGATCATGATGTAATGTAATGTAGTGACATTACATAGCATTAAACCATCACTCTGCTGCCAGATATGCAGTAGATATGGAGGGATAACTTGAAGGGTTTCTCCTGACTTATTTTTCCATATAGTTCAATATGATATACAGTGAGCACCATAATTCATTGGACAGTGAATTATGGTGCAAATTTCAATCTTCTTCAATCTACGAGCTTTGGTCACGCAACAGGCTTCGCTCTCGCGTGGCTTGCCTCTAGGATTTGTCTACATTCACGCGCATGCACACATTTCCTTACGCACATGTGATGTGAGGCTTTGATCAAGCGTGAGGCTTCTCCGACCCTGCAGCTAGACCCTTCTCGGATGAATGGGATTTGGTTTAGGTTTAGAGTTTTAGCTAAACAATCAGTGCTTCCCGCCCACAAAGTCAGGTTTTGTTTGTTTATACTGTCCGAGAATTAAATAACTGGTAGGCCTACTTATTCTTAACCTTGCAAGGCGCAACAGACATAAAAGATTTCCTTTAATTTCCGACGGTATTTAATCTACACGAATGTAGTACCACGTGTATCGGGGTCGTCATAATGGATGGTTAACGCAAATAAAATTATTTTCAGATGTTGTTATTTAGCACTCATAAAAAATGTTACATAAATTTACACGGAATCCTATAAACTGCGTTTATAGCCTACACTGAACATAGTAGTTACACTGAACATGTTTATTTTATGTATAGCACCGGATGGCATCTTTTCACATAATAGCCTATTCTAATTACAGATGGTTTGTTGTGTTTGGTTGTTCATAAATATAACACTTAGTAATTTGTTATTTAACTCATAAGATTAAACATATTCACACTTATATAAATAATGCTAGAACACTATGGGCTTCCTAGACATGGATTAAGCCTAGTCCTAAACTAAAAACTTTTTTCAATGGAGATCTTCATAGATTTTTTCTTTTTAGGACTTGGCTTAATCCATGAATGGGAACCCGTCCCGATATTCCAAAGTGTGCAATAGAGTCATTTACAATGACATAAAAAAAACGGCTGCATTGGCCGGGAATCGAACCCTGGCCTCCCGCCCGCGTGGCAGGCGAGAATTCTACCACTGAACCACCAATGCTGACATGGAGCAGAGCTGCCAGTTGGGATTTTTTTTTTGTACTAGATTCATAAGGGGAGTTTTACAGTTACAATGTATGGAAGTCAATGACAGATCGGGGATTTTAAAAGGAGGTATTGCGGGACAAATTGAGAGAAAAATATATGGGAGTCAATTGAAGATGGGGCGTTTTGGGGGTAGGGGAATTAATGCAGGCATCTGGCAACATGAAGATGAAAGATTAACATACTGTAATTCTAAAGAAGTTTATCGGCCCAAAAAAACTGTCACAAAAGACAATTCCAATGAATAAAGTGGAGATGCCCACAAATGTAAGGGGATATTTCACTTTGGTATAACATAAGTCATTTTATGAATTGCATGAAATGGGGTTGGGTCGCTCAGGGAGGGATGAAGCATGAATATTATATTTTAGTTCTTTACGGAAATACAGCACAGTTCATATAGAATGATGTTCACAAAGTTTATAGTGCACCCAAAAAATCAAAAGTCAAGGAAAACTAAAACTAACTTGCAGCTGAACAATATAACAGTTATACTGTGTATTGATATGTAAATTGTGTTTTAAAAATAACGTTTAGCCGCCATTTTGCTAGGTGAAGTATAGCCTATACCTCGTAGCCTAACGTTACTGATATAGCGATCAGAATTGAGTACTATCCTATATTTATTTATCTAGTTTTTTTTCAGTTTTATTTTTTTCTGTTACAGTGAGCATTGGTGGTTCAGTGGTAGAATTCTCGCCTGCCACGCGCGTGGGAGGCCCGGGTTCGATTCCCGGCCAATGCAACCTTACATTTAACATCTTATACATTAATCTACTGCACACAGTAGTATGTATTATATTTTGTATTACATTATATTATACAGTCATATGAAAAAGTAAGTACACCCCCAGATAAGTTATTTTTAGACATATTTGTACACATGGGTATTTGAGCCATGTTCCAATGCTTTTAACTGTTAAAGCTTGTCTAATTTAACAAAGGACACAAATAAATTATGCTTTTAAATGACTTATTTATCAGAAATCAACAGAAGCGCAATTATCCTGTGAGAAAAAAGTAAGTACACCCCTGGCTTCAATAAGTGGTGTTGCCCCCTTTGGCAGCAATAACCTCTTCTCAGCATTTCTTGTAATTGACTATCAGTCTTTTTCATCGACTGGGAGGAATTTTCAGCCATTCTTCTTTGCAGTACTGCTTTAATTGTGTGATGTTAGAGGGCTTCCTTGAATGCACAGCCCACTTCAAGTCCCCCCAAAGAATTTTGATAGGAATGAGGTCTGAACTTTGACTTGGCCATTCCATAAGCATAATTTTCTTCTTTGTCAGCCATTCTGTAGTAGATTTGCTTGTATGTTTAGGATCATTCTCCTGTTGGAGGATCCAGGACCTTTTCAGCTTCAGCATCTGAACTGATCGTCTCACATTCTCCTCAAGAATGGTCTGGTATAAAGTTGAATTCATGGTGAATCTATTATGATAAGTTTACCAGGCCCAGAGGCAGCAAAGTAGCTCCAAACCATAACGCCCCCTCCACCATGTTTTACCATTGGAATGAGGCAGTGTTGCATCTTCGCCAAACATGACATTTGCACTGCGCCAAAACAACTGCAATTTTGACTCATCTGAGTACATTTTCCCAGTAGTTTTGAACTTTATCCAGATGCTGTTTGGAAAAGTTCAGTCATGCTTTTATATTCTTTTTGGAGCAGGGGCTTCTTCCTTCCTATCCTCCCATGTAGGCCAAGTTTGTGCAATATATTTCTGATTGTTGACTCATATACTTTCATGTTAACTGTGGCAAGTGAAGTCTGTAGGTCCTTAGATGTTACCCTTGGGTTCTTGGAGACTTCTTGGAGGATCTTTCGATCAGCTCTTGGGGTGAATTTGGTGGGACGGCCTCTCCTGCGTAGATTCCCGGTGATGTGAAATTTTCTCCATTTGGATATGATGCATCGAACAGTTGAATGATGTACTTCAAACTGCTTAGAAATGGCGTTGTAACCCCTCTTTGTCTCATGAGAATCAATCATCTTTTTTCTCAGGGCTCCGGCTAGCTCTTTTGACCTAGGCATGATATGTTAGCACACACCTTGATGGTTAGGTCCAGACCAGACCAATTGTCTTTTTTTATGTACGCATAGAACTTCCAAAATATTATCTAATAATTGGACAATCATTTACACCTGTTTTGTGCACCAGACATAAATTTTACTCAATATATTTGATAGTAAAGGTAGAGATGTACTTACTTTTTCCTCATAAGGTATTTGCATTTATGTTCAATTCAATTGCTCAAGTGTCAACTTTTTTAGCATCATTTGTTGAATTACTTTACCTTAATCAATCAATATTGTTGAAATTAAAATTAAATAAACTTGTATCCAGATATATATATATAAAAAAACTGACTACCGTTTGAGGGTGTAGCCTACTTACTTTTTCACAAGACTGTATATCATTATATTGTTACTTGAAAACGTGAATATGTGTAATCTAATTGTTTCAATAACAAATGGCTAAGTGTCATATTTCGCAAGTTTATTAACCGCCAAACATCACAAATAATTTGTAATTACACTGTTACATGAAAACATATCATACAGTGCTATGTGTACAATAAATATTTTCAGTGTAACTACTCGTTTTGTTATTAAGCAGGATGTTTGTGAGCATACATAGGCTATACACATTCAGTTTATAGGATTCAGTGTAAATATTTGGAACATTTTTGATGAAGTGCTTTGTAATAACCATAGACCATAGTAAAAAAACAAGTAATAACCTGTCCATCAATTACCAAGGTGCCCAACAAAAAAAATGCAGACAACAGCGCCACAAAGGATACACGTGGCATTACATATAGGTTCAATTCAATTCAGTTACATTTTATTTGTACAGCGCTTTTTATAGAGAACTGTTTCAAAGACGCTGTAGCCTACAGAGAAACGGAGTGAAAATGCACAAAAAACCAGGCCTAAACACCACAAAAGCAAACGAGGTAAAAAAATAAAACCTCCAACGCGGAGAAAAACACTCAAACAGTGGCGAGAAAGAACTCCTTGCTGCCCCCGCGTTTTTCAGGAATAACATTCAGTATGTATCGTCACTTGTGACAGGGCCAAAAAGTGAGGTTTTCAACCCAGTGTCACTTCCTTTCCTCGTTAGTATAGTGGTGAGTATCCCCGCCTGTCACGCGGGAGACCGGGGTTCAATTCCCCGACGGGGAGGATTGTCATTTTGGAGACGTTGTATGCTACGTGAACTGCTTATCAATTGACATCGCTTCTTCACGGATCTTTGTCTTCTAATGTCCGCCTTTGACCACAATTTTACATACATTTGCTTTTGATTTCTGCGCGTAAATAAGCCAATGTAACCACAATATATTTTGTACTTGGGTCGTGATATTTGTAGCACTATATATTTACAAAACTGATGGATGAAACCAATCGCTGTCGTTTTTGCGCTATTACAATTAGGGATGTTAACAGTTAATCGACTATCGATTAATTGCTAATAAGAATTTAATCGATAAGATTTCAAATGAAACAATTAACTGAACAATTTGCGGTCTTGTTTCAACGGGAGTTTTTGTGTGAAATGTAATCATGGTTTAAGGTCTCCACGCGAGGGCGCCAAATTCAGCCTAGTGTAAGCCGTGAAGTTGAGCCTACACACGAAGTTAATGTAGCCGACCACCTGAAAAGCGTACATCTAACCGTGCTGTCAGGGCAAAGTGGATCGCAACCTACCATCACCTCAGTGTTGGCAAAGAGGGTATGTGACGATAGACGAGCGGAGTAGTGGTGGAAATTACGAATCACTTTACTGATTCGAATAGTTCAGTACAAAGATTCTAGTCACTGACTATGTGATTTGTTCACTGGGGTCAGTTGCGCAAGAGCACGAATATTCCAACAGCATGCACGATCAGTTCACTATAGCTACTCGTAGATCAGTATATCATTCGTAGGTATTGTGCAAAATGATTCCAGTCAAAAGCACTGCAAGTAAAAAATATAAACTTTTTCTATAAACCTCGTATGAACTTTTTGTATTTTTTCCTTGTAGTTATATAGTTTTATGGATTAGGTTTATATGGCCGCTCCAGGTGAGCGTTTTAAATATGGATTAGAAACTACGAAAATATATGACAATTTGTGTGTTCTCAAGTTCTGACCATTTCGTGGTAAGTAACCTATTGTAAAACATTGCGTTTTCAAATGGTAAAGTTGTCAAAAGGGTGACAAGGGCCATAGTTTATCCTCTTTTTTTTTCTTTCTTTTTTTTTTAAAGCAGATGATTCTTTTCTCCCAAATTGAATGTCGATGTTCAGTCATCTATGGGGGGAGCCCTTATACAAAGGGTTGAGCTAGGTGCACTGATGTAGCATAGTGCTATTAATCACCCAGTTCGTCAATAGGCTACTAGATTAAAATAGCGGTTCAGATTAAAATAGCAATCATTCACGCAGTGCGTGATCTAGACTCAAATTACCTGACAACAAATAAAGAAAATGGCTTTAGCTAAACTTCTTCCTGAATTTCAAGTGTAAAGAAGAAACAAACGTATAGCCACATATTGGTTATATTAGCCTATATAAGACATGGTTATAGCATATTAGGCCT
Organism: Ilyophis sp. 1 JC-2022; assembly: GCA_022702515.1. Taxonomy (NCBI): domain Eukaryota; kingdom Metazoa; phylum Chordata; class Actinopteri; order Anguilliformes; family Synaphobranchidae; genus Ilyophis; species Ilyophis sp. 1 JC-2022. Next base: position 122,765,735 of record CM040403.1, read on the forward strand.
TCTTAAAATAGCCTACATTTATTGTGCTATTTCGATACAAAAGAAAACACGAATGTGCTTCATTTAATCACTATCATTATTACAGATTTGAAATGGTTTAATAACGGGCAGACTTTCATTAACTCTTAGTTTGATAGATACAGAATAGGCCTACATGGAAAATGTACAATATAGCCTACAGTAGCCTATGTGATTTTGATTAGAAATGCTTGAACCGTTTTGCTTTCGGTTACGTTGGGTGGACGTCAGATGCCAGTAGGTAGGCTACAGGTTCCGATCAATATTGCAGGCTATATTTTTTAAATGTGAAACTGTACCAAAAAACAGTTGACCGGGCTATATTATTTTACTAATACCCCCGCCATTTGTTGCTAACTAATTTATTAGGCTATTGAGTAGCCCGTAGCCTATGCAGAGAGTAACTGATTCGGTTGACAATTATGTAGGCTACTGCGGTGCGGTAGTCAGCAGTTCATATAGGCTAGTCAGTTCAGTCGGACTCACTGAGGTTGATGGTTGAAAAGGACATGATGACATTTCAAGCGAGATTATGTTAATGCTGCTAGCGGCTAGCGCAGCAACAGTTTCGCTTGCAACTGATGAGACGGAGCGCAATTTATTTTCTGTTGAAGTAGCCTATACACGCCTTCATATTCTATTTTTGTTACGCTGCAATAATGCCTGTTTCTCAAATGTTACAATAAATCTTTGATTGAGGAATATAACATGCATTTTGTATTATGTATATCATAAGCTATATTTAGTATATTATGTTATCAATGAATCGACTATTGTTTGTTAAGGTTAACAACTATCGATTAAGGAAATTCCTTAAAATTTGCATCCCTAATTACAATTAATTTCCCCAAGAATATTTTGCTTTGTACATTAAAAACTATGCTTGATGTCTCAGCATAGTCTCTGGCATTTCCACTCAGCAGACCGTCAACTTTCTAAATCCAGAGTTCAGAGCTTAAGGTGTTTAGTAGCTCTTTGTGGAAAATGTAGAATGTACATGCATTTTTCCAGTAAGCCATTGGTAGTGGATGTTTTTTGTGCCACTAGATGGAGACATTGTACAGGTGAATACTTAGCCACAGGCTGTGATGTATACAGTATGGCTAGTTAGTTATAGTCGTTATATTTCACAGCATAGATCAGATAAGGAAGTGTTGCAGTGTGTGAGTTGTGCCCAACTGCGTCTGAGATGGACCATGTAATCCAATCAGCTAGTCTAATATTTCATAGGCTATTAGACCACCTGCGACAGCAGACCACAATGAACACAGTAAAAACACTAGCCTACAGAATTTTGCATTTAGTTTAACTTCCACCAATATTCAGTTCTTTATTTATAGGACGAAAGAGACAGGTGCTGTCTTTTCCAAGTCGGCCCATTATGTTCACCGAAATGCACAAATTACATGGCATCTGGATCATTACAAGCAGTAATAGCAGAGATGGTTAATGGTAATAGCCTCCTCAGTGGGAATATCGCAGTCTGCATTTGGCCGTGTCCTAACCGTAATGCACTGCTAGTTGCTCGCATGCGACCACGACCAGTGTTCGAGGAGGAGAGGCGCTCACTCTTCAAACTGTCACGTTCTCTTCGTATTCAGAAGGAGTTGTCGTAAGGTTACTGGTTTTCAAGTAAGCTGTCACTTGAAGTAAATCGACATAAAATAGCTATTTTGTTAATTCTGTGACATGTAATACAGTAGCTGGCTAATAAGGCACGACCGGGTGTGCCATTAATAACGTTAACCACTGAGTGCAATACCATTTGCATACTATATGGCGCTGTTGCTCAGACTTTCTACGGTTAAATCAAAAACTTTGCCAGAGATACAGTAAAACTATTTCCCCATAGCAGCCGTGAGTCAAAGTATTTTTTGGTAATCCAGTCGAATTAATTTCTACTTGCTGTTATTCCATATGTTTTCTTACCGTTTAATGCTCACCTTTTCTGCAAACAGAAATAGAGCGATGATGTAATATCGAAGCAAAACGTTACATTACAGCGAATTACACTAGGCTATATTATATTTAATAGGCCTACTAATTATGCATGTATTGTACTTTGAGAGTTTTATTAGCGAAGTGATATGAGGGTGCTATTTGCAGAAACATGATTCATTTACACATATTCTGCTTAGCTTGGTGTTAGTTATTCAAATTCACATAGCAAAGCAAAACAGAAGAAAATACAAAATGCTCTCTGGGCGTTGGAAGATGTAGCCTACGCGGAATAAAAGAAGGGCTTTTATGTGGCCACTCGCTCGGCTCGTGTACTCGAGCTTGGTCTGCAGCTTTCTTCGGCTCTGGCGTGCATGCAGCTATAATGTTCTTCGAAGAGCAAGTCAGATATATTAAATATTGCTCTTCACAACTTACTGACTTTTGTGTGGTAGGCTACTGTGTAGCTAGCTAACGTTAGTTCATACATTTTAAAATGGATTCTAGTTATGTAGCAAGCTGGTAGGCTACGTTAAATGCAAGAATAGCCTTATGTTCCCAATTGCGTCGTCGTTACTTAACGTTAGCTTCTTATCATGCTTCCTGTCTTCCTCAGACAAAATGTACAGCAAGCCAGCAAAGAGAGGAACAAATACATACACACCTCAAACCAAGCAATGTAAGAGAGGAACACATAAATACATACATACCTCAAACCAAGCAATGTAAGAGAGGAACACATAAATACATACATACCTCAAACCAAGCAATGTAAGTTGCCTCATACTGTGTTTTCACTCAATATTATATTTTAGTTCTTTACGGAAATACAGCACAGTTCATATAGAACGACGTTCACAAAGTTTATAGAGCACCCAAAAAAAATCAAAAGTCGAGGAAGACAAAAACTAACTTGCAGCTGAACAATATAACAGTTATACTGTGTATTGATATGTAAATTGTAGTGGTTTCTTAATAGTTGCTGACCTTGTCGGGCGGGCTTTCCTACTTAGCAAGCTAACGGTAGCTGGTCTTCAGTCTCCCATCTGCCACAGAGCAGACAGACGAGATGCTGATATCTTATTTGGTCGAGAACCACCCGTGCGTTGCAGTAAAATAAAAATTAAAAATCGGAACATGCGATATATGGAATATATCTTTGTACCACACAGGCTAATCCGGGAACATTTCGGCTCATTCTATAAATCAGATTTCAAGAAATAGTCCATAGTCTCCAAAGCCCATTCTATCTTCCATTGGGAATTTAGACGTTTGGAAGGCAGCTAGACGTTCAAAACACCCAAGAGAGGGTTTGTCAGATTTTAAAATTATTTATAAAATTGGTCATTTGAAATTATGTCCAACAAATAAACAACAAACACGTTTTCAAAAAAACAAACTAAAACGACTACAACATCGGGGCTACTACTGGAGTGAAAGCCGTAAAGCTCGACACTTTCGACATGGCCCGACTGATCGTGATTCTCGCCCTTGGTGATACTCTTAGTTTCACTTCCATAATTAGACAAAGTGATAGCCATTTTCGCTATCAGATCAGCCGGTAGCCTCTTCTTTGGTCGGTAGCTACTGCCATAATAAGTTACAAGAACAGACCGAGTGAGAGCTATTTTCGCTCGCTGAGCGGCCCGCCCGGTAGCGACTGCGTTCGCTAGAAAAAGCGGGAGTCGGCGATGTACGACAGGGGATTATGGGTAGTGTAGTTGTGTTTTCTCAAACTCCATTAATTACACGATTCAAATTTGATTTAAACGTGGTGGTGAGTATATAATGGACTTTGTATCACATATATGTCAAAGTTTGGTTCATATAATGCCATAATATCATATTAAGGGTGACTGAAAGATCGCGACGTGGGGCAGGTAATGGCTTCCGGCAGTCTTCCAGGACCAGCTAGGGATAAGAGGGGGCGAGACTACGGAGCACAATGTGAACATCGGGTGTTTATTCTACATGGCATCCATAGCTATTTCTGATATAATGTGGCCGAAGAGGGTAAATAATTCCTCTTAACATGACAAGCACGTAATTAAGAAAAATTAACAGCTTGTTAAAATGCTGGGATTGCAACTGTGGTTGCAACGAAAACCAGCATACACAGGGGGTCCCCAGGACCAGTTTGGGAACCCTTGATCTTGAACATTTAATTCCAGGTCAGTGTGAAGAACACCACATTTCAGCATGTCAAATAACTATTTGCACGTCTTGGAGAAATGATCCCATGGAATGGCCAGAAGTTACATAGCTACTTTGATATTTACAACTACTTGATCGAAATGTCAACAGGTAAGATAATGGTTTAATCTAAGATCAAAACACCCAAGTCTAACTACACTTTACCAGTAACGGTATAGCGTATATTACTGTATACTATGATTATTATGTGTAGCCTAATAGGCTAACGTTACTTCTATTTCTCTAGCTTAGCCTACTTGAACAGTTACAACATGCACGGTTTTATTTTTGTCTGGCCAAATGACCAACTATTTTAACAAATCATTTTAGCAAATTGTATTTCATCAAGGTTCTCAAAATGTTAGAAAATATATCATAAAAACTTGGCATGAGAAGAGTAGCCTATTCATTGAAAGCTGATTGCTTTTTCTTTGTCTCGGCGTTTGTTTGGAATCTACACGCAATACAACGAAGAAAAATTATCGTTTTTGGATGCCCACAACTTTTTTGTTAGTGGATAATATTTTGCACTTGCAAATATAATACTGTAACGTAATAGCGCTCCATATTCCACTACAAACAATTTGTCAGTTCACGGCAGTGGTCACCATAACAGTTTCCGTAGTGTAGTGGTTATCACGTTCGCCTAACACGCGAAAGGTCCCCGGTTCGAGACCGGGCGGAAACACTTTTTCACTTTTGGCCTAAATTAATGTGGTTTAGTTATTGGAAATACTCAACTTCAACAAAGTAATTTGTTCCATGCTTGGGATGGTCTGCTTAAAAAGAATTGATTTAAAGCCAGTCACCATAACTATCCATAGGAGTTTAGGTCATACCGTGAATGGCCTGCAGCTCTATGTGTTAGATATGGGTAATCGTTTATTTTAGAGGTAGGCTAATTCTGTTTTATGAATTGCACAATATATGCTTTTTTGTAAAACCAGTGACTAGCATTACACACATTTGTCACTTCGGTTCGCAGCCTTGGACCCCAGCAACGTTTCCGTAGTGTAGTGGTTATCACGTTCGCCTCACACGCGAAAGGTCCCCGGTTCGAAACCGGGCGGAAACACGTTTTAACCGTTTGTGTATTTAACTACTGTCTACTGCAAGTCTTCTTAGGAAATAATAATATCATGGCCAGTCATCATAACTATCCTTAAAAGTATATTTGGGACATTAAAAAAAATATTGTACAAGTTATTACATTTATATTTAAAGCAGTGGTACATTTTTTAAAGTAGGCCTACAACAAAATTGTTAGGAATGTAACATTCGGTATCCTATCTTTCAGATTTGATCTCTGTCTCTGTTACACGCTCAGTTTTTTAGGAGTCTTTGATTCTTATTTATTACTGTATTTATGTTACGTCACGTTCTTATTCTTATTTATGGTAACTATAGACAAATATGAAATAGTATCCAGCTGTATTTCAAAGTGTGTATGCAGTACGTATATGTGTATACACACACTGTCCCAGGGTGAAACTGCAGTCGACTCCTGGCATTGTATCAAAACAAATGCTCATTCCAATTATAACAACTATAAAGTACACATACAAATAGCATGTTACAAAGTGTTTGTGGTCTAAATTACTTCCAGCATGCTAATGAGGATACATTTTGCTGTGGGCTATTTAGGGAAAAGGTTTCTTATCTACATGTTTTCCTCAGCAAAAAATTTAAAAAAAATGTAATTCCCACTTTACTCATTTCAAGGACAAATTATAAATAAATCACTCCTTATTTGCTCGTAGCCAGTATTCTTAATTACAAAACAAATACTAAAAATAAAAAAAACGTTATAGTGCATTTGATTTCTGAAACACTGTCGAGTATTTATATCCTGCCATTTAATGTTTTACCAACATCAAAAAGAAGTGTTAAATGAGGGAGTTGAATGTCAAACGAGGAAGAGAAAAATGAAAAGAATTAAGAAAGTGAGAAAACAAATGACAAAGTAGACTTATTTAAAGGAAAGTCAAGGTAGGAAAAGATAAGGTTTAACATGGTGAAATAGACAGGTTATCCTTTGTCCAGGGGTGGGATTTTTTAGTTGAAATATTACATATCCTTCATACCCTATCAAGCCATTATCAGCAATAACTAAATAATGCCCCAGGTCACACTTTTATGACTGTGATGGGCTTGATTTATGCAATTTGGTGAATTGAAGCTTATGTATTTTGTTAATTATAAAAAATGAATGCCAATTACCACAAGTGATTACTGGCAGTGTGTCTCCAGCCATTATGGCTCACTAGCGTTCCCTGATAGTCCATTTTGCTCCTCATTTCTTAGTGTTGTCAGCGCTCTGGGAAAACTCAAAGAGCAAGTCACAGATCATGTGAGTTACACATGGACGTGTCACCCACAAAACCCTGTATTTATTTTCAGGATGGCCCACACACTAGAGCTACAGAGGGTGAACAGACACAAATAGGATGTGGGAGAAAAAGGAGATTCAGTAAGATGGAAAAGGTATGAGAGTGTAATATGGACGGAGGCATTTCAATGCTGGTCTCTTAGCCCTTGCAACACATTGTCTGATTATTTTATGTTCCAGTGTGAACCTTAATGGCTGGGTCACTCCCTCGAGTGCCCATCCCAATGAAGGCAGCATAGCAGGACCAAAAGCCAGAGAGAATCTAAAAGTTTAACATGTCCAGTTGTAATCACCAAGACGACAAAGCTGTATGAAAAAATCACAATAATTTATTTGACTTGTTTTATACTAAAATCCAGTGACATACAGCTTTACATTGTAACGCAAAACACATTGGCGGACGTTGGCATGGTACCTACAAGAGCTGGTGGTCTTGGATACAACGGAATAATTATTTTTCAATCTTTCAGATCAAACTGTACATCTAAGAACAAACCATTACGGTTCACTCAAAAAAAAAGTAGGGAAAAAAGTCAAAAGCATTCTTAGGATCTCACCGTGTATGCACTGTACTGAATAGACATAAATAAGTGTTACTGTAAGTTCAAGCAAACACAATGACTATAATAGTCTGCAAAATACTACAGAGCTTTTCGTTCTTAATGGTTCTATTTGTGAGTATTCATTTCTAGACCGATCTGAAATCACACGCTCGGGTCAGTTTCATTTTGTTCTACAGGGTTCCACATAATTGATATTTATGTTTTGTAATCAGAGTGAACTCTTAACTAGTTTATTGGTAAAGTGTTTTGCAGTGCAGTTAGAACAAACTTATGGTAGGCGGTCATCTTTTCCTCCGGAAACTCAAAAATGTGTCTGTAAATTAGTTTTCACTGAACTGAAAAAGTTTACATTTTTATAAGGACAGAGTCAATGGAATAATGACCACAGAAAAAAGTAATGCATCCAAAATAAGGACATGACAGTGCCGTTACTCAGGAAAGGTCAGGAAATTAATGAAAACCGTAAGCACTGCCTGGAGTCAGCTGTGTGTACCAAAAACAGTCCCCAGCTTCTGAACATCATTATTTAACATTATATTAGCAACTTTTAGCTTTTTAGCAACTGAACTGTAACTCTTGGAGCATTTTTATATGTACAACCATAAAACGTACGGCTTTTCTACCCCAGCATTAATTCACATCATATAAGCCATTGCAGTTATTGAGCATACAGTCTGAACAAAAAAACAGAAAAATAAAAAGATTACACAAGAAGAAAAAAACAAAGGTCACAGCTCAAAATGGCTCTTTTTTTGGGGGGCGGTTATTTTCTCCCAATGAGAAAAAAAACAAAACAAAAACAAAAAACCTAATCTATACAAGTTCAGTTCTATCTAAAAGCATAAAAATACATTTGTACATCCATTAATATTTCTGACCTTTATATTAATGACCATCTTGACCGTCATATAGAATGTAATGTATCATGATATACGACCCCACATTCCTCTCATTTCGTTATTGCTTTGTAAAAACAAAATGAACATTGCACTATGATTAGTAGGGTCACCGTTTCCTAATATTCAAAACAAAAAAACAAAATGGATGCCACGTGTCTCAATCTGCAACGCAAGGAAGTAAGGCCGTTCGGTCTTTCGGACACATCTTCAGATATTGTTTTTTAATTATTTATTTATTTGTGATGTTATAGGTTTAAGGCATCACTACTGTTAGAAGTCCAAACAGAGTCCAAAACCCAAGACTACTTTTATAAATCTGAAGAGGCGGGACGGTGAGATCATGTTAGTTTCATTGGGGTGACTGTGACAACCAGTCAATCCTCTATGTTCTACTCTGCTCCTGTCCCAGAGCCCTGACCAAATACGTAGGCAGAATTTAGAAAACACAGGCCTTGATATATGCAAAGAGTGTGTGTGAGAGAGAGAGAGAGAGAGAGAGAGAGAGAGAGAGAGAGAGAGAGAGAAAACCCAGTCATCTCTTAAATATATGGTCAAAATAAGACGATCAGCAGCGGCCATTATGCCAAAATGGAAGAGAAAAGGGCAGATTAGTGATTGGTGCAGTTGTTTGGACACCTTGCGCATGGAATGGAACCGTTTGTACCTCACTGCTGGTAATTCCCATATTGACCCTGTAGTGGAGGAGAGGGGGTGGGGGGAGGGGAGAGTTAAGGTCACTTGTGGGATACTCCTCCTTCAAAAATCATCTTAAGAGAGAATTTATCGGTCTTTAAAACAAAAAGCAAGATGCTTATAGGAATATCCGGAATGGCATGTCGATGTCATCAATGTAAAACCGAACCAGTCGGATTCATGTTAAAATTACGCACGTCACCAATACTGAAAAAGTCCAGCAGATGGCAGCATGGCACTATGCAAGAGAAATCTACACATGAAAAATGGAAGTGAGCTTCAAATGTGTCACATGACTATATAAATAACTCAGTTTGTCTGACTTGTAAACTTACTGTTCACAATGCCATTTTCTATAACACTTGGCAAACTTCAGCGTTTTACATGTATATTTCTAAACAGGGGTCGAAAGCAGATTATTTTTTGGGGTACCCAGGTGGTTTCGCAAGCTAAAACAAAAATAAAAATACAAAATTCAAAGCAATTATTCTGCAGCAATAGTTCTAACATAAACTGCAAATTGCATTGGATAAAAGCACTACACAATAACATTATACACGTTATTTTGCTCACAGTTGGTCAAAAAATAAATAAATAAAAGTAAATCATGTCTGCCTACAATAGAACAAAAGTGACTGAAATGTCAGAATTATAGCTGTCCATTTGCTAGACAAATTTCAAAAATGTAGGAATGTGTTGTGCTTCAGCTGAGTTTGGTCTCTGTGGCAAAACGTCAGTATGTTAAGGTTTTTTTATTTCCTGCTCAGAACAACCAAGCCTCTCATTCGCTTTGAGGACCTTTCTTTTTTTGGGATTATTTCGACCCCTGATTACAAAACACTGTAAAATAAAGAGAGAAGAGCAGAAACACAAGGGGGGGGGGGGAGGGAAATGAAATTTAAAAAACAACAAAGAAAATCTAGCATAAGATGACTAGATTTGAATTCAGTGTCTTGCAACAGTAACCATTACCTTCGCGTCCTACAGATCTAGTCAGGGGGGGTGAAATAAGCGGTCCTTATTTCCTCATGAGAGCCTGAATTTCAGAAATAAAGACATGAAAGAGCGGCTGGAGCTCAGCCAAGGACCACACTGAGCAACAGGACAACACGTTCTCCTACGGCCTCAACGAAGGCCACTTTCTCTGCAGCACGGCCCCAAGAGTCCGCAAGCCCGCAGTGGGCGTGTCCTCTGGGGGCACTTACTGATCACATGACCTCCGTTTGTGTGATGTCACTGCAGCCTGCTCTGGCTCTATTTAAATAACAATGCATTCTAAAAAAAATTAAATAAAAAAAAAAGAAGGAGGCCGTCACAGACCTAGGCCGACTGCTGCATGCACGACACAGGGGATTGGCTGCCCAGGGACTCTTGGGTCGCCCAATGGACGCCCTACAGCTGACGAATGAGCAAACTCTATAAACGGCCTGTTGCAGCTCTGTCCTGAACAGTTAACTTCGAAAGGCAGGCAAACAAAACATTTCAGTTTTCTAAGCACACACATATAACTGGCCTTCACTTATACACGCTCCCCTCCCCCACCCACCCAAACTGCCTGTTCATACCTGCTCATAGCCATAAGAGCGTTGCTGCTGGCCTTGTGGGGGCCCAGGCTGGGGTGGCCTGTAGCCTGGGTACTGTTGCCCCTGCCCCTGGGGGTAGTTAGCGTACTGCCCTGGCCCACCCTGGGAAGGACCTGAGAGAGAACCAACCAGAGTGAAGAAGAGAAAGAAGAAAGGAATATGAACAAGGAGGGAAAAAGAGGAGTGAATGAGAGCGACCGAAAGGGGAAAAACCCAAACGAAGCTTACAAGCGCATCTCACATCTTTCATTTACATTACATCTGTGATACAAGTCCACATCACAGCACAGTCAAAAGCAGCGGTGTGCGTGTAATTGTTGAAACTGGCATGGACACATTAACTAAAGTCGTGCGAGCTGAAGTTGATGGATGCAGCGCTGCCATTTCAGACAGTTCTAGGCTGAGGTATTCTTATGGCGTAACGCAAGGTGCCTGGGTACACTCTGGGGCCTGGGTACACTCTGGGGCAATGTGTCTGGTCTTGACACTGCTCTACGCTCTGTTAAACTCCGCTCCGTAGAGACGAGCGGGCTGGGTTCAGCAGCGCGGAGAACAGCGGAAGGGGAGCTGCCTTTGGGTATTCATTAAAAGCAGGACGGAGCCTTACGTTCACTCACACGGGCACCTGCATTTTACTCCACCCAACCTATTACTCGTCTCCCTCCACCCACATCACAAGATCGTGAGGAAAAACAGAATGTATACTTTAACCTTGCAGGTATTCCTGGTGCGTACGTGCACACACACACACACACACACACACACACACACACATCACACACACACACACACACACACATCACACACACACACACAGATGTGCCGATTCCACAGTAGTCCCCACTCTGAGAGCCCTAATTACTGAGATCTGAAGGGCCAGGGGCTGGTTGTGAGGGAAGCTGACAGGATTAAAAAGTAGATGAGTCCCACTCAGTCACTGCCCCGGGCCTTACCCATCAACCGGCCCTCATATTTTTAAAAAGTGAAATCCTATCTTCGTCCTGCAGTGACCCTGCTGCAATCATTTCTCCATGTATCGCCAAAGCATCGCGGCTCTCTTCCAGAGAGAGAGAAAAAAAAGAATCTCTTCCAGGTGCCACAGCCGCTCCATGGAAACAGACAGGTAAACGTGTGGTACACCTTACAAATACATTTAGCCAGCTGTTCCCATGGATACACAATTGCACTAGAATCACCGCCACACATCCATTCTGGGTTGTGTAAGAATTATTAGAAAATTTTAAATGAGTAAGATTTCATAAATATAGTTTCAAATTAAAAAGACAGGAGTACAGACAACATTCACAGATATAGTTATTGTTATTTATCAACGGCAGATATTAGCCATTCAGGTTAAACTAGTCACTGTCTGTTCTGTGTAGGCACTCATCTCTGGATACAATGCCACAGTAGGTTTTTCCACCTGCAAATAAGCCGAATTTGGCCCAAGCGCTGTGTGTAGCATTTACACTATAATCCAACAGCCCTCAGCTACCAGGGTCACCACCCTGCACGTACACAATGAATCGCTAACAAAATCCCTCTCAGCCAAATATACCACCCAGCTCAAGCCATCTTGTGACATAACCATCCCAGCAAGTAGCAACCTGGCAGAAGAAATGCAGCAAATACTTATGTAAAAACAGTGAGTAAATACTTCAGTAAAAACAGTGAGCTAAATGGTGTTTGGGTGCCCACCGTATCCCTGTTGGCCGGGGTATCCCTGCTGCCCTGGATACTGCTGTTGCTGTGGGGGGTATCCCTGTGGCTGGGGGGGGCCTTGCTGGTAGGCGTCCTGCTGCTGTACGTACTGGGAGTTACCTGTGGGGAGCGGGGGTGGGGGGGTCGTCAGGGGAGACACACAGGTGGAGGTGAGCCCCGCACCATCGCGGCCCTGTCCGTCTGTGTATGAATTGAGTAAATGAATGAATTAATGAATCCAGAGGCAAACAACACAATGGTCTGCTCATAGGGTTCACATTACAAACAACAGCAACAACAACAAACGGAAACAACTAAACAAAAAAAACAACAACCAAACAAAAGAAACAAACAGAAAAACATACAACATGAAAAACAACCTCAGTGGCACCAGACAGAGAAAATGCCTTTTATGTTTTTCTGAACTACAGCATTTAAAAAGATAGCATCTTTGCGGACAAGCATTACAAAGAACTGTAACAACCACGTTATTGAAAAAGAAAAAGACAAAACAAAATAAAAAAGGAGGAAAAAAACAGAATAAATGTGGAAGATACATCAGCATTAACATTACATTACATTACATTAAACATGAAAAGGTAATATAAAGACAGTAACAGTGAAGACAAACTAGCTACACATATTCAGCAAGCTGTTTCACCTTCCGCTGTGCCTCACAAAGACCAGCAGAAATACTCAGTGTTCAGCTGTTAATGCTCATGGCCCTATGGGGGAAATTTAAGCTTACGTACTGATTATCAGCTAGAAATGTTACTCATTTCTACTGTAAGGATGGCAGAGCAAAAAAAAGAAAAGAAATGTGCTGTTAGGTTTGATGTGAAATTTGGGTAATTAGTGTTTTGTAACAGATCTGCTAAGAGTAAAAGAAGAAAAATGGATAACTAAAAATAAAATTCCAAAAAGGTGGTTTTATGTAGCGTGTGTGTTCTGCATTGGTGCCCTGCCTCTGTTGAGGGAAAGCTGTCCTGTATGTGGATAATTGTGTGAAGGTATATAGATACCTCCTTCGTAGTAATGTTGTGAGGAATCCTCATAAGGCCTATCGTAGCCCTGTTCAGGATACGATGGTTGTTGAAAACCGTAATCATTATGACCTACATCAATTTGACAAGAAGATAAGGAGAAATGTTAATGTTCTCGGCTAAAAAAAATTTAAAAAGTAAAAAAAGTATTATTAAAGATAAAATTCAATGAAGGAGGGGAAAAAACGTACTCGTCAAAGAAAACAACGTATACATTAACATATGCATGATCTGTAATGTTTCCAAATACAAAAAATAGATATCAATGTGTGCATGTTATCACCAACATTGCTCTTAATACTCATGTTGAAAAGCACAAAAGTAGTACTTCTATTGTCTTCATTAAGATTGATAAAGCAGTTCTTATCAGTTCTTCCTGAAAGATTTTGAAAAAGATTTTAAAATAGATTCTGCTGCTTAGTTTTTCCATCAGATGCAACAATGTGAACTTCTAGAAGGCTTTCTGAAAAGGTTATTATCTTAGATCCGTTAATAAACAGGTATATATGTGGCAGGACTTGTCTTTCGACTTAGTCACTCTGAATGAAAAAAGTGAAGTTTCAAAGTACACTAATAAAAGGTAAATGTGACTAAAGAAATCTTGAGTTCATGAATTTTAAGGAGTTTAAAAATCTACAGTCAGTATGGCAAGCAAAGAAAACGCAAGTCTAACGGTTGAGGGGAAAAGCACATCGGTGGTAGGTAATGGTGTCCTGTATGGACTGTGGTTAACCAGGCCTTCAGAAAAATGCTTTTGAACATGCTGGACAAAATAAAGGTAAGAAGAGTTGAACGGTACTTGTGTAATGACTAAACTCAGCATAACTCATTTTATAGAAAAGCAATATTGTTTGATTTTCTACCAGAGGCTAAATAGTACTACCCTTTTCATACGTTGTTTCCAAAGAGCACTTCATTAAACACAAATACATACCTGTATTTGCCATTTCTTTAACTTACTTAAACTTAAAGCAATGTATGGCAGCATGTGCTAACTGAAATAGATTCACTTGTTCTACAAGATGACAATTAAGCTGGTTTAGGAAACAGTCTCTGTGCACCCAGTGATATATTACGAGTGTAACCTGTGTCTGGGCACCTTCTCTATGTGTAAGCTATCTATGATCACAGGGTCCTTTCAATGAGTTAATGAACAGGTGACCAACAGAGTAATGGTCTGGATTCCCACCTTCTGGTGCTCCTTGTCCTCCATGACTGTACTGTTCCCCATAGTAGTCTTCCTGGCCTGGGTACTGCTGAGGGGGTCCTGCACACACACATACATACATGCACGCACACACACATATATGGACACACACACACAATAACATATATGGACACACACACGCATACTTGGAAAGATGTGCACGCAGACAAACACACACACACACACACATAATTAGACAGATGTGCACACACACAGATACAGACAAACCGACACACACACAAACACACATATGGACATACATGCAAAGGAATACACGCACGTGAATACAGACAAGGCAGATGTGCGCACGCGTACAAGACGACCCGTATACGAACAGACATGTGCACATAAATGCATGCACGCGCACACATGCAAACATAGACACACACACATTCATACAGAGAGGGAGAGAAGAAAGCACAGTCCACACTTGTGTCCAACTGAATCACATATAGCACATAACTAATCTTGCTGGATGTTTGTTATATGCCATGAGCGAACCTCTCTGCAGACATGCTCCTCTGGGTAAATGAGGGTCATACAGGCTCTTCCAGGCCTGTTACAGGGGAAATTTTACTCTGGGTAACCCCAGGGACAGACAGGCTCTTCCAGGCCTGTTACAGGGTAAACTTTACTCTGGGTAACCCCAGGGACAGACAGGCTCTTCCAGGCCTGATACAGGGTAAACTTTACTCTGGGTAACCCCAGGGACAGACAGGCTCTTACAGGCCTGTTACAGGGTAAACTTTACTCTGGGTAACCCCAGGGACAGACAGGCTCTTACAGGCCTGTTACAGGGTAAACTTTACTCTGGGTAACCCCAGGGACAGACAGGCTCTTACAGGCCTGTTACAGGGTAAACTTTACTCTGGGTAACCCCAGGGACAGACAGGCTCTTACAGGCCTGTTACAGGGTAAACTTTACTCTGGGTAACCCCAGGGACAGACAGGCTCTTACAGGCCTGTTACAGGGTAAACTTTACTCTGGGTAACCCCAGGGACAGACAGGCTCTTACAGGCCTGTTACAGGGTAAACTTTACTCTGGGTAACCCCAGGGACAGACAGGCTCTTCCAAGCCTGTTACAGGGGACACTTTACTCTGGGTAACCCCAGGGACAGACAGGCTCTTACAGGCCTGTTACAGGGTAAACTTTACTCTGGGTAACCCCAGAGAAATACAGGCTCTTCCAGGCACCACACACATATTCATTTCACTCATATGCACAAAGCTACAGCTGCCAGCTACAATAGGGCAGACAATCCCAATTTCTGAAACTCCACTAAGGTCAAACGTTGCACATATATGGTGCTAACACACACACCACTAATTTCCCCTGCCGTTTCAAAAAGCTAGAGAACATCCACTCTCCTTGTCCGAGGAATTGGAGGGGGGGGTTCATATGAAACTGGGTGTGGATCCCATGCAACAACAAACCAGAACTGGCCAAGTCTGCAGTCTCTGTTGTATCCATAAGATTAGATAACTCGTAAAAGATAAATAAACGCAGCCCAAAGACACCTAAAAGAGAAGAGGGCCTCATTATGAAGCACTAGGCTGAGTCAATAAAAATGCATTTGGGAAAGAGAATGCGTTATAGAGACAAAAAAGATTTTTGGATTTTCGCTAAAGAGCGTGTTCATGCTTTGTGATGATCATCTCATTTGCGGCCCTGTCGGTAAATTACATCCCACAAAACCTTGTTCTGTGTCCTGACCGCCACTCTGAAAAGCCCCTGACCTAGACAGCACACTGCGGGCTTGAGAAGCCCCTGTGTACTCTGCGGATGGGTACTGTGGCTAATATAATTAGCCCCCTGGGCCTGGATGATGCATTATGACCGCTGTAGTCATGGAGCCGGGAGAAGAATGACACTGAATGAGCTATGTGCAGAGCAGCTGCTCTGAAATCATTACCCTGGGACACATAAAGTCAGCCCTCACAGAGGAGAGAGGAGGGGAGGGAAGGAGAGAGGAGGGGAAGAGAGGAGAGATTATAGGAGGAGAGGAGTGAAGATCTCCAGGAGGCCCGCGTGTGGCTTTACCTTGCTGCGGGGGTCTGTACGGAGGCATGGACCTCTGTCCCATTACGTGGTTCCCTTGGCTGACCTGTCCCATCATGCCCATGGGGTTCTGCTGGCCCTGGTAGTGCTGCGCGCCTCCCGGGGGCATGCTGTACTGCTGGGACGGAGGCTGCTGGTGCATCATGGGACCTGGGAGGCACAGAACCAACGCGACTCTCACAGTCTGGCAGAGACAACACAGACTGCCACAACCTGATCATAAACAGTTAAAACGTAACACTAACTAAACACAACGCAAAAATGGCCACTTATGAATGCATGATTTTATATTGTAGTTTAGAATATAGCAAGCTGTAGTGGTTAGTGTGTGATGCAGTGCACTGCTGGTGAATGGTTCAGCAGGAACTCACAAACTCACCTAAATGTACTGCAACTGTGTTGTACTGTAAAATGTAAGCTGAATTTTAATCAGCTGCAAAAAAAGAAAAGTTAAATCTAGAAACAAAAGCAGATAAACGCATTGATTTAAATAATTCGAACAGAGGCAGTCGGTTCCACGGCCTCAGCACACGAGCAGTGGTAAGGACTGGCAGACGGGGGCCGAGAGGGAAGGGGAGACGCTACCTTGGTTAGGTTGCATGTTAATGCTCGGCCGCGGGCCATAGGTGCCCATGGGCTGCCCTGGCGTCATGTTCATCTGGCCCTGGGAGGAGGGCACGGCGTGGCTGTACCCACCCATGGACCCGTGGCTGCTAGGGGGCACGCTCATCCCGCTGGCCTGCATGCTGGGGGGCTGGTTGGGCCCCGGGCCCTGCATGGGCATGTGGTTGGGCCCTTGGAACGGAACACACAGACGGTACCCCCTGTGAGTTTCTGAGAGCCTGCTGGGACACGGCGGTACGGAACCGCATGCCTGCAGAAAACCGACCGGCCAAAAATTTCTCTCAAGGAAATTGGATTGGTTACACAATGTCACATCCTACACTGGGGTCAGCTCCATCTCAATTCACAATTCGCAGCAGGACGCGTTTTTGATTCCAATGAAAGCAGAGAAATCCAGGCCAGGCTAATGTGCTGCTCTGCAGTCCGGGAGACCTCCATCAGCATTCCTTTATACGGGGGGGGGGGGCCCTTAATGAGACGCCAGCAGCTCATTAAAGCAATCCCTTTAATCAAACGCAACACACAGGAATACATTAAAATAAATAAAGGGTGTGTGGAGGCCTGTGAGTACAGACTCCTGCGTGGGTGCGTAGTGCAAGTGCATGCTGTGGTGAGTGGAGGGAGCGTGGGAAGGGGGGTGGGAACGGAGAGGGTGTGGCGGCGTGTGAGGAGGGGGGGTACATACATTGCGTGGGGGGGGGGGGGGGGGGGGTGTGTGGCATGGGTAGGGGGGCTTGGGCTGTAGAGGCCCCAGTGCCCAACACCACTGCACTCCCAGCCATTCCCTCCCCAGCATGGGTGCTGCAGCGCATGCATATTTAATCCCCAACAAGTAAATATTTACACTTCTTCTTTACGACTCATCTTATTGGGAGGATTCTTTTTGGGAAACTGTTCTGCCCGGTGTTGCCAGACCAGTGTCAAAGACCCATTTTATTTTACAATAAATACAATTGGTCCATCAACACCAGTCCAGTAATGAAAAAGGGCATGATTATGAAAATTCATATCTCTACTGATTCATCGAAGGACAAACTGTTTGGGTGGCGGATAGGGGGATCAATCACCCCACTAAGATTGTACTACAGTACCTGTGTGCTTTCAATATACATCATTAGAGAGAGAGAGAGAGAAATTGTAAAATGTGTGGTAAAAATTGACAATCAAAGAACATAATTCTTCACGCAGGGTCGTGGAGTGAGACAGGGCTCCAGCTTGAGTCCAACATTTATGAATTGGCCACAATGCTGGAACAATCTGCAGCCCCTGGACTCACTTTACATGACACCGAAATTAAATTAGTATTATATGCAGACGACCTGGTTCTGCTGTCACCCACAGAACAAGGGCTACAGCAGAACCTGGCTGTCTTAGAAGAATTCTGCCAGTCCTGGGCCCTGGCAGTAAACTTCAAAAAGACCAAAATAATGATTTTCCAGGTCTCAGAGAAACAGATACAGTTTCACTCTCTGTAACACAATTTTGGAACACACAAATGACACATACCTAGGTCTGAAAATCAATGCATCAGGGAGCTTTAACCTAGCAGTGAATGCACTAAAAGACAAAACCAAAAGGGCATTTTATGCAATCAAAAGAAAGTTTTACAATATAAAAATTCCTGTAAGAATTTGGTTAAAAATAATTGAAAGGGTACTACAGGCGATTGTGCTATATGGTAGTGAGGTATGGGGTCCACTTAGCCATCAAGACTATTTACAATGGGACAAAAACCCAGTGGAAACCCTGCATGCTGAATTCTACAAAAACATACTCCAGGTCCACTGAAACACACCAAACAATGCATGCAGGGCAGAATTAGGCCGTTACCCTTTAATTATTAACATTAAAAAAAGAGCACTAAAATTTTGGATCCATCTAAAACAAAGCAAATCAAATTCCCTCCAATATAAGGCCTTCCTATCCCATGAGCTAAGCCCCAATAGAAGTCCTCTCAGTCAGCTGGCCCTGAAACTAACAAACCAAACAAAAACTAACAATACTAATTATGGCCCGTTTCAGACCAGCACTTCTTCAACTAAAATTAACCAATTAATTAATCAAACAAAAGATTCTCATTTGGAACATTGGAAGATAATGACAAAACAGCAAAACAAACTAAATTGTTATAATATGTTAAAAAGAAACTACAAATTGGCAGAATATCTCTCCACTGTCAGGCATATAAAGCAGAGACAGATCCTGACCAAATACAGACTAAGTGATCACAGCCTGGCCATTGAAACAGGAAGACACAAACAAACCTGGCGCCCCAAAGAGTAGAGGACATGTGATCACTGTGAGGTTGAGACAGAAATACACTTCCTTCTACACTGCCATAATTATAGGGAAATTCAGAATGATTTCTTTAAAAAAACAGCAACAATACTTCCAAATTTTGCCAAACTTTTAGATGAAGAATAGTTACCAATTTTACTGGGTGAAGGACACACAGCCCCACTAGCTGCTTTATATATAGCAACTTGCCATCGATGCAGAAGCACACCTGCAGTTAGTTAATAATTATGTTTATCCTAAGTCATACATATAACAGTATGTGTATGATGTTTATGTTGTATGCATGTTATGTGTATATTTGCTAACAAGTTTAGTTCATCCTTATTTATTTATTGATTATTGTTGTTATTTGTAACATTTGCTTTGGCAACACAGTACATGTCATGCCAATAAAGCACCTTCAAATTTAAATTTAAATTGAGAGAGAGATAGAGACCTCTAAGTTATCAAGGGTCTGACATATCAAACATGCCTTAAACCATCACTCTGCTGCCAGAAATACAGTAGATATGGATGGATAACTTGAATGGTTTCTTCCCCTGACTTATTTTTCCATAGAGTTCAATAGGAAAATTTGTCAGGAGAAACAACCCTTAAAGTGATCCATTCATATCTACTGCATATCTGGCAGCAGAGTGATAGTTTGAGGCTTGTTTTATACGTCAGACCCTTGATAACATAGAGCCATTTAGCCAACCATGTATTCCATACTGTTCCAGTGTAATTTACAGCTAAATCTAGTCCCACCCACCAATTCCCATAGAGATCCATTCAAATGCAGACATTTAGTATCGCTTGTAAGAGTACCAGAAAATAAGATATCAAGAGTCTTTTGATGTTGTTGGGTCACAGACATCAGGAAGTCATGGCATGCAAAGAATATGAGACCAAATATAAAAAATGTATACTTTATTCTATATATATAAATGCAGGGGTGCCAATAATTGTGGCCAACGTGGTATTGTTAAAAATAATTCTTTCTTGATGAGGAATTTTTTTTTCTCATAATAAATGAACCTCAATTAAAGGTTGGATTTTTCTAATTTTTTCAGTGTGAGATTAAGCTAATTCACCAGTGATTTTTTAATAACCCTTTTTACTCATCTTTACTAGGGGTACCAACAAATTTGAGCACGTCTATGTCACCAGTGGCGCAGATTCCCTCGGGTCATGCCATGTGACCAGGTTGCTAGGCGACACCCCGCTGAGACACGGTTGGAGGGGGAGGGGTCTTACCAGGCATCTGTCCGTTCATCTGGCTCTGCATGTGAGGGGCGGGTGGCCCACCGCTGACCATACCCTCTGAGGGCATGCTGTGGCCGTGGGGGGCCTGGGGGGGTCCGCTCTGACTCATCCCGCCCGGGCCCATGGGCATGCTCTGTGTGGGTGGCTGCAGGGGGGTTACAGACGTTAGGAAAGATCCCTGTGGCCTCCTGACAACCCACACGCAAAACAACAAAAAACAACATGAAATGAGGGAAAGAACAAAGGGGATAGAAGTGAGGGGGGGCTAGGAGTGTGTGTGTGTGTGTGTGTGTGTGTGAGAGAGTGTAAGGGAGTTGTGAGGAGTGTGTGAGAGAGTGTAAGGGAGTTGTGAGGAGTGTGTGTGCGTGTAAGGGAGTTGAGGAGTGTGTGTGCGTGTAATAAAGTTGAAGAGTGTGTGCATGTAAGGGAGTTGAGAGGAGTGCGTGTGTGTGTGTTAGGGAGTTGAAGTGTGTGTGTGTGTGTGTGTGCGTGTAAGGGAGTTGAAGTGTGTGTGTGCGTGTAAGGGAGTTGAAGTGTGTGTGTGCGTGTAAGAGAGTTGAGAGGACTGTGTGTGTGCGTGTGTAAGATAATTGAGAGGAGTGTGTTTGTGTGTGTGTAAGGGAGTTGAGGGGAGTGTGTGTATGTGTAAGGGAGTTGAGAGCAGTGTGTAAGGGAGTTCAGAGGAGGGGTGTGGGTCAGGGATGGGGCCCAGCTAAAGTGGTGTGTGTGTGGTCCTCCCGGAATCCAGAGAGATGTTTAAACCCTGCGACATGGGGTAAAAAAAAATAAAAAATAAAAAATAGTACCAAGAGAGAGCTGAACTTCAGCAGAGTTAAGAAATAACAGGGTCCCATTCCTGTTCTTATCAGCCGGCGACAGAACGCTCTAAATCCCCCCGGTATGGATTCCGCCATTCACAAGGCTGCCACGTTATTGGAGGAGAAGCTGCTCTCTCCGTGCGCCTCCCACGCTGCGCGCCAAGCTACGGGGGAAACAAATTGGATCTACCTCCTCGAGTAAATTTGAATAAATGTTTCTTTGGTAATCCCGACGCAGAGGGGCTGGTTTAGCTGTACGGAGCGTCTGTCATCCCGCTACCCGCAACCCCCCGGGGCACGAGCCGTGACTGTGACGAGGACCGCGTTCACGACGTGATGTCAGGAACGGGACAAAGGCGCAGACGTCCCCTCCCGTCCCACACAACCCTCCGATAGCCGAATTACGTTCTCCTTGCCCCGGGGCTCTGTGTTCTCTTCTCTCCCCCTCCATTAGGGCGGAGGAGTTTACAGTACCGGCCGCCGTTCTGAGATCTTCCCTGACGCTCAACATGAGAGGTGGAAGACACGCGCGACTCATTTGCATCGATGTCTGCACGCTGAAATTATTCAGATTGCTTTTTATTAAGGTGGCACCGTGGAAGGCACCACTTTCAGATCCACTGTTGGAAGTGGGCAATGCCATGCATGAGAACAGCATGCATGCCATCAAATTTGCACACATACATCAAATTCTGTCATTTTGTTTTTTTGTTTTTGTACCATACAAGCACTTCCAGTGAATCGCCTAATCTTCACCTGAATTTTCATTCCGAGGCATCATGTACCGAACATTAAAACGCTTTGAGGACATTAGGAACTTTCGGCTTTTTAAAAACGGATCCCTTGATGTCCCCAATGAATCCTTCATTACGCACAGTGCTTAACAGCACACAAAGCAACCACTTACTTATATGCTCCATTCCCATTGTTACATCACATTCCAGCGTTTAGCAGACGCTCTTATCCACAGCGAACGACATTCCTTACATATAATGCAGCCCTGTGATGGACTGGCGACCTGTCCAGGGTATACTCCTGCCTCTTGCCCAATGCATGCAGGGATAGGCAGGGCCCAACCTAAAAACCAAACCGACAGCCTGTGATCACAGGCCCAGTTCCCAGCTTCAGTGCCAGGCCACGTGCACGTACACATGCTCAATTACCAATGAGCTTCAAAGGCACGCTCAATGCTCTCCAGGCCTGCAATGTCACTACAGCAGCTGTGAGGGCTGCATGAACAACAGAGGCTATGTTAGCCATTTGTCTAGCCACTTGGGGCAAAGCACAAAAGTAACATTCAAGATATAACGCCAATAATTGGTGCAAAACAAATACCAGGACCAATCACTGGTCTTGTTATTGGTTTTACGTGTGCTAAAGGTCTTAGTAAGTCCTGGGCCCACAAATCAGCATCCAGAGGTACAATTTCTTCCGCTCCAGATGGAACAGCGGAAGACAAAGGTTCTCTCGATAAAATACCATTTAAAAAAAAAAAAAAGGTATATTTCCATGTCAGTAGCTTTGAAATAACAGAGTTTTAAAAAAGCACCACAGCATGTCCATTGTTTCAGCCGGTGCTGCATTTTCATCCACAAGTCAAAACACTCATGTTGTGGTGATCTTTTAAATATTCTGTTATTTTGGAACTACTAATGCTGTGTGTGCATTTTATTACCTTTATTACCTGCAGTTATTCTGCGCAGTGTCTGCATTAGTGGATGTGCATGTATTAGTATATTTTATTTCCCAAACTTGCCTTCCCTCGCCTACACTGTAGTGCTACTCTCGAGAAAACAAATTGGTACATTTTAATGCAAGATTTTCATTCGCAAATGATAAAAATAGCATTTTAATGTTTATGCACGACGCAGCACACACAAACCGAAAAAGACGTGGGGGAGGGGGGGGGTTTCTTTTGCTTAGCAGTGATGAAAATCAGAGCGCCGACTTTCAGGCAGGTAAGTAGATCAATACTAATGCTGACACAGACGTATCCCTGGGCGCTTT
Source organism: Ilyophis sp. 1 JC-2022 (assembly GCA_022702515.1). Lineage (NCBI taxonomy): Eukaryota > Metazoa > Chordata > Actinopteri > Anguilliformes > Synaphobranchidae > Ilyophis > Ilyophis sp. 1 JC-2022. Next base: position 122,789,015 of record CM040403.1, read on the forward strand.
CTTTCAGACTCCTGAAAGGAACAGACATTAAAGCGAATAAACACAGCCCTGTGTGGTGCAGTGCTGCGAGAGGTTTGCAGGCGTATGTGTTTTTTTTTCGCGGTGGCGGGCTGGGCTGACAGGAAATGAATAAAATAAGGAAGTAAGCAGAGAATCTCAAGGTCACTGCTTCCATTCGAAGACACTCACAGCGGGCAGCAGTGACTGCATGTTCTGGTTGGAGTCCGCTATCGTAGCCAGGTACACCAGATTTCTGTGCAGCATCTGCTGATACCTGTTGAGTCAAGCAGGCTAATTTAAAAATCAAGAAATGCATATTTGTAACCACTCCCTGTCTTTCAGATTTCAGAATATTTTATCTAATATTACTTCTATATTACCCCCTCCGCTCACAACAAGGCCTCCTTTATGGTTGGTATACTGTAAATGAGATGTGCAAATTTTGCACTATTTGTCCATTAGATTTAAAAACTTGAAGTATATATTAACAAGAAAGCAAGCCATTCACCTTCACAAATACATATCGATACAGAAGGCACACATTAATGTGGATTTTACTGATTTTCTACATGGGTACCTTTTCTCAAATCAAAAACAGTGGTACATGAGGTTGCCTTTGTCGTGTAACAACATGTCAACAGTATTGAATTGGGAACTCATGTTAACCTCGGTGGTTATTCTGTATTCGTCACCATGGAACAAATATCAAACAAACACCAAAAGAACCAAAAGGCGTGTGCGTGTGTGTGCACACACGTGATTGTGCGTGTGCGTGGACTTGTACACAGGCTGACTGTGACCGGTCTGCGAATTGCAGGCCTGTCAAAGAGTAGAGCCAGTCAGCTGGCAAGATACTGCTCTGTATCTACTGCCATAGGTAGCCTGGCAGTGTGGAGGAGAAGGTGCTGCTCTGTATCTGCTGACATAGGTACCCTGGCAGTGTGGAGGAGAAGATACTGCTCTGTATCTGCTGTCATAGGTAGTCTGGCAGTGTGGAGGAGAAGATACTGCTCTGTACCTGCTGTCATAGGTAGCCTGGCAGTGTGGAGGAGAAGATACTGCTCTGTATCTGCTGTCATAGGTAGCCTGGCAGTGTGGAGGAGAAGATACTGCTCTGTATCTGCTGTCATAGGTAGTCTGGCAGTGTGGAGGAGAAGATACTGCTCTGTACCTGCTGTCATAGGTAGCCTGGCAGTGTGGAGGAGAAGATACTGCTCTGTATCTGCTGTCATAGGTAGCCTGGCAGTGTGGAGGAGAAGATACTGCTCTGTATCTGCTGTCATAGGCAGCCTGGCAGTGTGGAGGAGAAGATACTGCTCTGTATCTGCTGTCATAGGTAGTCTGGCAGTGTGGAGGAGAAGATACTGCTCTGTATCTGCTGTCATAGGTAGCCTGGCAGTGTGGAGGAGAAGATACTGCTCTGTATCTGTATCATAGGTAGTCTGGCAGTGTGGAGAAGATACTGCTCTGTATCTGCTGTCATAGGTAGCCTGGCAGTGTGGAGGAGAAGATACTGCTCTGTATCTGCTGTCATAGGTAGTCTGGCAGTGTGGAGGAGAAGATACTGCTCTGTACCTGCTGTCATAGGTAGCCTGGCAGTGTGGAGGAGAAGATACTGCTCTGTATCTGTATCATAGGTAGCCTGGCAGTGTGGAGGAGAAGATACTGCTCTGTATCTGCTGTCATAGGTAGTCTGGCAGTGTGGAGGAGAAGATACTGCTCTGTATCTGTATCATAGGTAGCCTGGCAGTGTGGAGGAGAAGATACTGCTCTGTATCTGTATCATAGGTAGTCTGGCAGTGTGGAGAAGATACTGCTCTGTATCTGCTGTCATAGGTAGCCTGGCAGTGTGGAGGAGAAGATACTGCTCTGTATCTGTATCATAAGTACCCTGGCAGTGTGGAGGAGAAGATACTGCTCTGTATCTGCTGTCATAGGTAGCCTGGCAATGTGGAGGAGAAGATACTGCTCTGTATCTGCTGTCATAGGTAGTCTGGCAGTGTGGAGGAGAAGATACTGCTCTGTATCTGCTGTCATGGGTACCCTGGCAGTGTGGAGGAGAAGATACTGCTCTGTATCTGCTGTCATAGGTAGTCTGGCAGTGTGGAAGAGAAGATACTGCTCTGTATCTGCTGTCATAGGTAGTCTGGCAGTGTGGAGGAGAAGATACTGCTCTGTATCTGCTGTCATAGGTAGCCTGGCAATGTGGAGGAGAAGATACTGCTCTGTATCTGCTGCCATAGGTACCCTGGCAGTGTGGAGGAGAAGATACTGCTCTGTATCTGTATCATAGGTAGCCTGGCAGTGTGGAGGAGAAGATACTGCTCGGTATCTGCTGTCATAGGTAGTCTGGCAGTGTGGAGGAGAAGATACTGCTCTGTATCTGTATCATAGGTAGCCTGGCAGTGTGGAGGAGAAGATACTGCTCTGTATCTGCTGTCATAGGTAGTCTGGCAGTGTGGAGGAGAAGATACTGCTCTGTATCTGCTGCCATAGGTACCCTGGCAGTGTGGAGGAGAAGATACTGCTCTGTATCTGCTGTCATAGGTAGTCTGGCAGTGTGGAGGAGAAGATACTGCACTGTATCTGTATCATAGGTAGCCTGGCAGTGTGGAGGATAAGATACTGCTCTGTATCTGCTGTCATAGGTAGTCTGGCAGTGTGGAGGAGAAGATACTGCTCTGTATCTGTATCATAGGTAGCCTGGCAGTGTGGAGGAGAAGATACTGCTCTGTATCTGTATCATCGGTAGTCTGGCAGTGTGGAGAAGATACTGCTCTGTATCTGCTGTCATAGGTAGTCTGGCAGTGTGGAGGAGAAGATACTGTGCGTGTGTGTGTGTGTGTAAACAGCACTTACTGTGAACATTCTGCAGTTTTCCCTTTACTTTGGAAGTCCATGATGCACTGTATTAACTGGTTGTTCTCATCCAGCAGCTGAAAGAACAAATTAATTTGTCAGTGAAGGGACAAATCAAAACCAAAATAAAGTATTCTTGTAATTACCGATGCACTGGCATTAACTGGAGTTTACTTTGTGGAGTTTTTTTTTAATCATTTAATTTTTATCTGTGTGTTTTCAATTTCAGTGAAAGATATGTTTAGATCTTTACAGAAGGCTTTAAAATGGTAGGTAGAGGGATATTAGGGGTTGGATGTTCTGCAACAGAAAAATACACCTCCAAAGCAGCCGGTACAGTGATGATATGCCTCCAAAAGTTGTACGTGTATATTACCTGATTATTCTTCAAATAGTGACATTTAATATAATTTTGGTTGGAAATATTTCATCTGGCCCTTCCATCTATGTTTATAACTCTGAATAAACACTATACATTTCATGCACTCATATGCAATGCCTCTGGAAACATAACCGATTTGTACACTCTGTTCTGCAGTTACTTGAAGTGTATTGTCTTGCTTTAGAGCACAAACCTTGCCAATGCCCCTATATCAGCCCTTATAAACGTGACGACAAGAACTATAAATATCCTTCATTGCACACAAAAATTGTCTGGGCCAATCGAAAACATACAATAAAATAATATTAATTTAAAAATCCTACTTTTAACCATCTTCCTCTCGCACATGTGCAATATTTTTATTTTACTATACAGATAAACAAAATACGTAAGTTAATTACGATATTTCTATGTTAAATTTAAAATCTTGAAACATTTTGAATTTGCAAGACAGGACACAAGATAGGACAATGCAGGCCTATTCAATAACTATATCTGACCATTTTTAATGACAATAACGCCAGTTTGGGATTCCTAAGTGTAGATCTCATACAGAACCTCACTATTACGCCAATGTATGCCTGCTTTATATCAACAACCTAACGTTTCCTTTACTGTATAAACTACCTAACGTTGCCTTTACTGTATAAACTACCTAACGTTGCCTTTACTGTATCAACTAGCTAACGTTGCCTTTACTGTATGAACTACCTAAGGTTGCCTTTACTGTATCAACTACCTAACATTGCCTTTACTGTATCAACTACCTAACATTGCCTTTACTGCATCAACTACCCAACGTTGCCTTTACTTTATAACTACCCAACGTTGCCATTACTGTATAAACTACCCAACGTTACCTTTACTATATAAACTACCCAACGATGCCTTTACTGTATAGCTAAACTAGCCAACGTTGCCTTTACTGTATAGCTAAACTAGCCAACGTTGCCTTTACTGTATGAACTAGCTAACGTTGCCTTTACTGTATGAACTAGCTAACGTTGCCTTTACTGTATCAACTAGCTAACGTTGCCTTTACTGTATGAACTAGTTAACGTTGCCTTTACTGTATCAACTAGCTAACGTTGCCTTTACTGTATGAACTACCTAACGTTGCCTTTACTGTATCAACTACCTAACATTGCCTTTACTGTATCAACTACCCAACGTTGCCTTTACTTTATAACTACCCAACGTTGCCATTACTGTATAAACTACCCAACGTTACCTTTACTATATAAACTACCCAACGATGCCTTTACTGTATAGCTAAACTAGCCAACGTTGCCTTTACTGTATCAACTAGCTAACGTTGCCTTTACTGTATGAACTAGTTAACGTTGCCTTTACTGTATCAACTAGCTAACGTTGCCTTTACTGTATGAACTACCTAACATTGCCTTTACTGTATCAACTACCTAACATTGCCTTTACTGCATCAACTACCCAACGTTGCCTTTACTTTATAACTACCCAACGTTGCCATTACTGTATAAACTACCCAACGTTACCTTTACTATATAAACTACCCAACGATGCCTTTACTGTATAGCTAAACTAGCCAACGTTGCCTTTACTGTATAGCTAAACTAGCCAACGTTGCCTTTACTGTATGAACTAGCTAACGTTGCCTTTACTGTATGAACTAGTTAACGTTGCCTTTACTGTATCAACTAGCTAACGTTGCCTTTACTGTATCAACTACCTAACATTGCCTTTACTGTATAGCTAAACTAGCCAACGTTGCCTTTACTGTATGAACTAGCTAACGTTGCCTTTACTGTATGAACTAGCTAACGTTACCTTTACTGTATAAACTACCTAACATTGCCTTTACTATATAGCTAAACTACCCAACCTTGCCTTTACTGTATAAACTACCCAACGTTGCATTCACTGTATAAACTACCCAACGTTGCCTTTACTGTAAACTACCTAACGTTACCTTTACTGTATAAACTACCAAATGTTACCTTTACTGTATAAACTACCTAACGTTACCTTTGCAGTATAAACTACCTAATGTTACCTTTGCAGTATAAACTACCTAACGTTACCTTTACGATATGAACTACCTAACGTTACTGTATAAACTACCTAACGTTACTGTATAAACTACCTAACATTACCTTTACTGTATAAACTACCTAACGTTACCTTTACTGTATAAACTACCTAACGTTACCTTTACTCTATAAACTACCTCACGTTACCTTTACTGTATAAACTACCTCACGTTGCCTTTACTGTATAAACTACCCAGCGTTACCTTTACTGTATAAACTACCTAACATTGCCTTTACTGTATAGCTAAACTACCCAACCTTGCCTTTACTGTATAAACTACCCAACGCTGCATTCACTGTATAAACTACCCAACGTTGCATTTACTTGATAAACTACCCAACGTTGCCTTTACTGAAAAACTACCTAACGTTACCTTTACTGTATAAACTACCTAACGTTGCCTTTGCAGTATAAACTACCTAATGTTACCTTTGCAGTATAAACTAACTACCTAACGTTACCTTTACTATATGAACTACCTAGCGTTGCCTTTACTGTATAAACTACCTAACGTTGCCTTTACTGTCATCTACCTAACGTTACCGTTACTGTATAAACTACCTAACGTTACCTTTACTGTATAAACTACCTAACGTTGCCTTTGCAGTATAAACTACCTAATGTTACCTCTGCAGTATAAACTACCTAACGTTGCCTTTACTGTATAGCTAAACTACCCAACCTTGCCTTTACTGTATAAACTACCCAACCTTGCCTTTACTGTATAAACTACCCAACGTTGCATTTACTTGATAAACTACCCAACGTTGCCTTTACTGAAAAACTACCTAACGTTACCTTTACTGTATAAACTACCTAACGTTGCCTTTACTGTATAAACTACCTAACGTTGCCTTTACTGTATAAACTACCTAACGTTGCCTTTACTGTATAAACTACCTAACGTTACCTTTACTGTATAAACTACCTAACGTTGCCTTTGCAGTATAAACTACCTAATGTTACCTTTGCAGTATAAACTAACTACCTAACGTTACCTTTACTATATGAACTACCTAACGTTACCGTTACTGTATAAACTACCTAGCGTTGCCTTTACTGTATAAACTACCTAACGTTGCCTTTACTGTCATCTACCTAACGTTACCTTTACTGTATAAACTACCTAACGTTGCCTTTGCAGTATAAACTACCTAATGTTACCTCTGCAGTATAAACTACCTAGCGTTGCCTTTACTGCATAAACTACCTAACGTTGCCTTTACAGTAATCTACCTAACGTTACCTTTACTGTATAAACTACCTAACGTTGCCTTTACTGTATAGCTAAACTACCCAACCTTGCCTTTACTGTATAAACTACCCAACGCTGCATTCACTGTATAAACTACCCAACGTTGCATTTACTTGATAAACTACCCAACGTTGCCTTTACTGAAAAACTACCTAACGTTACCTTTACTGTATAAACTACCTAACGTTGCCTTTGCAGTATAAACTACCTAATGTTACCGTTGCAGTATAAACTACCTAACGTTACCTTTACTATATGAACTACCTAACGTTACCGTTACTGTATAAACTACCTAGCGTTGCCTTTACTGTATAAACTACCTAACGTTGCCTTTACTGTATAGCTAAACTACCCAACCTTGCCTTTACTGTATAAACTACCCAACGTTGCATTTACTTGATAAACTACCCAACGTTGCCTTTACTGAAAAACTACCTAACGTTACCTTTACTGTATAAACTACCTAACGTTGCCTTTGCAGTATAAACTACCTAATGTTACCTTTGCAGTATAAACTACCTAACGTTACCTTTACTATATGAACTACCTAACGTTACCGTTACTGTATAAACTACCTAACGTTGCCTTTACTGTCATCTACCTAACGTTGCCTTTACTGTCATCTACCTAACGTTACCGTTACTGTATAAACTACCTAGCGTTGCCTTTACAGTAATCTACCTAACGTTACCTTTACTGTATAAACTACCTAACGTTGCCTTTACTGTATAGCTAAACTACCCAACCTTGCCTTTACTGTATAAACTACCCAACGCTGCATTCACTGTATAAACTACCTAACGTTGCCTTTGCAGTATAAACTACCTAATGTTACCTTTGCAGTATAAACTACCTAACGTTACCTTTACTATATGAACTACCTAACGTTACCGTTACTACTGTATAAACTACCTAGCGTTGCCTTTACTGCATAAACTACCTAACGTTGCCTTTACAGTAATCTACCTAACGTTGCCTTTACTTGATATAACTACCTAGCTAACGTTGCCTTTACTGTATAAACTACCTAGCTAACGTTGCCCTTACTGTGCAAACTACCCAACGTTACTACAGTTCACACAAAGGCAAATAAACTGAGCGTCCAGTATGGAAGTAACAAGGCCTCCATCCTTTCTCTAGCAAGCTAGCTAACACTTTCCTTAGCCAGCGATCATTGTAATGTTTTGTCCATAGCTTTCCTCTCCTCGGTAACACGAGAAGTTTATTTTCAAACCGCGGTTTGCAGCCAAACTATTAAAGCTAGCTAGCGTCAAACAAATCAGCCAGCTAGCTAGTTAGCCTAGCTGTCGCTTCTATTCTCACGGACTTTTGCATCGAAGCTCAGGCGCTAGCCAGCCAGCTTGCTAACCTCCTTGCGCTGTTCTGATTTACAGTAAATTCATTACCTTCTGTATAGCCGCGGGTGTTATATCACCCTTTCCCCGTTGTCTGTGAGCTGCGAAAGCCACCGACATGGTAATTATCCCGAGCAAGAATAGGCGTAAATGTAGTCCCAACACGACTAATTTAGTTAGCTTAGCTCAGACCAACACAGTTCAGAATGGGATGTATTTCTACAATGTAACGTTCCACGAAGGGGGGGTGGCGACAAAATTCAAAAGAACATCTTCGAAACATTTCAGAATTTAAACTATGTAACAGTGTTTCTGTGTTCGTTTTGCTTAATTTTTCACTTGGTTATCAAAGCATGTGAGTGTATATATAACTTGCATTGTTTTATTAATAATACAATTTTAGTACTTCCCCCTGTGCGGAATGATTTGCTCTTGAGCTCAAATTGGAGACTAGACGGTGCCACTAGAGAAAATGGACGAATGGTATGTTCTAACATGGGGGCGTCTGACCGTCTGTCAAAATAAATTGTGTTTACAGCGTAGGCCTACTGAGAGTGAAAAGCGCTAAAAAGAAAACAAGACATGGGAAAATAGTGACTCTCAGTCCCACTGTTTTTGCATAAGGAGATATGTATATTTTCCAAAAATAATTATCTTTCATGGCAAGTCACCCTTTGGAAGCGTGACCTTCATATTAAACACATGTAAATTTTCACAAAACAATGATTGCTTTTATTAATTTATCATCCGAGACCAATGAGTCAGTCAAATAGGCTATCATTGACTCAGTTTTTAAAATCCCCTATATTTGGGGGAAACCCCAACCTTGCAACTGTGATGCTGTGACTACCTGGCCCTGGCTAAATTTTGTGATGCCCACTTAACACGAGTAAAAGAAAAATGTGAGACTGGAATTTATTCTAAATTAGAACGTAACATGTTTAAAAAAATACGTAAAAACAAAACGCATGTTTTCACTCTTATGTAAACCACCCCCATTGTAGAATGCAGATACAATTTGGTATAATCCCAGACAGGTCACGGTTCACACGCATGCGTACTAAGGGGGTGGTAACCCGCACAATTAAACGGGTGGGTTTTTAGGGTTCATTCGTTTTCGTAAATTTTTGCTGAGTATTTGGACAAAAGATGTCTTCAAGATATGACAGAGCTATCACTGTCTTTTCCCCGGACGGCCATCTGTTCCAAGTTGAATATGCCCAAGAGGCCGTCAAAAAAGGCTCTACTGCTGTGAGTTTGTTGTAAACCTGGCTAGCCGGCTTAGATGCGCTTCAGTATTGGCTAACATTAGCTACTTTTTTGCTGTCACGTTAGCTAGCTGAGTTAGCTAATCTTCACCAATAATAGTGTTCCTGGTTTAGTGCTTAACTTACTTTGTAGATGATATCTGGTTGTAAAATAAGATGTTTTCTGCACAGTATTTGCCTTGTTTATAGCCTCACAGAAGTCTGAAAAGCCCTGTAGCAACTAAGCATGACTTGCATGTTATTAGCGAGTTAGCCATATAGGTGACAAAAGGAGTTGTGCTAGGACTAACGTTACCAGTGTGCATAAGGTTAGAGTTTGCTGACTAGTTTTGTCAAGCAAGTTAGTTGCATATACAGTATCTAGCAAGCTCACCAATGATAGAGTTGACATTTTACTGGCTGGGTATTGTAATGGACGGCTAGTATTTCGAGCAGTTACGTAGACAAGTTGGCAATATTTAAAATGGTTGTGAATTCAATGTCAAAATCAAATGGATAAAGATTCAACGACTTTATTGCTTCTGTCGACGGAATATCTTTTAACTTTCTGATTTTTTATTTTTTTTTCCAGGTTGCTATCCGAGGTAAAGATGTTGTAATTCTTGGTGTTGAGAAGAAATCTGTTGCAAAGCTGCAAGAAGAAAGAACCGTGCGAAAGATTTGTGCACTGGACGAACACGTCTGCATGGCCTTTGCAGGTATAGTGTCTTATAATGAACATTTTTTGCTTCCACAGGAACACTTGTTATTAGTTTGGAACGCATCATAATGTGGCATCTTTAAAGTTGGAATCCTTTTTCAATTTATACCTGCAATGGCATTGTTGCAAGTTATAACACAAGCGTAGCCTTTTGGTACTATTGTTGGGTGTGAAATTAACAACTGCCACCAGCCATGTTGGCAAAATTTTGATTGTGGCTGGTAAAATTGTCAACTCTAGCAGCCTCTATGGCAGGTAACCAACCAGGTTGAATAATTTTGTAAAAGGCAATGTGGCTTGTAAAATGTTGAAAATGGCCTGTGATTTTTAGAATCCACAAGCCACTGTGGGTGAAAAGGTTAATTTCTGAATTTACTCTTGACGCCAAATGTGCTCTTCGGCACAATGGAAACAAAGTATACGTTTGACTGTGTGACATTTTTGACCCTTTAAACCTTTTAAAGTTAAAATTTGTCTAAATGGCAAAATTATATGACCAGAGAGCAGGTAAATAACAGTCTTGGGGTCTGATTTACTAAGACCTTTAGCATGTGCAAAACCTTTTAGCACATGCAAAACCAATAACATAACCAATGGTATTTGTTTTGTACCAATCATTGGTTGTGTTATTAGTTTTGTGTGTGCTTAAAGGTTTTGCACATGCTGAAGGTCTTAGTAAATCAGACCTCAGGACTGTTATTAAACAGGGTAAATCAGTCCCTTAGTCTAAAACCCTGAAGTAACTTGACAAAATGTCCAACAGGAAGAAAAAAAAGCCCTCATCTTTCCTCCCAGTGCACTTTGCATGCAAAAGCTGGAATTCATTGTTTTCAGAGTAACTGAATGACGTCTGATTGGCATGATTCTATTTCTCCTTCCCCAGGATTGACTGCAGATGCCCGCATAGTGATCAACAGAGCCAGGGTAGAGTGTCAGAGCCACAGGCTGACCGTGGAGGATCCAGTTACTGTCGAGTACATCACACGATACATTGCAACCCTGAAACAGGTAGGCACCTGACACTTCTTTTTTTTCTTTCAGGCCACAAGGCTCCTCTGAAATATTGCTGAATGTGCTTAATGGATTCAAGTGTACTTTATTCAGAAACTACATTTTTAAAAAGAACGGTTGATGTGTGGTTCTGTCACCCAGGCATGTTTGTTTTTGGCTCGTATTGTTTCTCTTACTTATTGCAGATACGCAAACCTTCGGCTGTGACTAAATTGCCTTCCGTTGTGATTCTTGAGTAATTCATGGTTTACAACGGATGAGCTGGTGAGCTTATCAGTCTGGTCTCTGATGTATAATGAGTCAGCATACCCAGATTTACTGGCTTGCAGCCTTGTCTTACAAGCAAGATTTGCAAGAAATAAACACAAGTGTACAAACAAGCTTGTTCTCTTGCCTTTCTCTCTGCTGCAGCGATACACTCAGAGCAATGGACGCAGGCCCTTTGGGATCTCTGCGCTGATTGTGGGTTTTGACTTTGATGGAGCTCCAAGGCTATACCAGACGGACCCTTCAGGAACGTACCATGCGTGGAAGGTGTGTCATTTATTTATTTTAAATTCTTCATCCATGTTATTCTTATTTTAATGGAAGTGTACTGGTACTCTGATTGGTGAAGTTCATTTAGGTAGAGTATGCTGGCTGTATGTGTACTAATAAATAATATTCTAATATTTTGCCATAATATTTAGGATTTGTTGCAGTTATTTTGCTTCTGGGCAAAGAAAGAGGATGTCTTTGTGTTGTTACTGATGTAAATAATTTCCCAATGTTCTGTCTCTTTCAGGCAAATGCAATCGGTCGCAGTGCAAAGACGGTGAGAGAATTTTTGGAAAAGAACTATACAGACGAAGCCATTGCAAGTGACAATGGTGCAATCAAGCTTGCAATCAAAGCTTTGCTTGAGGTAAGGAAAGCTATTCTTGTATGGAGTCAATGCCATTGCCCCTTGACTTTTTCCACTTTTCACAGATTTCTGTTGTGTTACTTGCTGGTATTTCTGTCCTGGCAGTGTAGGACTCCACAAGAACATGCTCCAAAATATAAGAACATGAGAACATGCTCCAAAGAACCTAAGAACATGCTCCAAAATCACGCACGTGACATGATTACGGTGGAGAAGTAGCCATCTTAGCTTTAACAACTAAATTGGTCCGTTAAAATTTTGGTCTGGATAGACCTACACCTTCTGCAGATACTGTGGTATATTTGGTGAGGCGTGCTCTTTAGTTAGCGAAAACATGCAAACTACGCGACCGTTTGTTTACAGGTTGTGCAGTCTGGGGGAAAGAACATTGAGCTTGCTGTCATCAAAAGGAGTCAACCGTTGAAGGTAGAGCATACCTTTCTCTCATGAGTTTGGAAATTGGTACATTCTGTAACAATGAACAGTGCAGATTGTCGGGTTTTCCCTCCTATGTATCGTAGCCATGAGTGGTGTTCAGATTCTGGTTTTATGTGCGATGATGTTACACACGTATTTCATTTTGGTAAATAAGGTTATTATTTTATACTCCCCTGCATATATTTATCTGTGGTTTAGTGTTTCATGGCTGTAATCTTCTCTGTTTGGAGATGTATGATCCCCAAGCTTTGTAAAGGCAAAGCTGCATTTATTTAAAATGTTTATATTTGTTCTACAGTCGGGTCAATAAGTATTTGGACAGTGACACAATTTTTGTTGTTTTGGCTCTATACTCCAGCACATTGGATTGTAACTGGAACAGTGTCTACGAGGTTAAACTGAAGACTTTCAGATTTAATTTGAGGGTTTTTACGTCCATATCGGATTAACTGTGTAGAAATTGTAGCCATTTTTGTACATGCCCCCCCCCCCCCCTCCCATTTTAGGGGGCCAAAAGTATTTGGACAAATTAACAAACTTTAATAAAGGTATCATATTTCACATTTGGTTGCAAATTCTTTGCATGCCATGACTTCCTGATGTCTGTGACCCAACAACATCAAAAGACTCTTATTTTCAGGTACTCTTACAAGCAATACTATTCTCTCTCTGCATTTGAATGGATGCCTATGGGAATTGGGGGGTGGGACTAGATTTAGCTGTAAATTACACGGGAATAGTATGGAACACATGGTTGGCTAGATGTCTGTAAATCATCAAGGGTCTGAGGTATCAAACGAGCCTCAAACCATCACTCTGCTGCGTAGATATGGCCCATGATGATTTACAGACATTTAGCCAACCATGTGTTCCATACTATTCCCGTGTAATTTACAGCTTAATCTAGTCCCACCCCCCAATTCCCATATAGATCCATTCAAATGCAGAGAGATTATAGTATCACTTCTAAGAGTACCTGTAAATAATATATCAGGAGTTTTTTGATGTTGTTGGGTCACAGGCATCAGGAAGTCATGATATGTAACCAAATATAAAATATGATAACTTTATTATAGTTTGTTCATTTGTCCAATTACTTTTGGTGCTCTAAAATGGGGGGGGGACTATGTATAGAAATGGCTACAATTGCTACACCGTACACCCGATATGGATGTAAAAACCCTCAAATTTAAGCTGAAAGTCTGCACTTTAACCGCATAGTCACTGTTCCATTTCAAATTCAATGTGCTGGAGTACAGAGCCAAAACAACAAAAATGGTGTTACTGTCCAAATACCTATGGGACCTGACTGTATATGCATGCAACAGATACAGTATGTATTGGTTCATATTGAATGTACGGGCACAGTGTACGGTGCACAAGCTAATATCTGTATTTGATGTGGTCTGCTTTTCCTTCCTCGTCTTTATTTCAGATTTTGGAGGCCAAAGAAATCGAAACACTGGTTGCTGAAATAGAGAAAGAGAAAGAGGAGGAGGCTGAAAAAAAGAAGAAGAAAGCCACATAAAACTGGCCGTGACTAAAATCGAAACTTGGTGTGTAGGTTGACAGCAGCACTTAGTTTCGGCTAAACATGTTATACCAAGCCTTTCACAATGTTTTTTTTGTTTGTTTGTTAGATAATCTATGAAAAGGTTCAAGTAGCTCTCATTTTGGTCAGCCGCATGTTTTTTCCGTTAGCCTTCCTCCCTCTTTTGAACACTACAAAGGATGCCATTTATAATAAAAACATATTAATAAAATCTTTGATTTGTATAAGCTTTGTTTCATGTGATTTATTTATTTTTATTTTCTGTTTTGTACAAAATTAATGTAAAAGTTGGTGAAAAGTAAAAGCGAAAGTAATATGCAATCAGTTTTATATTTGCTATAGCTAACTTGTTTCTACAGCTGTTTGGATCAAATTTGGATGGCCTCAACTGGAAAGTACAAAAAAAACACACTTCAGCTAAAAAGCTCTCATTCTCACACGAGGGGTCACTGTCTATAGTTTGACAAAAGGTTTGTTTTGTTATGGGCCTGATGTTAAAGCGATAGGGTGTGGAATTCAGGAAGAATGCTGGGGAATGACCACATTCATCATACTTTGTTTAACCAGGCAGATCTTTTCTGAGGTACTTTATTTGTGGGCATGACGATGACCAACATGCATATGACTTCATGTACAGTATTACAGGCGACCCTGAAATGTCTTAAATGTTTTAGATGTTTAATCTTATGTATTTATCAACATGACATTAACAGGTGTTCTTGCTCTCTCCTGTTGCCTTGACCTCTCGTTGGAACTTTGCATGCAGAACAAAACTGATCATTTATAAAAAGCATTGATTGGGTCTCAAAACAGCAGGCTTAATCTTGAATAGGTGTGTTTATATCAAATTAAAGTGTCGAGGTATCATTTGGCGTACACTAACGGCTCGCATAAGCAACAGTAGGTGGGACGCCGCTACGTAGGTGACATTTCAGATTCATAACCACCACGTGCAAACCAACAAAAAACGTGCTTCCATCACCCGCTGAGTTTTGTCATTGAACGCTGACGTCATTCCGCGCGTATTATAACATGCTGGAGCAGCCAATAGACGCGAGCTAACAGCGGGAATTCCAAGGTGTGTCACTGGGTACAACTACGAGACTGCGCAGCTTCCACATGGCTATATAAACATGGCTGTAGCTGCTGTTGGTCTGATGATCATGTTCAGGAGGTAAAGTTATACAAGTGTATGGGTTTGCTTTTTGTGCGCCTTTTGTTTTGACGATTGCGTTGTACGGTTAACATACATATCTGTTGCGTGGTAAGTTGTTAGTTGGCCAGTTGAACTTCGTCAGCTAGCTTGGCCATGTGTTGTAAAGTTAGGTAGGTAGCTCGCTAGCTGGATAGCATGAAGTCACGTGTGAAACAGGCTTTGCTAGCAAGCTACTTGCTTTAGCTAGCTCGCTAAACGAAGCAACGCAACTATATGATAAAGCAATATTTTGAGTCTGGAGTATTGTCTCTAATATTGTGACACTGCCAAAAATCAGATGGTTACGATATGACGAGCACATACTACCGCTCATATCGCTAGTTATATGCTTGGCAGTCCACGCTTCACTTCTATACTAGCTTAGCCAGCAACAGAGTCGTGTTATTTTAACTTTACCCTGATATGATCTTTTGTTACATTTTCAGTCACGCGAAACAACCACGAGTTGGAAATGTTAAAGTAGCGCACTAAGGCATTATAAAACGAAAACCACCAACAACGCCTATTTAAAAATGCCTGCAATTGAAACTTCGATCAATTTGGAAGTTAAACAAATTCAATCGAAAGAAGAAGAGACGTGGAAAACGCAGCCTGTCAACGGCGGAGCGACAGATGTTTCCCTAAACTCGTTGCACAGGTTGAACGGCAGCGATGATGCCAGCGAAACGAAACCGGGGAAACTTGTCGAGACGCAAGCTGAAGCTACAGTTGTCCCTGCATCGAATGGCGAAAACGTAGTTTCAAATGGACAGTCAATTGTGACCTCATTATTGAGAGCAGAGTCTCAAACACTGACGCCAAACAACTGCAACGCGCCAGTGATTGTGTCCAAAACTCCAATTTCCGCGGCGCTTTCAGTTTCAACACCAAAAACTGCAGTCGCTCCTGGCACGATGAATGCACACATAAACGGCTCAACAAACGTGCAGTCGGCTGTAAGCAACCCAGTGCCTAAGATAATAATGAACATCGGACCGACTGGAACGAGCTCACCAGTAGTGGCGGCTAATAACGTTGTCCAAGGGAGTTCTTCAGTGACATGTGTTACTAGTCAGCCAATGGTGACTGCAAGCACTTGTGGCCAAGCCAAGGCTGAGGTGAGCTTGACGCCTAATGCAAAAGCCGGGGTGGCCACAATGACTGCTCCACAAGCCTCGACAGTGACCAGAGTTGCCACTATTACCCAGACACCTGGGAAAGGGACTGTCATTGCCTTGCCGAGGCCAGCCACTCCTCAGCCCAACGGAGCACCAAGGACACCCCAGACCACTTCTGTGCAGCTGCCTGCTAATTTTCAGATCCCACAAGGTAAGTGCATCCTGTAAAACTGCACCGGCCCTCAACCAGCATTCTCCAGTAGACCCTTCTAGTGAGGATTCCAGGTTGGGTGTTGTTCAGTCTGCAGATGCTGGTACAGTGTATAGAATAGAATAGAAAAACTTATTTTCCTGCAAGGGAACTTCAGTTGTAGCCACAGCAACAACAAAAAAGACTTAAGACAGTGGGGCAGACCCACAACACACAAACAAACATATAAAACAAAGACGTCCAACAGAATCATTACACCAATCAAGTGAATTAAAGTGCAATACAGCCATGATTAAAAAATAGCCCCGCTGTCTCGAGAGTGTATGCTTTGATTGTGGCTGTGTGCAGCAGAACTCCACTTTTCCCCAGCGAACTGTGTTGCTGCATAAAGAAAGCTTTAGATAATGTACTGTGTAATTTGTAGGTAGAGTAAAGCTGTGAATCTTCTGTCTGATTTAATTTGGGCCAGTAAATCTTTGGTACTTTTAGCGTTTGTGAAAGTATTATGTATTGTCTGACACTATTGGCTCCACCCCCTTTGCCATGCGATGCACTCTGAGCTGTTGTTGGTGCTGGTCCCCGTGCAGGCATGGTTCTCATCAGGAGCGACAGTGGGCAGCTCATGCTGGTCTCCCAGCAGGCCCTCGCTCAGGCTCAGGCTCAGGGCATCATCCCCAGGGTGAACACGGCAGCCAGGGCCCCGTCAACGCTGGCTGCTAGTCAGGTGTGTTTCGGGTGCAGCCCGTAGTCCTCCTCCAAGCCACACACACAGTCCACCGGGTCCCCTGTAAGGCACATTGTAGATGAGTGTGCACTGAATGAGTAAATGCAACTTGCTTTCTGCCTTGGCTATTTTTTTAGAAGCCCCATGTACATTTGGCACTGTCTTCTTGTTTGCCAGTACATGCTGTGTGACGTGATAAATGATGCTGTTTGATTGGCCGGTGTAACTGACGGCTGCTGGATCATATGTCCTTGGGAGGGGGGAGATGCATTAAATGATGGACGGTGAAGCTGATTCAATTACTCTTACGCTCAATATCGTTACTGATAGTTATGCATGTAATTTTTATTGCGGTTAGGATTGTAATGCTTTTTGGTGACGTAAGTGTAGCTACACAATGTTGGAACGGAAGATGGGGCTAACAAAGGCAGTAATTTGTCAATATTGCTGTGTGTTCGGTGACATTCTGTCTAATTTCAGTGAAATATTACTCATCCTGTTTTCCTGTCTGTAGGCAACAGTGGTGATTCGAAATTCGGAGGTTACACCTGTAATAAAGGTGCCGCCACCACCAGCAAGCAGCACACCTGTGACCTCTTTTCAAAAGATGTCCGTTTTAAAGGTTGGACATAATATTTGAACTACATCCCTGATGAGCAAACTAAAAATTCTCAATAGTTTGCATTACTAATCTCAAAGCCTTAGGGTTCAACAGATGAGATTCAGGGGGGAAAAAATGCAGTTCTGGATTCTGATGTGTAACTTGTTGTTTGTGGGTGGGTCAAAGGTTTGAATTGATCTTGTCAATTCTAGTGTGTCATTCTGTGCATAACACTAACACTGTTTGATTGCCTTGAGGTGCTTTTCTAAACCTTTCTATAACATTGCTTTGGTGGTTATTAAAAATCACACTTCATAAAATGAATCCATAGATTCTACAGGTGAAAGACTGGATTTATTCAACGTGGAACATTAGGCCATTTTTTTTTTGATAATAACGATGTATATTTTGATGTAAGCTTCTAGATATTTAATTTTATTTGATTAATTGGCTTCTGTAGTTCCTGTCATTTAGAATTTTTGGGTCTCATCTATGACTTGTCTTTGCTCTGTTAGGCCACAGGGGGTGCTGTTTCCACCACCGTAGGTCAGACTGTACGGCCAACCGTGCCTGCAGTGGCAGCAGTTTCTTCAGTCACCCCAGCTAAAGTTGAGGGACCCAAGGCCACACCCATCGCAACCATCACCGCAGTAAGGCTGCCTTTGATTGGCAGATTGATCACATGACTGTTATTTATGTTTTCAGTGAGGTGTTTGTGTCTGTCGCACCTTTACACAATCGTCCAATCAGCAGTCAGAGATCTGTAAATGGATGTTCAGTACAGCACCTTTTACTTTTATAAAACAGTGTGTATAACTTTTTTGTGTATCTTGAATGCAGCTCAGCCTTAATATCAGTCACAATGTACAGTGTATATATAGTCAACTACTATATAAAAAAATAATAAAAACACCATCCTCCAGATGTCATCTTCTTTATAGTGGCACTGTAACTGATGGTCCTTGTTTGAAAATGTAGAAAGGTTTTACATCTGCTTCATGGAAATCTGTACCCCATGAAGCATAATGTGAGTATCAAATTTAGCTCACACGCTACAAATACTGTTGCTTCGGTAGAGCTGTGAACCTGAATGTTGGATATCTTGCCCTCGTAAATAAATTTTTTTTTAAAAATAACTTTTTTTCTTCAGGAAACTTTAGAAAATGTTAAGAAGTGTAAGAATTTTCTGGTGACGTTAATTAAGCTGGCCTCCAGCGGTACTCATTCTGCTGAAATGGCGAAGAATGTCAAGGAGTTGGTGAAAAGTCTGCTGGTGAGATGAATAATTTGAAGTGTATACTCTGCATGTAAACAATGTTATATGTGCTTGCGTTGCATCTATGTAATGTTTTCTTTTTTGAATTTTGAGAAGACTTGCATTTTGTTTATGCTTCATGTTGATCGTTGTTAGCACGTTATTGTCTTGTGAATTTGTTAGATAAACCCCTTGTTATGCATTATTCTTAAAAGGACGGAAAAATTGAAGCGGAGGAATTCACCGACCGGTTGTACACTGAACTCAAGTCCTCGCCTCAGCCTTATCTGGTTCCTTTTCTGAAGGTATTTGTCCGCTCTAATTTATGGAACTGAAATATGATTTATAAACCAATTTACGACCGGGAAAACGTGAAATGTTGGGCTTTTCCATACAGTTTGGAATATTGGCTATTTCTCTGTGTGTGTGTGTGTGTGTGTGTGTGTGTGGGGCTTTAAAAAATAAATAAGTAAAATGATAATAATACATTTTAAACTAAAGGCATAGGCGTTGTGGACACCAATATGGGTGGGGCTTTCATGTACCAATGGTGACTCACAAAATTGAGTCTCTACTGGAGTGTTTCACTATGGAGTGCAATGTCTTCATTGTTTTATGCAGAGCAGTGATTGACAGCATCTGACCAATCAGTAGCGTTTGTTACTGCAGGACTTTTTCCAGTGCCTTCTTTTCAAAGTTGAAAATGCTTCTTCTCATAGTATATATTTATTTATTAATTTGGGGAGTGCTGGGGGGTACCTTGGGGACCTTTAGTACTCATACTCTTCTGCCTCTCTCTACCTCCTCCGTCTCATCTCTCTCCAGAGGAGTCTCCCTGCTGTGCGTCAGCTCACCCCCAACTCACAGCTCTTTATACAGCAGTGTGCTCTGCCCAAACCCCCAGCGGTTCCCCAGCAGGGGGCCAAACCGGCTCTAGTGACGCTGGCCGGCCACATCAAGCCCGCGCAGCCCGGCCTGCTCACCGTTCAGTCCCGCGGACCCGCCCAACTGCCAAGCTCCACCCACCTGGTAAGCCCCGGGCTCCCTGAGACCCCGCCCACTTCTGAGGTGAAAGGTCGTTTCTGGCCCTTGCAGGTTTTAAAAACGTATACAATTATTATTATTTATAATAATTATCCGGGTCTCTAATACTCATTGCCATTCGTGTTTGTGTCACATGAGGAGTGTGTGCACTTATTCTGTCGCATTCTTAAATGTCTGCGTACAAACAAATTGGATTTCTTTTAATGTGGTTACTTGGTCTTGCTTGAAGCAGTCTTTTTGAGATGCAGATCTGGGGCCCTAAACCAGTTGGAGTGTACAGCCCTGGAGGGTTTTCCATAAATTGAGAAGGAATGGAAATCTAATTTATAATCTGTTGTAAGCAGTTGGGAGTGGGGGGTGAGGGGGGGGGGGTGCTTATTTAATGTGGAGCTGTTTTTATATATATATATATATTATTATTATTTTTTGAATACTTTTAACCTTCATCTCTATGTGAAGTTTAACTACAAAATGCTGTTGTTTGAAAATGTATTTACAGATGAAGGATCTGTAGGTCAGACCCAGTTCATATTCACAAGACCAGTTGGCACCAAACTCTTCTGCGTTATCTTCCCATCACCCCACATGATCCTATTCAGCTCCCACTCTGGGACTTCAATACCTGTACACAATGTACTTAGATTTTTGGCATTTCCAGTGTTTTACATAGTAATTTAGTTTTAAGTAATTTTTGTTGTTTCAAATTTGTTTTATGGAGGGAGGCGGGGGGCGGGGGGCGGGGGGCAGGGGGCGGGGGGAGTAATTTCACACTCGCTGTCTCTTGGCAAACATGCGCTCTGGTGTAGTTCATTTTTGTTGGGTTTTCTCAGTACTTTGTCTTAATTTCCCAGTGAAGATGAACTGGCCCAGGGTAAAATGTAATTTAATTTAAATCCACTGGTCCCCATCGATCTTCTGGAACATACCCAATTTGAAACAGTTTTCGACAGAAGGATGCATGCATAGCACCATTTCAGCGGCTTCCTGTCAACGTTTATATCTGTTACAGGGTTTTCATTTATTTCCCCTTTAGTTTACATGATGAGTTTTCTTATTAGGATATGTGCCATTGTTTCTCTAAACCCCCACGGAAATCTAAAATAAAATAAATATGTATATACAGACGCAAGTCTGAGAGTTATATAATGTATATATGCATCAGTTTACGATGTCAATTTTTCAAAAGCTGCTGTGTTTCAGCAACAAACAAAAAAATCCACCTTAGACGAGCAAGGATCCAGGGCATGAAATTAACTTTTTCACCAACTGGCCAGAGTGGCTTGTGGATTCCAAAAATCGCTAACCATTTTCAACATTACTTTTTACAATATAACACCGCCTGGTTGGTTACCTGCCAAAGTGGCTGCTAGAGTAGAAGGCTTACCAGCCGCAATCAGCATTTGGCTGGTGGCTGGTGTTCATTTCACACCCTGCGAGTATCCCTGAATTGCGCTGTGAATCGCTCTCAGAATTCTGACAGTACCTTAATTTTATCTCTAGATGGCGACGGGCATGTGAGGGCATCTAGTAAAGTATCTGTTGGACTGTGTCATTCGATAGAAATGCGACTGGCTCCGCCGCCAAAAACTAACCTGATTTGTCTGCCATTTAATACTATCAAGGACCTTAATGCTCAATGCAACCGACTGCTTCTTCCGTTGCATGTCCGGAATTGTCATCAACTGTGTACAATTGAACGTTTGCCATTCTAAACGAGCGCTGTCGTTTCTCAGCCATTTAAAACTGCGATTAAATAAAGCACAGAAAGCGTCTAATGGTGGTCCAATGAGGCTCTCTCTTTCTCTTTTCCTTTATTTATTTATTTTACCCCTAACTTGCTGCTTATCATCCGACTGCGGTTCAGAATTCTCAAAGACACAATTATGCCCGGCGGGCTGATCCTTAACGGGATCCTGGCTTCAAAAACCCCCGTTGGAACTTCAATGACTTTAATCTGGCGCCCTTTGAAAACTTGTACTGTGGCGTGTGGCGCAGCCCGGGGCCCCTCCAACTCTTAGGAAAGACATAATGGTGAATGTAAAGTGCTTCATTTAGAGTCTTCTCCTCCAGCCAGGATTTTGTGAGTGACTGACTGCTATGACAAGAGAGCAACTTTAATTTGTCAGCACATTTTGCAAGAGGGGGTGGTGATGTTAAGGTGAGGGGCTGAATATTTATTTTACAGTATCCTTGCAGCTCGTGGCAACGATACCATGGCTTAATTGAGCGCAGTAGGTTTGGTTCGTTCCAGTGTGTTTATTTTTTAATTAACTTAGGACTTATAATAATGCAACGTGGATATGCAGTGTTTGGGAGGTTTCTTACACAGTTTGTCCCTTATCTGTCGTGTATTTTATTTAATTTTCCAGCTTGTAATTGCCTCGAGAAGGACTGAAAGAGTGCTGGGCTCTTATGTTCTGGCTATGAATTTCAATGTATATTCACTCCAGATCTACCGTAGTGTGACCTTATACCGATCGCCCTGCTTTGACCTGCTGTTTGTGAAGCGGAAGGTTTGGGTGCTCTCTTTTCGATGTCGTCCAGATGTGAGCGGCAGTTTGGAAACCGCACAGACTGTGTCGGTCAAGAAGGATCCTGAACAGATGAATTTCCTTTCTCCCTTCCAGGTGGTTCAGCAGCCGAGAGGAGTGGTGATAAAGCAGTCGCTAACATCAGGGCCGCCACACATCTCCCTGCCTGTGCAGAACAGAACTCTGCCAAAGCAATTTGTTACCACGATACAGTCGGCTTCACACGCCACAGGTAAGACTCCGGGCCCGTTTACACTAACGGAAAAACTGGAACGGAATTCGGGATGCGGCATTGGGACTCACTCTGACGGAGCGAAGGCTCACCCAAGTTTTTGGGAATCTGGGGCATGGCGTTGACCCCGAGCCGTTATGCCGTGGGCCGTTTGGTCCACAGCGATGACGTGTCACGTTCTGATTGGGTTATAGCTCTGGAACCCTGCCCACTGCAACCTTATACTGTTCTACCACTCCAATGCCCGCTCGGTGTGAGCGCGTCCAGTCACGTTATTGACCCCTTTTCCTAGTCATTCCGCCCCTGTCCCTGTGAAAGCTCGATGTAGGGCTCAAACTCTCCTGGATAAGCGTTTCAGCTTGCTGGCCCGTTCTTTCAGTTAGCGAATGCCGTGGCCACTGGGCTAACCTTTTACAGTCCTATGAAAATGCCCAGTGGTAATGAGTCACGGAGAGTGGTGCTCTTGCATGGTTTTTGCTCTGTTTACATCTAATGCTAAAATAGAACCAGGACATATTTATTCAGAGCTTACTGTTTAATGTTTAATTTCTTCTTATTATGAAAAGATGTTTGCACACCTAGTAATGTAGCACGTGTGCCTTGATAAATGATATATACTAACATGGAAGGCTCCCGCACACAATCTCGTGCCAAATCGCGTATTTTTTTCGAAAATGTAAAATGTTTAATTCCTAAATTTGGAAAGCACAATCAGTCGTAGCCCTTGGTACATTTGCGAGCGCGCAGACTAGCGCGCCTGCACTCTCAAAAGCACGCTGCCGTCCACTGCTTTTTCGCGGATCGCTTCAGCAGCTGAGCTGTACCGTTATCGAAAGCATTGCACGTAGTTGTTGGATGAGGACCATCCTTCTGCATGACACCCGTCCTCTCTGTGCTCTAATACGGCCAATGAGTTGCCCTGTAGAACTCCAATTTCAGTATATTTCTTCAAATATTAGACATTTCAAGGGTGATGGTGCTTCGTCTTTTTTTGGAGTGTCTTATATTGAGAAGAGCGTTATTTAGAATAAAGTGTGGCGGAAAGTACAAGTAGCGGGAATATCTGGCAGCATGCAGTCTTTTTGAATGAGTGTGCTATCCACCCAGTAATTTCACTGCATAGACCCCTTGTGTGCTAACCATAGCATTAGCTGTATACACCGTTAGCCATTTTTACAATGCACATTGGCTCAAACTGTATGTCACGGTATTTGTTATTACTGAGTAACAAGCTAATTGAATGGAAGTGTTTATTGAATATGTAGCTGCGTTTCACCAATGTCTGTATTCGACGACCACATGCAGTAAAAAAATAAATGTAGTGGTCCGTGTTACTTAGGTAGGACATGTATACAATAATGAATTTCTTTCTCTGCTCTAGAATTAAAAAGTGAGAAAGTAAAGGTGACTCAGGAAATCAATGATGGAAGAAATTGGTCCAAGTAATTATGTTGACAGTGTTTTGAATGTCACTAAGCTGTAACTAAAGGTAAAGGCTCACTGCCAGTTGGGTTTGTTGCTGACAAGAAATATGAGGTAGCATTATTATAAGTTCACTGCCTTCCTGAACATTAATTTAGTGGGTGGTCCAACTTAGTCATTTTTATGCTGGTTAGTTTGTGTTATGTCTGAGAACAGGTTTTTTTTTGTTTTGTTATTTGTCAATGTAACCTCAATGAAACTTTTCTATTTTTCCAGTTTATTCTCCCAAAATGGAAAATAAACAAAATAAAAATCATTGTACATGACCTTTGACCTTTAACACATCGCAGAACGGGCAAAGATAAGAGCAGAGAGCTAAGATTATAAGAAACTTAAAATAAGATTAGAAAAACTTTCAAAATAACATTGCCAAACATTCAAAGTGTCACTTGGTAATCCTGAAACAAAGTTTATCTGAACCGGCTTGTTATCAGATGAAAAGAAATTCTTTTTTTTCTTTTTTTTTTTGATCAGCTTGTGCGTTTCATTATTAGAAGCGCTCCCAGGGAGTTTATTTTATTTATTTTTTTGTGTGTGTGTATGTGTGTGTGTAGCCCATCACCAGGCTCAATCTGCCTGGGGACAAAGCGCATTTTCTCGAATCACTTTATGCATCTCGTCATTAATGCATAAAATAATGGCCCTTGTGGAGGTCATCTGCAGAGAGGGAGAGACCCCAGGATATGTTCTCTGCGAGCAAATATGTATTGATGCTGCAGGCTGTAGACGGAGAGTATTGCTGTGTACTCTGGGGTCACTGGCACACACACACACACACACATGCACATCTCCTCAGGGCTGTTTCTGCTCTGCTCTGATCACAGGAATAATGATGAAGTTGCAGTAGATGAATTTATTAGATCTCATGCTCATACTCTCACGCTCACTCACTCACTCACTCACTTTCTGTTCTCTCACCCACTCGCTCATACAGACTCACTCACACACTCTTTCTGTTCTCTCACCCACTCGCTCATACAAACTCACTCACTCTCCCTGTTCTCTCACCCACTCGCTCATACAGACTCACTCACTCACTCTCCCTGTTCTCTCACCCACTCGCTCATACAGACTCACTCACTCTCCCTGTTCTCTCACCCACTCGCTCATACAGACTCACTCACTCTCTTCCTGTTCTCTCTCACCCACTCACTCATACAGACTCACTCACTCACACTCTTCCTGTTCTCTCACCCACTCGCTCATACAGACTCACTCACTCACTCTTCCCGTTCTCTCACTCACTCACTCATACAGACTCACTCACACTCCCTGTTCGCTCTCTCTCGCTCATACTCACTTACTCACTCACACTCTCTCACCCACTCGCTCATACAGACTCACACACTCCCTGTTCGCTCACTCACTCACTCACTCACACTCTCTCACCCACTCGCTCATACAGACTCACACACTCACTCACAATCTCTCACCCAATCTCTGTTTTCTCTCACTATGCCTCACATATGCCTTCACTCTCTCACCCTCTGACAGGTATGCACGCACACGCACACACGCGCACACACACACTCATGAATGCACATGCATTCTCACTGGTTCGCACACACACGCATGCACACTTCTCACTCAAGTGCATTTGCGTGCACACACACACAAGCATGCTCACTTTTTCTCTCTCCCATGCACACGTGTGTCCGAATGCATGCACACACACACACACACACACACGCACACAGGTAGCACACTGCTGCCTTCCAGTGAGGATGCAGCTTTCTTGGTCAACAACCAAGCGATGCGTTCCAATATTCGAAAAATGCGCCCTTCTTTCCTCCACTACTACCTCCTCTCCTCTGTGCCCCAGAAACCGATCTTTGTGTCTTAATCTAATGTTGCTGATTTGGCTGCGTATTACTAACAAATAGTTACAAATTGATTAATGTCTCGACACAAACCGCAACGTCCGGTACATTGTATACTGTGCATGCAACGATTTGTACTCAAAACGTTCAGGCATTTTTGCTAATTTCCGGGTAGGCGAGGAATGGTAGTGGGGGAGTGGAGGAGAGGAAAGGAGGTGGGGAGTGAAAAATATTGACAGTCTCATTGATGAGTTTTTGCATCATGTGTGAGTCGTCGTTCTGAGAAGAGATTTATTTTTGGATTCATTAAAAGTATACGGCCCTCATTTCTGCCTCCACCCCACCACACACTGAAAGAGTTGAGATGGAAATTATCATTTGATAAACAATGTGTTTATGAGTTTTTTCATTACTTTAATGCACTTGGTAGTTTTAAAATAAACCTGTGTGTTCACACAGTTGCAGTGCTCCTGCTAAGCTGGAGAATAAACATGTTTTAAATAACTGCGTCTGTCTCCTGGCTTAAAGCCTTTTCTAATTCTATTAACATGCTCCACTGTCTTAGTCTTTTATTTTGTCTCTGCTCATATTTTCCCTTTTTACGCTTTGAATCCGCAAACGGATTAACGATATTCTTGTGTTTTTACCCACAGGAACAATTATAAAGCAGTCCCCTCTTCAGGTGTCGAAAATTATTACTATGCAATCGTCTGCTGTCCAGAGAAACGGCTTTAAGGACGGAGCCTCTTCATCTTTCAGGTACTGGATTAATATTTTCCCTCCATAATTAAAAGTAGGGCATGAAATTAACTTATTCGCCCACTGGCCAGAGTGGCTTGTAGATTCTAAAAATCACCAGACATTTTACCAGCCACATTACCTTTTACAATACAACACCAACCTGGTTTGTTACCTGCCAAAGTGACTGCTAGAGTAGAAGATCTTACCAGCCGCAATCAAACTTCTACCATCATTTGGCGGGTGGCTGGTGGCGGGTGTTGATTTCACACCCTGGTTACGGAGGTGATGCTAAACGTCCCTCTGTTCAGACTAGATTACACAGCTACTCAGAGAATACAGGTGTCGAGCCATGAATGCTCCCTTAAAAAAAAAAATGTTCCATAAAAGTGTGTGCATTTCTCACCATCGCGTTCATGTTTAATTTACCTGTCCTCTATTGACTATTGTTGACAGACAAGTTATTCTTGATTGTTTATTTCTGTTTGAATGAATGTATCTTTGTGCCTTTTTTTCTAATTAACAAAAATTCTGTAAAACTCTGAACTCCGGTTATGTTTGGACAATTGTTCCCCAGAGCCATTTCACCATTTCTGCCGTTTTGTGTCCCCGATCTAGGGACGAGGACGACATCAATGATGTGACCTCCATGGCCGGGGTGAACCTGAGCGAAGAGAACGCACGTATCCTAGCGACCAATTCTGAACTGGTGGGCTCGGTCATAAGGTCCTGCAGAGACGAGCCCTTCATCCCCACGACCGTCCTGCAAAAACGCCTGCTGGAGACCGGTAATGCCTTTTAAACGTACTCTCCCCGGGTCGTAGCTCCCCCGCGGCCCCCGCGCCCCCGCGCACGCTCCCCGGAATGCTTACGCTGCCCGTTTGCATTATCGACCACCCTTCTTTTTAAGGGTGTTCCAGCCCAAAGTGACCTCTTTGTTGTTTTGCACTATTGATCTAGCCATTTCTAATTAACACTTGTGTGATGGGATGGGTGGTGTGTGGGCTGAGGGGGGGTGTACCGAAGTAATGTTCCCGAAATCTCACCATCCTCTAAAGGCAAACCATTGTGTCATTTTATTATATAGTTTTCACAAACGGATTTTAGTATTTTGAATACAAAATACTAACCGAGGAAAGATTACCCTGGAGATTACCAGGTGCGTAAGGTATACGGTGCAGAGCTTTTAAGAAATGTTTAAATGAGAATCGGACTGAAGAACGCTCACTGCCAGCTCAGGAGAACATGTCTGCAATGAAGGACTATTTCCATCTGTGGTTTAGCTCACATGAGAAAACGAACCCCAAACTGGGATTCTGCTCGTCGGGTGAATATCTGATTCTCGATTTAACAAGTAGCCAGAGGACGGTGATAATTTGCATTGACGAGGACATGAAAAGGACTTTGTTGGTGCTGATGGTTGCTCTTACTGACAGTGGCTGGCTTCTCAAAGGCGTTCCCTTCTTTCAATCTCGCTTTCTGCCCCCTCCGTTTATTTAATCTTTTTGGGTGGCGATTTTTCAAGAATGTGACGGGAGTTTATATTTCAGGACCAACAGCTGCGTCTCAAAGGAGGTGAATGTTTCTTTAAGAATCTCTGAAGTTGCATCATCTATGTTCCAGAGTAACCTCGCCTTTGTGCAAAAGTCCGTGTTTTAGTCTTTGAACTTTCACAGGGTTCTGTCTACAGCTTTAGCAAATGGTGTACTGTAGTTGGTTTGTATAAAAATTACGGTTTAGGTTTGCTTCATTGTAGTCATTGAATTACAGTAGCCATTTAGCATAAGTGCAGTTATACCAGATGGAGATGGAAATTTATGGTCAATCTGTCGAGAATGTAATCTGTGGGTTTTGTCCCCCCCCCCCTTAAATCTTTTCCAGACAAAAAGTGTGTTCGTAATGGTGCAGCGTTCTGTAGGCTCATTTCTTATTTTAACGTAGTAAAGCTTGACAGCTGACGGACCATTTTGTCCTTGTAATGGCCTTATTTTGACTTTAGTCCATTTCTTCCCATTTGCTTAACTTTGTTGGGAAAGTGCCACTCTCCATAGCAGGGACGGAATAAGCGGCTTTCCACGGGCCTCCAGCAGGTGGCACTGTTGAATAAAAGCAACGTGTTCACATTGCTTTTATTCAACACTTTTAAAGAAGGATGACAATGTATTTCTGGATTGCCAAACAGCCGAGGAGCAATTTTGTTTGTGAAGTCCCGTCACCCCTTTTTGGCCAGTCTCAATAGTTTTTTAAGATAATTTTTGAGCATCCAAAGTCATAAAACGCATGTGTCATACATGTTCACGGAATTGAGGAACTTTGACTGTATACAGAGATTTGAAAGGCTTGAAATTATAATATTTTTTCATAAGATTTTAAAGATGAAATAACACGTACGGTTTTTACTGGTGTTTCTTTTTTTTCTTTGTATTTGCAGTGTTTTTATTGTCAAAGTACATAAGAGACGTAGAGGTTTTGGGTTACGTTTATAAGTAACCTAATAGGGGTTTGTTCCAGCGAAATAATAAACGGTACACTCCCTAGAATATAATGGGAGACATTTCTCCAAAAAAATGGTGGGGGGTGGAATAAGTAAACCACTGGGTGCTGTGGGCCATGAAATAATGTGCCCCGGGCTACTGGCCTCTTGGGGGCTGAGAGGGAGTCTCTCCTCGTCCCTAGACATCACATACCATTACAGGATGATGTTACATGTAAATGTCAGCACATAAGGAGGAACCATTGGTCCATAGTCTAATTTGATTGCCCGCAGGCAGAGCGATCTTTGTACTCCCATGACTCCTATTTTCCACCCCCAACCTTATTGTTTTTTAAGAAATATTTCCATTATTCATGGTTGCAGTTTAATTTTTTTCCACCCCCTCCTCTATCTGCATTCTTGGCGTACAGTCGTGCACGTCCGTTTATGAAATCTACAGTACCTACTTGGAATAATCCTGGCCGTGTTTATACCCTGATGAGGATTTAAATTGGTCATTTGCTTATTTTTGTTAAGGGTTTGGAAATTCTAGATGTCTTCATTCAGGACCCCAGAAGTCAGTGCGGTCCTGGGCTGTGTCTCAATCAGAGCCCTGCCTACTGCGCCCTGCCTACTGCGTACAGTCCACTGGCAGAAGTGTGCTGTTTGATGTGTACTGTTTAGCATGCGACGTGCAGTATGCAGAAAATAACCGCCATACTATTTTCCCACCGTACTGTGTAAGTGTCGTAAGACGTCCCACCCAAGCCTACCTAATGGTATGGAAGGGTGCTGATTCGGACACAGCCCTGGTCTTGCGGCGTTATACCATATTCAGTCCTAATTGCTTCCTGAGTCAGACGGTGAACAGGGTTCTGTGTTGTATCTGGCCCGCCCGGTGGGTGAGCCTGTGGACTGGCGTAATGCCCTTTGTTTTCAGGGGTTTCTTAATGGTTTTTATCGGTGTAATTTGTGGGTGGAAACGGATGGCATGGTTCCTGAAGCCTTGGCAGTCTCGAGCGAGCCGGAACGTCTTATTCTGTGATTTTATTTTTTTTGCTTCGAATCTATTTGAGGATTCTAAGGTCAAACCTGCCCTACAGTCCTAAAGCCTTTCAAAAATGCTTCATTAAATGTGTGCCCTTCAAAAAAAAATGGTTTACTGTCTATAAGATCTGCTCTCGCCACATAAACCCCCATCCACCATGATCCTAGTGAGTTTACAAAATAAAACCACATTCCCAGCATGCCTCACTCACAGAGCAGGTATGGAAATGTTCGCATTTCTCACACACACACACACACACCTGGCTGCGAGCGTGGGAGGATGTGGGTTTTGCCCCAGGGGCAGTTTTGTGTCCCTGTGGGGGCAAAATGACACTGGACTGTTCTGTCTCTCGCTCTCTCTCTCTGCCCCCCACCGCTCTGCTGGAGAGGTAATAAAGCAGAACCCTTTTTTTGTTGTTTCTGAGGATCTGAGCCATGTCTCCGGGCCTCTCACGGCCCACAGCCACCACAGCCTCTCGGGCAGATGACTGCAGATACCCACCCCCTGCTTCGGCTCTCACAGGCTGGAGGCATGGAGGCATGGCGCTGCAGTGCAGGAGCATTGCCCCCAGGTGGCGCTGTGGCTCAGGAACCAGCCCTGTCTGTCGCCTTTGCGTCTTGGGCAAAAAGAAACCAAATTAAGTTTTGTTTTTTTGAGGGGGGGAGGTATGCATTTTTAATGCTTTTTGAAGTTTGTGTTAAATGAGCTCCGGCTAGTTTTCCCGGCGCGTTGTGCCAGGCCCATGTTAACCCCTGGGCAAGCCTAACGAGTGGATGACCTGCCACGTTCGTCAGCTAAATTAAGTTCTTCTGCCCTATGTTCTTAACGCACGCTCCATTTGGATTTTTGCACCATTAGGTTTATCAGTTCATGCACACTTGGTTTTTGTTCTTTCGCTCTCTGTTCATTGGCCTTCCCTGGAAGTATTGTTCTTCCATCTCTGTACACCACCATCTCAGGCAAGATGGCCTCCTGTAGTCATATTTAACATCCACTTTGAGAAACCGTTGCCCCATGTTGATGGAAAAACATCTGCATAGCTTTCATTGTGTAAGTGGGATCCCCCCTCCCCCCACGTTTTATATTGACTAGTTTTGTACAGTTTGAACTGTATGTGTTTTGTAAATATGCTATTTACTCTGAATGAGAAATCACATTGGCATGTTCACCGTTAATTGAAGCCGTTGGAATGGGCATCTTTCAGTCTCGGTCTCTGGACCCCCATGGGAACGAAGCCTGGAGTTGATCAGCGGAGCACGTTTTCACTGATCAATAATAAACGGGCTTTAAATCGATCATCTTCAGGTCTTCATTTCTGAAATGAGTTAATGCTTACAGCCCTCCAGTGTGCTGGGCTTTTTACTACGAGCATATGCAATGCAAGCGCTGCTGTTTATCATCTGAGAAACGGTTATTCCCAGGACCGTCCGATTCGCTGCCATAGATCAGTTTCCTTACAGGGTCGTCTTCTCTCTTGAACGAATACATCTGGGTCATTTCTATGACAATGAAAGCCATGTACGTACGTGGCCAAACCCAGTTGTACCGAACTGAGCGGGGGAAAGTGCTGAGGTAAAGGCGTGCTGGACATGTTTCCTTTTTCTTAAATTGGTGTCATTAATGGTAACCCCCTTTTTTTTTTTTTTTTATATTAAATAAATAAAAATTTGCATCAGTTTGCTGTCTTGGGGCCCTTGCCCTTATAGGATTACACTTATTGTATTTGGCGCATTGTCACTTTGCATGGTATCTGTTGTCTTACGTGAACATGAGCATGATATTTCAGATGGTCTTGTGTAGTGCTGGAATTATGGTCTGTCCTTGTAAAAACCATAGACGGGGGAGGTGGATTGCTGCCTCTTAAAGCGTGATTGCATCTTTTTGCAGATGGTGGCGAAATTGAAAGGAGTCAGGGATGGCTGTGGGGGGGGTGGGGGAGTAGAAGGGAGAAAGAAATCCAAACACTTTGATCAGTGGCATCAACAATTTCAATGTTCTTGTTAAGCAATATGCAAATGGAGGTGATATTGAATAAACTTGCCAATGTGGCAGGAATCCATTATGCTGTGATGATCAAAATAAAAAAAGGGGTGGATGAAGGGCCGTGGGGCTCCCGAGTCTCGCAGAAGAGGATTTCTACAAAGATACGTTCTGGAAAGTAGGGTAGGGAAATGAAAGGGTTGGCTTGGCCTGGAAGGAACTCCATCTATATCAGCAAGAAAAGAAGAGCTTAAGAAGTAAAGAAATGACGAGGTAAAAAAAAAGTGGGAAAAGGGGAAAAAATCTTAGCAAAAGACATAATTAAAAAGCTGCTTTTGGTTGAAGTGAAATGTCACCTTAATGAGCGGACGAAGGCTGCACCTGGAATGGCAGAGGTGAGAGTAGTCTAGGGAAGGCCATGGACATATGTACGTACTGGAAGTTGTTGTTGTTGAAAGGTAATAAATTGCATGACCAAAAGTGCAAATTGGATACAAAGATAAATATAAGCTATATGGGGGGTGGGGGGGGGGGGTGTTATTAGTCTTGTTCGCCTGTAGGTGGACTCCAGAGGATACCGCAAACAAAGAGCCTAATTTGCACATAATATTAAAATCGCATGCGTAAGCAATCGTTTGCTAACAAATGCAAGTTGTTTACATGGGCTGTGATCATATAGTTTCTTGCTGAAAATGACTTTAAAACCTGCTACAGAAACCCGCTAACGGTATGTCCTGACCGCAATGATGCGTACCCCTTTTTTATTCTCTTAAAATCCTTGTTTCTTTATTGCAGACGGAGTGGATCTGCCTCAGATTATTATTATTATTCACGGCAAATGTGTCACCTTGACATTTCTACAAGTTCATCTCCTGCGCATATCCTCTATGAAGGGTGTCTTCATTTTTGGAAATTAAAGTAATGAAACTGTTTTGTTTTAAATCATTTTCTTTGGTAAAGGCAGGACTCGAATGCAGATTACATTCTAAGGCTGAGTCCATGTTGGTGTCCTTGCTCATGCCTGTATTTTCCTGGTCAAGGCGATATTACCTTGTAAGATATCATCTTATTCTTTTAAAAAATATATTTTGGGTTATAAAGGTGCTATTCTTCAACCTCAGGAACTGTCCTGGATCATTTATATGCTTTGTCTTGACTAATGTCAATGTGGATAGATAAAACCCAAGTTGTAAAAAAAATAATAAAAATAAAATAAAAATTCAGCACTGCACATAATTACCTTCATGGCTAACATTTCCAATGGGAAATGTCAATGTAAATGGACTGGTAAAATGGAAGAGTAGTCATTAAGTATGGCCCTATGAAATGCATGGGTGAATGAATCTGACAAAATATTGGGTCCAATATCTCTAGTGGCCCATGAATTCACCTCCAAGGAAAATCTGTGTAATAAAAATATAATTTTGCCGTCTTTGTTTAATTGACATTTAATTTCTTAATTTTCACATGCATCGTAGCATGTTCTTTTGCAGGCAAACTCGTGAGGTATTGGCCCAGGTGTTATGTCCAAATCTTTTTTATTTAGCGGTACAAATTTCACGCCAGTGCTGTTTGAGTCGCACAAGTAGTGCCACTAGGCGGTCCTGTTCCGGGATTGAAATTCCGCGGAAGTTGCGTCGCGTCGTGAGGATCTGCCGGTCTCTTCCTCGTTAGCCTGCGGCTCGATCGGCCTCATTAGCACCAGTGTACAGAGGGCCTTCAGCAACTGCGTCGAGGGGGGGGGGGGGGGGGGGGTGTGGGGGAACCTCGCTGAGGAGGCCCTGCCAGCTTCTCAGGGCATAAAGTTTGGAGAGCTCTCCTTCTCTTCGCCGTCTGCAGTGTCGTGAGGGACGGAGAGATGCTGGCAATTCGGGCTAACTGGATAATCACTTGCGCTTTCTCTGTGGCCCGCTGCGGTACCCTGGTTAAATAAACATTTTGACCTTTTACCTCCTCGTTTCTGTAGTGGGTACTGTATTTGGATAAATATTTATGGCAGTTGGATACTTGAGGCCTATGTGGCTTTTGCTCGTTTCTGTAAGGGGTACCATTGTTTGTAAACACTTGACTGGTATATTTATTTAGTAAGATGCTTAGTTGGGTAAATACCATCTCAATCTCTCTTTTCTGTTGCAGGTACTTTAGTGGGACAAATACTTGACGAGCATAAATTCATTGAGCATTCATGTATATTCGTAGTAGAAAGATGCTTGTAGTGTAGTTGGGTAAATGCAGAGGATGAGGGGCCTTGTCATTTTGCCGTTCTTGTTTCCTGACCACTTTGACACAAAGCTGAGATTATCAAGTCCTTTTTGTACAGTAACTGGAGTTGGCTGGCTGCTCCAAATCTCTCCCACAGCACAGTCTGTTGTGGGGTCTCCCGTCCCTGTGGAATGGGGGTTGTTGAGGGCTCTTTAAGTTCAGGTGGAACAGTGACTGTGGGGGTGGAGGTATGCCCAAATGCTGCTGTCCTCGGTTTCCTGCATCTCCACCGATGAGGGGGCGTTGAGGGGGCGCTTCCTCAGGGGGGTTCTAGTGATGGCCGTGAGGAGAACGGGGGTACAGGTGTTTCTCGCTTTTTTCGCCTGCTGGGTTTCTCACTGTCGGTGCGTTTCTCCACAATAGGCAGAGCGATTGGCCCGCGGCTCTGCTCCCGCTTCTCAAAGCCTTTCTCTGGCCTCACAAAGGAAGGCGGCAGCAGCGACGTGAGTGATTAATGGCGCCGGTAACGCGGAGGAAGGTCGTTTGGTTCGGTTGGAGAAGTGTCGTTCTGGAATGGCCGTACCCAGAACCCAAATCTGAATCTGAATTTAAGTAATCACCTCATGTTTCACTGTCCTACAGTAAGAGTAATTAAGGTGGAAGTAAGACTGTGGCTGTTTTAGGGGGCACTATTGGTAGTTCTTGTATAATTGATGGTGTAGAAACTTTACACACTAGTGGATTAGTGGTCCCTTTTTGTGTGTATGAATACAAACGTGTTTCTCTCAAGTATCATTAGTAACATACAGGACTCTGATCCCTGTGATCCAGTATTATACAGGATCTCTGATACATTACATTTACATTAGTCATTTCGCAGACGCTTTTATCCAAAGCGACACAGTAAGTGCATACAGAAACGTCATTGAAGTAACTACAGAACAGATAAGAAAGCACATTCTTCCCATACAGTAGCAGCTATCCCTAGTAATGAACACTGAATGCAGTTCACAGTAAACTGGGTAAATCAGCTCTACTACTATTCTATTCTAAATATTATAAACTTGAATACACAGTTCAACAAGAACACGGTATATCTAGCAGTATACAGAATTTCTGATGATAACATGATCTCTCTGATCCAGTATTATACAGAATAGCTGTTTTCTTCTTATGCTGTGGGTGAGGAGAGTTGGTTAGTACTTACACTGCTGCACATTACTGTCATCATGCTGCCTGTTCTGCCTCGACAAATGTCTGCCCACTACCTTATATTAACTCTATAAACTTGCCCCTAGTGGTTGGGACGTATCCGTCTAAATTACAGTATTCATGTTTGTCTGAAATGATAAACTACAGCTTTAAGAAAACCCCGTAAATTTTGTTGCAGGATTGTTTAAAAGAGTAGGCGCTTGGGAAAACCTCCGCTTCTCCAGTTACACCGCAGTGCAATAAAATAGAAGGGTGCTGTTAATAGCCCAAAGCACTTGCAACCCTCCTCTCGCCACAGCCACAGACTGGAAATGGCACCGTTTATACATGCTAAGAAAATCATGTTCACGTATAAAAACAATAATATGTTTTTAAAACGTTGTAGAAATGAGCATTCGCCGTTTTCCCTTTCTTACTGTACTATATACAGTACCTGGTGCTCTTTCGGTTTAGAAGACGGCAATTTTTTTTTTCTCCAATCTCGTATAAATATGTTTAGGAAACCAAGTACTTTACCAGTATATTCAGCTTTTCTATTCGCCAAAGTCCCGTACAGTCGACATTTCCACATCGACCACCTATCGCACTTAGGGCTGAAATAAGTTTCTGTTGTTGTGTAAGAACACATTTTTTTGAGGTATTGACATTTAAATAAAACTAGTTAACTAGGTGGAAATTGCCTCTGGAGGGCCAAAGTAAATGATTAAATACCAATTTATCATCAAAAAAAATTCTGGGTGCCACATTGAACTACCATTGATTTGTGTTCTGATAAAAAAACTAAAAAAAAACCAAGCACTTTCCATGCTAGGGTAAATTAATCTATTAAAAATAACTAAGAGCCAATTCAAACAAATTCAGTGATTTGAGTTGGACTGTTAGCTAAGATATGTTTATGTTTGTATAGCCTAAGTGATGAGTTCTTCCAATTTCGCTTTCAGTGAAACAAGAACACTGGCGTATATTTTGCGTTTGACATAAAACCTGACCACATTTATTTTTGGGAATAAACTAAAATGCATTATGAATGCAACTATTTTTTTAATTGCACAAGTAGACCTACATCAGTAGCGTAATGAAGAAGAATGCGAGGCACAGTAGCATTGAAACGCCCTCATTTATTTATGGCCGTTTGTCCTGCATTATTCTTCTCTGACAGCCCAATGCCATCCCAGCAAAGTAAGTGTATCCTGTGCCCACAACTCATGGGACTGCCGTCCCACCGCAGGGCATTAACGGCACCGCGCTACCCAGAATCCTTCCCCCTCAGAATGCATTTATCCCACGCTTGCAGCCTGTAGTTTGGATTCTGTGTGGTGCTGTTGGCCTGCCCCCCTGGATGGGCGAGCTCCTGAGAGGGAAACGGAGGATGTGGGCCTGCTCTTCCCTGAGGACAGCGCGAACCCGGCACACTGCTGATGCATCGGGCCCATGTGGGATGCTCAACAGAGGTCCTGACTCAAAAGTCGCAATCAATAAAAGTGCTGACTGTTGACCCCCAGTGTTTTGGTCAAGTTCCGAAAACTGGCCCACGGCATCTTCTCACCGCACCATTCATTCTCTCCACAGTTGAACAGCTGTCCAGTGTCTTGTATTTCCAATCCACCTCATTTTCCCAACTCATCATGGCAAATTGAAGTTCAGTTTCCTGATTGATTAAAATAAGTTAAGTCTGTATATACAGTGCCCTCGACAATGTATTTTTTTCTCTTCTTGATTTGGCTTTGTACTCCACAATTTGAGATATAATCAAACAATTGACAGGGTTAACATGCTTTGTTCTCAGATTTTATTAATGAGTATGTTTGTACATTTTGGTTTTACCATGTAGAAATTACAGCACTTTTTATACACACCCTCCCCTCCCTCATTTCAGGCCACAGGTAAGAATCTGTACTTGGCCACGTGAATAATTTGATTTAAAAATCTGAAATTGTGGAGTACAGGGCCAAATCAAGAACAAACAGGCTATGTCTTTGTCCCGAACATTATGCAGGGCACTGTATGACTAAGACTGTAAGATACTTAATCATAGACATACAGAGTACATCTGATTTAGTAGCGTATTGTACATATGTGATCCCTCTGATCTAGCAACATACAGTCTGTGATGCAGCTGCATAAAGGATCCCTCAGTAGGTCTGGTCTAATAATGTACAGTTTACCTGTTCTGAAACAGGCAGTATGTTCTTCTGTAATGCACAGGGTCCGTTTCAGGTTTCTCTGAGCATGTATTATCGCTTACAAGCCATGAATGTATTTTTGCTTGATTCCACTGTACATTCACTTTCTGTACCATATCTGGTTACAGGAAAGTACTTGAATACTTCTCTGTGGCTTGTACTTGAGCGTTGTTTTTATTTGACTGTAATGTCATTAACCGGCTCCTGTCATCTTTCACTTTCTGATGCTGTGCTCTCTTTTGCATATACCGCTTTACCATTTACTGTTCAGACTTGTGTTTTGTTTAATGACTGAAGGAATTTGCTATATTTTCTATAAACTATTGATGCAGGGTACTGTTGTGGTACTGGCCCTGTACTGTGCGGGGAGCAGCAGACTGTGCACTGTTGCAAGATTTAGGATGTCTGAGCACTAAAGCGGTTTAGCGTTACGGTGCGGCGAGACGCAGGTCGTCTGGGCGCTCGACCGTTTAGCGTAGCGCAGAGAACGTGTCTATGCTACGGTGCGGAGAACGCGACGCTACGGTGCGGAGAACGCTACGCTACGGGGCGGAGTACGCTACGCTACGGTGCGGAGAACGCGACGCTACGCTACGGGGCGGAGAACGCGACGCTACGGTGCGGAGAACGCTACGGTGCGGAGAACCCGATGGTAGGCTAAGGTGGGGAGAACGCGACGCTACGCTACGGTGTGGAGAACGCTACGGTGCGGAGAACGCTACGCTACGGAGTACGCTACGGTGCGGAGAACGCGACGCTACGGTGCGGAGAACGCGACGCTACGGTGCGGAGAACGCG
This sequence comes from Ilyophis sp. 1 JC-2022, assembly GCA_022702515.1. Taxonomy (NCBI): domain Eukaryota; kingdom Metazoa; phylum Chordata; class Actinopteri; order Anguilliformes; family Synaphobranchidae; genus Ilyophis; species Ilyophis sp. 1 JC-2022. The sequence continues at coordinate 122,827,656 of CM040403.1, forward strand.
ACGCTGCGGTGCGGAGAACGCGACGCTGCGGTGCGGAGAACGCGACGCTACGCTACGGTGCGGAGAACGCGACGCTACGCTACGGTGCAGAGAACGCGACGCTACGCTACGGTGCAGAGAACGCGACGCTACGCTACGGTGCGGAGAACGCGACGCTACGCTACGGTGCGGAGAACGCGACGCTACGCTACGGTGCGGAGAACGCGACGCTACGGTGCGGAGAACGCGACGCGACGGTGCGGAGAACGATATGCTACGCTACGGTGCGGAGAACGCAACGCTACGGTGCGGAGAACGCGACGCTACGGTGCAGAGGCTCAGGTCTTCAGTGTCTGGCTGGCACTCATGCAGCTCCAGTCACCGGGGCCCCAGAGCAGGCCCATCTGCTGCTGCCTCACCCCTCCCAGCGCATGGCGCTACGAGGCAGCCTCCGTGCTTGATGACTCCTCGTGATGGATAAACGGGGAAATTGGCCATAAATATCAGAAATGGGTAAAATTTAAAATGGTGCCCCTCGGGGATAATTTAAACTCAGTGTTTGAACCTCCTAAATTCTGTGTTATATGCTAGCTTGACATTTTAATTTGATTCCGTGTCGTCCTGCTCATCAGCGGTGGTACTTAACCCATTCTTTCACACAAAGAGCACGTCTGCTGCACTGAGAATTTTTTTATATTTTTTTTAAATGGCACCTTGACAATGGAAGTGTATTTGGAAGCTTAATTATTAATTTCTGATTTTGATTCCTATGCACTTCAACTATTCAATAATTAAACAAAACTGCGTGCAATACATTTTTTTGTATGTGAAGATTTGACCGTGCGATTTATGTGAATTTTTGCTTTCTTGTGGCTAAAGCTTCAAAACTAGCACAGGCCGTCAGAGCTTTTATATCGTGATTAATCACACCGAGTAGGAAAGTTGCTCCTTTTCGCTCTAATGACTCTACTGGCTGAAAACCTCTTCAGAAGTATGCGGTAAATGTTCTCGCCACCTTTTTTTTTGTTTTGTTTGTTTCTCAGTCTCACTTTCTGCTCCCCAACTAATTTGCTAAAGTGCTACATCCCCTCCTTTTTACAGGTTGAATAATCTCGATATTACTTGTGATTTGTTGCGTTTCTGCCGTTCTGTGAGGCCGTTGTCCATTTGCCGCTGCCGTCTTTGTCCTACAAACGACCTTGGAAACGCAGCGTTTCCCGCAGGCTAAGCGAAGCCGCGTCGACGTCTCCAGGGTGCCGTGGGCAAGGTTTTATTAATGTATTATCTGAGATCTTTTGAAGTTGTGTCTTTTTATGAGGAAAATGTTCTAATCTTCCTTACTATCTCTCATTAATGTGTATTACTTGCAGGGGGAAGGCAGTACCTGCTGTGCTAATTTATTTATTTTATGCGTCACCTACAAAAAAATAAAATCAAAAACGTAATGGTTTTTCTCGATGCTGTTCGCAGGTAGGAGGTACGGCATCACGGACGTCAGCTCGGACGCCGTGAGTCTGGTTTCTCACGCCACACAGCAGCGGTTGAGGGAGCTTCTGGAGAAGCTGACGTTGGTCGCTCGGCATCGCAAGATATCTTTCAGGGTACAGCACCTCTCCCAGAATGATGCTTGTTGTGCACGTCCATAGACTTTACACGCATGATGGGTTTACTTCCCCATAAGGGACTGGTCTGTTTGGAGCCTCCAGCGTGCGAGTACATTACATGTCTGTCAGCCTGTCTTTAGACCAGGGGTGTCCAATCTTATCCTAAATTGGGCCGGTGTGGGCGCAGGCCTTTGTTTTATCCCAGCACTGAGACGCCCGATTCTACTTATCAAGGTCTTGGTTGAATTCCATGATTAGTTAATTCGTTTAATCAGGTGTTGTAGTGCTGGGCTACAACAACAAAAAACCTGCACCCATACCGGCCCTTTTTGAATAAGATTGGACTCCCCTGCTTTTAAGAGGTACATATAAAATTCAAACTCTCACAGGCTCTTTCAGTCATCCCAAATAATGGTGGCAATGTAAAAGAATTGCATTTTGAGACATGGTATTTTGTAATATGAACCTATCTTATACCATAGATGTACGCTCAATTTTTTTTTACGCTTTTACTTCCGGGTTACTTACTGAAATTGTCGGATGAGTCCACCGTTCTGCAGATGAGTGTGCTCCTGAATTCCCTCAACAAAATCCTGGAAATAAGGGGTTTATCCTGGTATTTTAAGTGCCCCCATTTGTGAGAAAAAGTCGCCCACTCAAAAGATTTTTGATGAAGTGGACTCAAATATCCGTCCCCAAAAGGGTGTAGGGGTCGTTTTCGGACGCGGCCTGTGTTTCACATCTTTGCATTAAAAGACCATTTCATCGCTCTTGGGCGCCCCACGCTGGTCAATAAGGGTGGTCGTTAGACTGCATGTCAAAGCCACGTATGAAAGGTCTTCCTCCAACGCCACTCAGAGTTTCGCTGAAAAAAAGAAGCAGCTGTTGGACGGCACGTGTTTCGGAGGAGAACCGCTCTCCCGAATTGGCAGGATGGTTCGCGCATTGGAACGCCATCGCAGTTGCAGACAGTTGGACATTCCAGATTGGGGTGGGAATTGGATACTTACAGCCTCGGGTTGGGCGGAAAATTTTAAAAATGTATCAATATAATTAATTGTTAAAAATGTACATCTTAAACATTTTATACTGCAACTTTTTAAATTTTGTCTTGAGGCAAAAAAGAAAATAACTGTGGCAGTCAAAGCGACAAAAATGTACATTCCCAAAAAATTGGTAACGGCAACTTCTCTTTACAAATATAATGACACGGTTACTCACGCACATCCACAGACGTTCGGTTTTTGGCTATTTGGCCTTGACCGCCAAATGTCTATATACCCGTAAAGTCTCAACCAAAGCACTCTGGGTATTTTAGGGCGGCTGTGTTGACATAAGCCCCAGAATACGGTTGACACTCACCAAAAAAAAACAGTTGAGTAAGAGTGTCTGCTGAATGGCGGTAATGTACCTGATGTAAAAGTAATTTCATTATTCCTCAGGAACTAGTCACAGTTCCCTAACTAAAGCCCCGTGCTGCTGTTCTCTGCTTAAATTCTCAGTCGATTTTTATTGCGCATCTCTACAACTTTAGAAGGAATTTTGCACTGAAGCAATAATGGAAAACAATACTTTTGACTCTTTTACTGTTAAGAGAATTTATTAAAACTGCATCTCTTGCATGTTTTCCAGTGTAACTCTTGTCTTTAATTTGCACAGGATGATGTTCTGCAAAGACAGACGAGTGACACTCGGGCTCAACTCAGGTTTCTGGAGCAACTCGACCGCTTGGAGAAGCAGAGGAAAGACGGCGAAGAGCGAGAGATTCTCCTTCGTATCGCTAAGGTACAGGTTGTGAGAAAAGTCGCCATTTTGCTCCTCAGAGTTCCACTGTGGCTTTTCAAAATGTCCTCCATGCCAATGGCAACTGTGACTTTCTAGCCTTTTGTCAAGGACAGCAAAGTTTGTTTTGTTTTTGTTTTTTCAAACATTTCTTCCCAAAAATATTTACGCATTGATACATTTGTCCTGTATGACCATATACAAATTATTTTAAAATATATTTTTTGTTATTACACTTGTCATCTTAACACAATAATATTTAGATTGTACTGTTGAACTGCGGCCATTTTGGCGAATAGCACGGAGGCCCTCGGCAGTATCAGCAATGGTTGTTTCTGGATTCTACTGTTGTTATCCCGAGCGCTTATCTGTGACATTTCCCTCCACTCTCACAGAGCCGGGCCAACCGAGAGGACCCTGAGCAGCTCCGTCTCAAACAGAAGGCCAAAGAGGTGAGGCGTGGGGCCTGGGGTGTGGTTTTGGTTAGGGTTAGGTTTGGTGTTTGGTGTGGTTTTGGGGTGCGAGGCACGGGTACAGTCTCCTATAGCAGCCAGGTCAATGTTTACCCCGCTATCGCACACCGGCCCGCTGCGGGCTACCAAATGGGGACACCGGCCGCTTAGGTGCCCCAAACGGGTACACCGGCCGCTTAGGGCCCCAAACGGGGACAGCAGCCGCTGGGGGCAAAGGCGAGCAGCCGCGTCAGGGGGACGCTTGCTTCATTTAATCACTGGCAACAGCACAATTAAACACAGGACAGTAGACGCAGGTCTATGTACGTATGCATGCGTTTAATATATTACACGCATGTATACATATATAAAAAATATGTGTGTGTGTGTGTCCTAGATGTATATAATATGACATACATAAAATATTTGTATTTTTATATCTTGAGTAGCGTCGTAGTATTTGGGGGGTTCTACAATGGGCTACAGTTTTTCAGGATAATTGTTCATTTTGTAAATCTGATACTACTTATAATTCTTTGGCTTCAAGGTGGTACTGGGATTTAGTTGTAAATGGAAAGAGCCTCTGGCTTTTAATTTTCTGGGCCCAGCAGTTTTGTGTCTGTGATGGAGCCCTTGTTTTCACACAGTTCATGTTTGGCTGCGGGGCTTTTTATTTTATAGCTTAGACTAGTTAAGCTTCATCTCCCAGAGGTCCCCATGTAGCAACTGTAGAAATCAACAAATAAGTTCATTTACGTCGGCTGCCTCCACACAGTAGCTGACTTTTACATTTCCCAATATCCATTTCCTCACTTTCTTTGCCCGAGAGAAAAGGCTTCACTAATTGCAGCTTATTTTAATTGAGCCTAATATTGGAGCTAGCCAGAGTTGTGCCCCCCGGCAAACGGGGAATAGAATCAAATGAAAGCACCTAAGGTGTGTGTGTGTGTGTGTGTGCGCGCTTGTGTGTGTGTGTGCGTGCGCTTGTGTGTGTGTGTGTGTGTGTGTGTGCTTGCTTGCTTTTGTGTGTGTGTGTGCGCTTGAGAGATTTGATGCAAGAATTCTTTTACATTTGGGTTTTGTGTGTTCACCTTCTCACGCAGATTCATAATGCTTTCATATCAAATTCACATCAAAATAAAGCAGTCACTGAAATCCATGGCATCTAACTGTATTTGAGACCAGTTTGAAGCTCATCTTAGGATGTTTAGTCGTGTGTTTCTAGTTCATCCCTCACATTTGGAAATGCATTGATTTGAATGCATTTGTCCTCACCCCCTAAAAATTATGATTTTTTTCGGTCAGTTATAGACCCTTTTTATTCCCATAATGCAGATAGTTGAGGAACACCTTGATTGTAAGGTAATGACTTAAGTATTAATGCCTGTAGTTTTGGTCTGTGGCACAAATTGTAATTCATGCGTTTGTAATACCAGCAGATGTTTATAGTACATAGTACAGAAGCTTGCGTATAATAATGTTTTAAAATTTGTATACAGGGAGTTTTTATATCATCTGACTGCAGAACTACTTTCAGTCTCGTACTCATTAAAAAAAAATAAAAAATAAAAAAGCCTTTTCTATGATCACTGCCTTTGCCTTGCCACATGCTTGGTGTACAAAAAAAATATATATATATATTTATATTTTTCCCACAACTGAAAAAGGCAGTAAATCTAAAACAGCCTGTTCCAAAATGTTTGCGTTTAACAGATCTTGTTTTTGTTGTTCATCTCGTTTGGGGTGGGGTGTGGGGGGGGGGTGAAAACAGATGCAGCAGTTGGAATTGGCGCAGATACAACAAAGAGATGCAAATCTGGCTGCGCTTGCAGCTATTGGGCCTCGGAAAAAACGACCACTGGACTCCCGAGGCTGTGGATCTGGAAACGAGGTAGAGAACGTATTTACATTAAACTGTCTTCAAAATGGATCCTCCCCGGTATCAGATGAATATGCATGCATTGTGTTTGTGTAATGTATGTACTTAATGTAGAACATAGAGGGACTATTACCGAACCCCTCCCACCCCTTCGCTCTCTCTCTCTCTCTCTTTCTCTCTCTCTCTCTCTCTCTCTGTATCTGTCTCTCTCACTCACACACACAGTCTCTCTCTCTGTATCTGTCTCTCTCACTCACACACACAGTCTCTCTCTCTCACTCACTCACACACACACACTGGTTATCAATCTTTGGCACCATGTACTTAAAATGCCTACAAATACTCAAACTTATTGTGTGATTTACTGTTAATAATTGATGTAATTTTCCATTCTCTTTGGACTGATCTCTTGAGTCAAGCAACCGCATTCTTTAAGATTCACCATCCCTTTTTCCTTTGTTTTTAAGTTTCTCTCTGCATTTTTGAAAATGTTTGCTTGACTTTTATTCGGTCTTACTGTAGGAGTTTATCCGCGGGGATAGCTGAACTGAAGCGCGTTTCCAGGCACCAGTACGCATGTTCCGCCCCCACCAATTTGCCACGTCCTTGACCTCAGGAATTTTACTATGCACAGTACCAGCCCGCCCCCAAGATTGCTGTGAGATCCCACTCTGGAGGTCTCACTCTTGCCCTTCTCGTCAGACAGACCTTTGACCAGTGGATAATTCTGCATTTGCTCGATCAGGATGCTAAATGTGTTCTGTATGGCAGGCAGCATCCATTCAGTGAAATGAGGTGGGCAAGGCAAGGCCCAGAGAGAGCCTGCAAACTAAAGCGTTTTTAGTTGAAGCTTTCTTAGCCATGTTCTTCCAGAGGAAGAAGGGGTTCGCTGCTCGTTCTCCGTCATTTGTACTGGTAGTATTTCTGTTTTAATAACATAACTTAGTGATGAGAACAGGCCATTCAGCCCAACAATGCTCGCCATTTTCATATCACTAAAGGCTACCTAGTGCACTGACTAATTCAGTTAGACACACTGCTTTCAGACTGCTAACCGAAACTTCAAAGGCACAAACTTGTAAGGCAGATGTTGATTAAGCTGTATGAAATTTGAGACCATTACTGTTGGTCGTGCATAATGTTGTAGACATGTTTCCAAAAAAATGTAAATTTCCCAACGGTCTATTCTAGTTTTGACACATTTGCACCAGCTTTATTAATTGAGAAGTTGAGACGGTTCCTGCTCATTTCCAACTGGGTGAGCACTTTCAATGTGCTTTTAAACTAAATGGAGACAAAACAACTGACAGATGAAGTGGATATGGAATTTCATCTAGACTCTTCTGAATGCCCCATTTTCACATTGACATTTATTAATAATAATAATAATAAGGATGATGATGACTTTATTTTCACAGCGCTTTTCATACAGTGCATGCAATGCGCTTTTCTAAAGCGGAAACCCTTACAAAACTATATAGTTTGCTGCAAACTTGTAGCTAATATGTAGCGCATTTGCCACAAACTAAATTGTTTTCCGCTAAATGTTGCCAGACTTTGCCAGTACTGGTGAAAATCTTGCAATAATGCAAATCTAATTTGCTCGTGAAAATATGAGCTTGCTGCAAATCTGCGGCAACAATGCCAAAGGTTTGACGCAAATTTTCCAGAAGGCCTATATTTTTGTAAGGGAAACGGATTAAAGTAACACTAAAAGTAAGGGAATATAGACAATAAAAAGACAATATATTAACTTAAAATGACAAAACCCCATAACGGTTGTTTATGTTCAGCCTCTGTTGACCCAGTGGGAATGTGTTTTAAGAGCAACCTTTCTCTATAAGGCTGGTCCAGTCTCAGTCAGGCACAACGGTACAGTCCTGTGCCACCCTGTGCTCTGTTTTAGGCCTCGTATGCCCCTGCTCGGCACATGGGGACTTGCGTTGTGCTCTGTCCTGGGTGGGCTCGCCCTTGAGACTGGTTTGTACGGGTAATGTTTGAGGATCCCCATCCACACAAGCAACACCGCATGTTAACTAGAGCAGTAGCTAGCTTGCCGAACTAAGCCAAGCGTTCTCTCGTTGATCTGCCCCTCAGCCGGATCTGCGTGCCTCTACTTTAGCTCGCAGGACTCGGGAGCTGGTGTTGGTAGGTGAGAGCAAGATAATTGGTACTGACTCCAGGTAGCTCCTGCTAAATCATTCAAATTTAAAATGTAAAAAAATGCAACACTTCTAAAAGGGTTAGAGTGTGAACTCCTGTTACCTGAAGCCACATCTCTGCTACCACTGTTGTCCTGGAGTGCTGTGGAGTGCGTCTGGGTGCTGTGGTTGATTAAGTTGGTGTATGATGGGGGTGTGGGGGAGTGGCCGTTTCGGGATTGCATAACCGCTTCTTCTATTCAGTGTGTAATAAGCCAAATTATACATTTCAGGCGTAAGCTAAAGGTGATATAGGAATAAATCAGTACTGGTGTGTATGGATCTTTAGAAAATGAAGCCAGAATAATCGGATGGAACACAGAAACGGGGTATAAACCAGCCCTCCGGGACACACCTGGTGTGTGATGAGGTTTGCACATTTTTTCTCCCTAATTTGCAGCATTCCGCTACTTTGATCTTATTTGGAGAGGCCTGTCGTTCACACACGCGCACTTGTCAACAGAAACCGCTCGCTTTTCACTGGCTATTCATTGTCTAACCACTGTAAAAACGAATGGCTCTAATGAAGCTGGACGGGGTCTGAGGAACTCAATTTCATCGTGCCCAATCGGAGGCTAGCGTTCAAGGCGGTGTGGGAAGACCTCTCCTTCGCTGGTCTGAGTTGCTCTGGATTGTATGCCCACTTGTACATGCATCCGGCCTATATTCACTGGACTGCCGCCGTGTAGTATAATGGTTAAGGAACTGGACTTGCAACCGAAAGGTAGATAGGACCAGATAGGACATTGCGGTTGTACCCTTGAGCAAGGTACTTTACCTGAATTGCTTCTGTATATATCCTGCTGTATAAATGGATAAATGTAATAAGTTGTTGTGTAAGTTGCTCTGGATAAGCCTAGATGGCTGTAATGTAACTGAGCAGGACTCTTGTGCTCAAGAACCAGTAAGTAACTAGTGCTACAGCTTTGTGTCTTTGCCTGGTTGTACACTCACACAGCGGAGATGGCCTCGCCCCCAGGTGGGCTAGCGCGGCGGGTCCGGTTACAAGGCGCCATGGTTACGGCGTACAGGCTGTTGGTTAAGGGAGGCTGGTGCGCCACGGGGGGGTTGCACGCTGCGGGCGTGTTTGGTGCCAGTATCCACAGAGTGCCGGCTCATTTGCATGTGTGCGCTATCTCTCCAGGGCTCGCAGGAGAGCCGGCGGGCTGGATTGTAATTGGTAATCCTCTGCTTTGCTGAATAAAGGTGAAGAGGAAGAGGTGTGAATGTTTGTATTTATTTATTTATTTTATGTATAAATTAGTGAATTGCTGTGCGCATGCCAGAATATTGAAAAGACAGTGGGGGTGGCGTGCTTTTCATCAAAAAAAAAAAAGGCATGTAGTTGGGCATATATATTTTTCATATTTTTTTCTGTGTGAGAGAGAAACTACATCATTCTGAAGTACTGTTGGCAACTGCTTTGTTAGTCCTTTTGGCAACGTTGGACTCGTGGCAGAGAGAAAAAGCAGCTTGCATGAATTACGGAGAATTTCCATATTGTTTTGAGGCATGCCTTTCCAATGAGATGCCTGAGTGTGGAAGCCTGCAGGGCCTAACCTAATACCGCTCGCTGCCACCTTCTGGAACAACATGCCTTGGAAGGAAAAAGGGGAGTTCACAGGTGCTAAGTTATACGCACTGGCAACCTTCCATGTCCTCGCAGCGAGAGGCGAACGGGACTGAAAGTTCTAGGACAAAAACACTCCCCCCCCTCTCCCACACACGCACACACCCACCATCCCCCCCAGTGCCTGCCCAAGGACATGCCCCATGGCTAAAGCCAAGATCCTGACTCCTGTGAAAATACTGAAGGCACAGGGGAAGGCAATAGACTGTGTGTTTGCATTATATTGTGTGTGTGTGTGCGCCCCCATTTTTCTGTTTTCCATTTTTTGAGAATGCACGATTAATTTTTGGCTCATTTTGACCAGGTGCTCTTTGGCCACTAAATATGTAACCTTTTATAAAATCGGGTATTAAAGGACATATACTTGTGGTCATAATTGGTTTTGAAATTTTTAATGAAGCATGAAGCGTCCTGTTTTGCAGTAAGCATCGCTCGAGTCCTCGCTCGCGGGAGGAAAGCGTTTCCATAGGCATGCGTAGTAATGGAATACTCAGTCCGTAACCCTTGGTGTTATCAAAGCAGGTTGTGATGTGATGCGTTGAGGGTTTAAGGACATTCTGCTCGAAAAGCAGAATGCGAGGATTCTCCCAGGGCTGTTTTGCCCTTTAGTTATGACAAAATTAACCAGTTAGTGTGAATAATGTCAAGCTCTGCAGGACTTTTCACAACAGGCTGCATGCTGGGCAAAAAACCCTCTTTCTTGAGCCTGCTGTGTTTTTCTTTTATTACGTTCAATTATTATTTTTTTAAATCTATGAATCTATCACCATTTCAGAATGTATAACCTAAAGGGATGATTGTCTGCACTGAAAATAAAGTTTGTGTCCGCGTGTGTGTTTGCATGAGTGTACTGAGTGTTCCTTAATTAGAAATTTATCTTTTTGAGAACTGTTGTAACCATGACGGTTGGTGTTGGAACTGTGTGCGATATTCATGATTTAGGTTTTTGTCAGTTTTTCTCTTGGATATATTAAGATGCAGGGGCTCAATCTGCAGAGTTTCAGTAAAGCAGAAGAACATCCCTTGCGGTGAATATGTGAATGAATATTGGATTTTTGGTTTTTCATTATTAATCCAAACATTCAGATTGATTAAAAAGAAATAATGAGAATGGACAGATTTTTGGAAAGTGATTCTGTTCCAGCAAAGTTCTGTCTTGCCTATTGTCCTGATCCATGTAAGGTTTTTAATATATTGTGTTGATGTAGAAAACTTTCCAATTTTGCGGGTGTCCCTTAAGTTGCCTAGTTGTCTCATTTGCCCAATGATCTGATGAGCAGTTTGAAACTGGATGTGTCATGTGTCGCTATGGGCAACCGTGGCTAGGCTGCAGGGACATTCCGTGTGGATTTGGATGTCTTGACGTCAGATTTTCCTAAATTGTCGAATTTTTATTTGATGCATATTTGAGATTGGTTCGCAAGTACTTGAGAAACCTGCAGTCAAAGTGCTTGTTTAGGGGGCTCTCTGTGCTTTATAAGAGCCCTGCAGTTTTGAACCGTACATTGTATCTGCTACATTTTTGTGTGGCTATAATCTCACGTTTTATGGGTAGAAGCATTTGCATGTCAAGTCAGATGAGTTCACACCAGTTACATTTCTGTCACTGCCTGGCGACTCGGGGAGCATCAGCACAAGGAGACATTGGACGTAATGGAAGCTACATTTGGGGCCATGACTTCTTATTTTGGAAAATTTATATTCGACAGAATCAGTCGTCCAATTTAGGTCTGGGTCTCATTGACTCAATGGGGAGGACGTGCGTTTCAGAACCTGTGAGAAAACGAGGGTGCGGTCAGTCGCTTCAGTTTCTGGAAGAGATTGTTCCGCCTGGTATTACCCAGGGTCCGGCTCAACTAGGCATGCCTCGTCTTGTTTGTTTGTATTTTGCTGAAATGACAGACTGATCTTTATTTGGTCTTTCAATTTTGTCTTGCGCACAAGGACTCACAGCATTACAAACGGAACACATTCTTACACTTAACAACAGAGAGAAGAAGAAAATGACCCGGTCTAAATTCTGAAGACTACTTTAGTGTTGTCTGAAAGACCCCTGAAGGCCCACAGAAGCCTGGTGTTAAAAACATAAGGCTGAGGCCTCACCATAACACTGTTATCCTGTAGCCGTTTAACCTTGGAGGTTAAGCATCAAGTCAGGTCACAGGGTTTACCCACAATCAGAGTGAGATTTGATTGTACTGTTCAGTTTGGGCCTCTTTGGGCTGGGGGGCGTGGGGGAGGGTGCTGCTGATGTGCATGTGATGATGTCATATCTTGCACAGGTGTGCTTTTCATGTGCAGTTTACCGGTGCAATGTTTGCATTTGACAACATGAGCAGTTCGTTTTATTTTCAACAGTAATCGTGAAGAATCCAAAATCCGGCCAGTAGGGAAGTGTTGTGCATCTTTTCGCTAAATGAGCTTCACTGAAACGCCGCCTACAAATGATCGTTCCAGTTTGCTGAGATTCGTCTGTCGAGATGGTCTGTTGATGATAACCTAGCAACAGCAGCAGAGTCACTTTGTGTGTGACCAATCCCAGCTCTCGGCACGCAAGGTTCTAAAACGACAGGTTACTGTATGTTAGAGCCAGTGTGTTTAAAAAAAAGAAAAGAAAAGGTGAAGAGGTAATGACATGTGCTGTGACGAGTGGAGCTGAGTGTCTCCTCTGACACGTGCCGCGCCGCGCAGAGTGAACAAGGGCCCAGAGTCCCAGATACAGCGTAGATGACTGGCTCCGTTCTGTTGTCATTAGGCGCGTGATCCACATATTTGCAGATTGGGGGTGGGGGGGCACCCACGTGCCCTCTGGGTAATGTGGAGTGTTTCGCATGTTGTGGTTATCCACTAAGCAGGCTCAATCCCGCCTTTTGGGGACTTAAATTTCGCCTTGTGGGGACCTGCATGCTTTGGGCAGCAGCTTCCCGATAGGGGAGCAGATCGGCGGAGCCGCGCCAGTGCCCACGCACCGAAGAGAGGGGCCGTCTGGCTTGCCGAAAAGTCTCCCCCTGTGCTTTGTGGAATAGGTGAGGCAGGTGCTAATTGAACACTTTCTGGCACTTTTAACAAAAGTATTGAAAGATGGAATCGAAACCTGTTAATGAGATTTCTCTCCTGGGGGCCCCTCTTCAGGTGATTCTCTTTTCCTTTTTTTTTTTATTTAAAATTTAATGAGATGTTCCTACCTTCACTTGCAAATGTCTTGCTTCTTAAACCTGCCCTCCTGCCACCCCGCCCTCCTACTGTTAGCCCCGTCTTCCGCCTGCACGCACACACATTCTCACACGTGCCATCACCGAAAAACTTCAGCTGTGAAAACTGCTGTTCTTATGACAGCAAAAAAACAGCACAGTTGAGCTTACTTGTTGTGTAGCTGGTTCATATCGGCACACTTTCTGAAGTAACTTTATGAAAGAAGAAAGAAAGAAAAAAAGTAACTTAATTAAAAGGCAAAAAGGTGAGAATCAGGGCGGATACAGACTTCTTTATTTCTGGGAGATGAAGGTGAAGGATTTTGGTGCTGAACAGTGCTGGAGGCTCTCCCCTCTCTTCTCTCTCTCTCTCTCTCGGAGTTATTTTTTTTTTTTATAAAAGGTTCCTAGGCTAATGACTACATAAAAAGCATACTTTCACCTCCCTCAAGTTGCTGAGAATTATAAAGGACATGGCTGCTGGGTTACAGTGGCTCCCTAGGGGTCTTTGTTTCATTTAGAACATGGCCCCGGGCCCTTCCAGTGCATCCTGTTGAATTGACCTCCTTTTCAACTCTGAGCTGGCAGCTGCGCCGACGAGCAGGCCCCGTCGCGGGAGCCGGGGGCGGTCATGTGACGCGCGTGAACCCTGACCTCCCCGCGCGGAGTCGGGGGCGTCGTTGCCCTTCTCACTCGGGTGAAGTTTCTCAGCCTCGGAGGGAGGGAGTGAAAAATAACACCAACGCATGAGGGGTGGAGCGCGGTCCGATCTGGGTTACTCGGCAACCTCATCCTCTTCCCTCACTGCTCACAAAATGGCAGTGCGGATTTATCCCAAACCTAAGCTTACCGTCACTTCCTGCTGATACGGCTGGCTTCTGGGAAACCTTGTATTCAGTGGTCGGTCTGAGAAGGCCTTGTTTTATTTGCTATGTGTGTTAAATGTGTCTGATTGATTGGTACAAGTTCTGTTTTATTTTAAAATTTTGATTTATTCAAAATGAGGTGTTGGTAATTCCTCTTGTAAAATATCAGGGCTCGTGATTGCGCTCGTGGACCCTTTGCTTTCCTCCGGCTCGGCGTGCCTTCATTTCTGATACGAGCAAAACAGAGACTGATACCAGATGCTAGTCCTGAACAGGGTACCTTTTAGAATAAAAGCCATAGCCCAAGGATTTAATTGCAGATAATGGAAGGCGGGAGAGAGGGAAGGAGGGAGCGAAGGGTGGACAGAGACAGAGAGAGTGAGGGAGGGATGGAGAGAGTGAGTGAGGGAGGGATGGAGAGAGTGAGTGAGGGAGGGATGGAGAGAGTGAGGGAGGGAGGGATGGAGAGAGTGAGGGAGGGAGGGAGAGGGAGAGGGCTGTGTGTGGCGCAGAGCGAATAGGCCCCAGTTCCTCCGGAGGGCACTGCTGTCACACATCAGTAACTGGCCCAGAGACTCATTCCAGTTGGTCGGCGGCAGCTTCTGTGTTCACCAATCCGGCGCCGGGGTTATTGGAGCAAATATTTGTGTGGCGAGGCTGAATACTGAGGGGAAGGGAGCGCCGCTTTGCACGTCTCATGTACTGTACCCCAATATGAGAGAGCTGTACGTCTCATGTACTGTACCCCAATATGAGAGAGCTGTACGTCTCATGTACTGTACCCCAATATGAGAGAGCTGTACGTCTCATGTACTGTACGCCAATATGAGGGGGGTAGCGTACATCTGTATGCGGCTTCTCTTACAAATCACAAAGCTTTTTGATGTATTGTTATTCTCATACTGTATATCATATATATTTTCAGTGCTTGATTGAAACTGCTCACCCGCTTCATGTGAAAGCGTTAGTGTGAGACCGCTGTGTATGAGGGGCACTAGATCCAGCACGTTTTGAACGGTGGCGCTATCGTTTCCAAATCGGCTGATTTCCTCTTTTGGGATTCTTTCTAAATCTAGAAAGGAGGGGGGTGGTAGGGGGGCGGTTAGTACAACCAAAAAAGCTGCTGCTCCTCTCGCTGGATTTTAATGCCTGCATGGGCTGCATGGCACACGGGTCATTTTTAATTGGTTTTGTTTTGCGGTACTTTTTTTCTCCTGCCCTTCCGGCGGTGTGGCTGAAGCACCCTGGGTGGCGGAGGTGACGTGACCCGAGGATGCGGCCCGGCTCTCTCTCAGCCGTTAAAGTTCGCCACGCTGCTCTAAATCACTAAACCGCCCCTGCAATTTTAACCGTTTGTGGGACAGGCTCGCCGTTCTCTTGCTGCAAAATGAATCTTCGTCACGGCCAAAGAGTGTCTCTCTCGAGCACCTGGTCTTGTGAAAATCAGCCAAACTCATATTTTTATACCCCCGTTTCTTGTAGGGGGAAGCCCTGTGCAGTCCCCACTCTGGCCAGTCAATCCCAACCGGCTTTTTAAACTCAGTTTTTACACACTTCTTGCTCATTTTCTTTAAAAGTGTTGGAATACTGTTGTCTGTAAGCTGGGTGGCAGAAGAAGACTATGTTTAGGTAATGGATTGAGATTGAGATATCGGATTTATCCTCACCGGGGGTGAGGCCCCCACATCTATTCTTTCTAAAGGGGGGGGGTTATGTTATCATTAGATAGTCACCCCCCCTCCTCTCCTCAGGGGGTGTAATAAGGCACTGGGCGTATCCAAGTGTCCCTAATCCCCATTGAGGTGTTCCTGTCTCACCCACCCCCCCCTTCTCCGATCCGCTCCAGGGCTTTTCTTCTCTCGGTTTGCGACAGGGCCGTAGAATATTGTGTTTTTTTTAATGTGCGTGTGCTGCCGGGCGTAGTCTTCGCACGCAGCTCCAGAAATTGATGCGGACCCTAAGCGAGGTTTGAAGCTCCATTTGCCTCTAAATAACCCAATGCGCTGAAGGTTAAACTGGCAACCACTTGAAAACAAATGGTACCCTGCCCTTATTGGTCAGACTGTTTGCCGCACGGCCTTATCGCAGAGCAGACAATGTGCCCTGGCTCTGAATTATTTTTATTTTGTCCTTTTTTTTTTTTTCCAGTTTTGTCAGCACTCTGCTTGAACATGTTCATATTTTTTAAATTTGAGGAGATTTCCATTGGTCCATTTTATTATTTTGTTGTAAAGATGTCATTTACACCCATTCCATTTTATGTGTTACAGAAAGCTTTGTGAAGCTGTACTTGTGTGCCTTTGTATGCGCGCAGGTAGGGTGGGGGTATGTGTATATTTGTGTGTGTGTGTGTTGGTGTGTGTAATGGAAAGACAAAGGCAGCAGAGAGGGGCCAGTCAGGCGCTGGGATCACATCAGGTTGGTCCTGGCACATCTGCACGCAGCAGGCATGCTGGGACAGGCCCTCAGGCGTAGAGTATGCCCAGCAGCAACATGCCGTGTGGGGGGGGAGCAGTCGAGGAGAGGAGCCGTCTGGGTCCCGTGCATCATCCCTCTTTCCCCCACTCTTCCATCTCTCTGTCTCTCTCTCTCCCTCCGCTTCAGGTAACCTACATGTACATTCCACGCGGCGTCGCGTACAGCAAGCTTGCGCTAACCGTGGCATGCTTACTGCATGTGCGGTACGCATGTCCTCAGGAACAGGAAATTGGGATTATTTTTGTTCTTTTGTGTTCCCTTAATTGGGACATCCGTTGCCTAATGCCTCGTGTGAAGCGTGATAGCGGTGAAGTTTGGCGAATGCTCGTCGTCCCGCAAAATGTCTCCCCTGTATCTTCAGCCTCACTGTAGCCGTGAGGTTTTCAGTTGTGTTGTGCGTCTGTAAAAGATTATCTGCTGTAGCTGTGTGATGTGGGCCCATGTACTACACGAATGTTCACATGGACTCTGTGCTTCTTTTATTACACTTAACTTTTCTTTTTTCTTTTCTTGTATGTTTTGAGTTATCGTCCTTAACCAGCAACTAATTTGTTTTCTTAAACCTCTACACCATTTATGTCAATAATAGTGTACACTGGGGGGGGATAAAGTTCAGAGAAGAACAAAAGCATATAATTGTGGAATACTCTGTATTAGTTTAGTTTAATTAGTTTCTAATTCTTGGTTTATTTAATTTAATCTCCTTTAGGCTGGTAGGTATGGAAATTAAGTGCTGGTTTTTGCCTATATAAATGGCAGATATTACCCAGAGCCTTTGAACAAGATTACCCAGATGGCCTTGCAGCATTTGTGCCTGAAGTTTTTTTTCTTATTTTTTCTCTCTCTCTCTCTCTCTCTCTCGCTCTCGCTCTCTCTCTCCCCTCCTTCTTTTTTCCCCCCTCAAGGCTAGAATAGGCTTTCTGCAGAGAGCTGCAGGCGAAGCCTGAGATTGGGAGGGTGCAGCTATGGGGGGTCGGGGAGGGGGGGGGGGGGGGCGGCAGAGAGGAAGAGAAGTCCCCCCACACACACACACACACACACACACACACACACTGCTCACTCTGTGTGTCGGCAGCCAGAGGCATCTGCTCCCGCCCCCCTTTCCCACAACTTCTGCCTCTAAAGGTGTAATGGTGCTCTGTGCTCTGCTTTTAAACTTGAATGCCTGTGCTGGGGTACAGGGGACCCCTCCCATCCTGCAGCCTCACCATTGCTCTCTGCCGCTTGGCCACGCCTTCACGGGCTGGCACTGTACATACATCAAGCTTCTCTTTGGATGCGGGATCACCGCAGTCCGTGTTTGGGGACGGGGGCCGGGGAGCCGTGCGCGGCTGAGAAACCCATCCCGCTCGCCCGTGCGCCTGAAACGCGTGACTTATGATGCTAATTTAGCGCAGGCTGTGGGGCCTGTTGGGTAATGCCACCTCTTTGATCACCCTGCAGTTAAACCGCATGCCAGTGCAGGAGAGATTAAGCTGCGGCGCCATTAACTGCTGTTTCTCTGCCTTTTGTTTTCTTTTTTTTTTGTGACACTTTCTGCAGTTTCCAATTAGGAAATCTATCCTGTTTCTGAATACATGTGCGGTGGCTCGACCTTGTTGGAGTTTCCTACTTTCCTAAGTGCGTTTGTGAAGTTGACCCCTCCGGCAGTCTTGTCTTGGGGGGGGTGGGGTGTTTTGTAGGCCAGATGGCACCTTTTTCCATACGTGCAGCGGAAGGACTAAAGCAAAGCGTATCTAACTTGAACACCTTGCGCGAGCTGTAAGGCTGTGTGCTTTTCAGACACCGACAGTGTTTGCAGGCCTATCCAGGGTTTTAGTTTTATTTATTGTGGCACAGGTTGTACAATCGCTGTAAAATCTCTTACAGGCCCTAAAAATGTAAAAGTGCTCAGTTCTGAATATGGATATGGAAATTTGAGGTTAAGAAGAACTTGGATTTTGCACCGAGTGTGGGAAGCTTCTTGATTTTCTGTTCTTTACGTTTAATTGCACACAACTGTTAGAGTAAATATGAATCCGTACAGGAGCATGCGCTGAATCGCCTGCTATGCAATTAGAATCATTTAAATATTAAATATATTACATTAACTAAGATTTCAGCCTAACTCCACAGACTTAAACGATTTAACAGTTTAAGATCTGAAGAAAATCCCCGGTCTGCCTGATCGCT
This sequence comes from Ilyophis sp. 1 JC-2022, assembly GCA_022702515.1. Classification (NCBI taxonomy): domain Eukaryota; kingdom Metazoa; phylum Chordata; class Actinopteri; order Anguilliformes; family Synaphobranchidae; genus Ilyophis; species Ilyophis sp. 1 JC-2022. The sequence continues at coordinate 122,845,890 of CM040403.1, forward strand.
GCGCGCACACTCCTCCGAAGGCCGTTTAACGTGAGACGGTCAGAGACGGACTGAAGGTGCAGCTCTCCCGATCCAGTTTTAAGAGACTCCTGCGAGAATAGCAAGACTATTTTATTTGATCACAGTTCTCTAAACATGATGTGTCGTGTGGCCATAGCCTGTTACTATGCGTATTAGTGTTCCTAAGATAGAAATACCAGCCATTTTTTTATTTTTATATATTTTTTGAGACGGTCATTAAATGCGAGATGCTCCACGTTGTTAGGATTTATAAAGTGGTGTAGTGTAGGCTACACAAGGCATTGTGGGTATTGGACGAAAGGGATAGAACAGCATGATGTCAACTTAATTTTTAAATTTAGGCACGTAACATGAAAAAGCTGCACTCGTTTTTTGGAAAGGTTACGATTTCGTAGGGGCCTAAATACCATCTCAATTCTTGGAAGCAGCCTCCATCCAGTGCATGCGCATAAAAACGTTCACTGCATTGCTTGTTATTGGGTGTAGGTTCATAGACTCCTACTGCAGTTCACTCTATAACCGTACATGATTATGAGCAGGACTACATGGAACCATGCCATACCTTTCAAAGCACTGTTCTGGTTTGTGCTTCTTCCATTTCAGAACGAAACCTTTTTATTTATCATATTGTTTTGGGGATTAAAGGGGGTTGACTCCTTCCTTTACTGTGTGTTTCTGTGTCTGATTTCTCTCTCTTTCTCTCTCTTTCTCAGATGACGGGCGCTTTAAGCTCCTCCCCCGCCGTAGCAAAGCAGGGGTCTTTTCCGAGGATGACACGCGTGGGCTTAAGGGACCTGCTCTTCTGCATGGAGCAAGACCCCGCGCTGAGACACACTCTCAGTTTGTACAGTGCCCTGCTGCGATAGCACACACACACACACACACACACACACTCTCTCTCTCTCTCTCAGCCTGTACAGGGCCTTGCTGCGATAGCGCACACACACACACACACACACACTCTCTCAGCCTGTACAGGGCCTTGCTGCGATAGCACACACACACACACACACGCACAGTCACATTCACACACGCCATAAGGGGGTTCTTGTCCAGAACCGGCATCAACTCCCCAGACAATCGCAGTCTCCTCAACAGAACCACTGCCATGCACCCTTTGAAAGCTCAATTGCACTTTTTTCTTGGTCGTTAAATGGCGGGACGCGGTGTTGCGCGACACGCAATGTTTACTACACGGGCCCGGGTGCACTGCCCCTTCGTCGGTCGTTTTGTCTCTGTGTGACTGCGGAGAGGAAGGAGGGTTTGACTACACTGAACATGGTTGATTTTTGCCTCCGCTTTAAAAAAAGCGTGAACATGCTCATGGTTGTAGTTTGAGCTGGAAATGTTATTTTCTGTCATGGATTAGATCATTTCTACAGCGGACTTGCAGCCATTAAACTGGCCATCGTAACGTGTTCTGTGCAGTTGCAACAACTTGTAGTTAAGGAATGCGTGGAATAGAATGTAGTCAGTTTGTCATAATACTGACGTCTATACTGAATCTGCACAGTATATTTTTCAAAAATACATTGTATGATATGATTACATCTATATTTGATAAATACAAATAATTTTTTACATACATTTTTGATTGCAGTGAGATTATAATTGAATAATAAATGTATATTTGTAGCAGACTGCAGATTCAATACGCTTTACCCTTTACATTTCGTTTGTCGTGATATTTTATCTAGGTTATCAGATAAACGGGAGACACATTCGTTTATCGCATTTGTATTGGACTTGTGCAGCTAAACCTGTTTGCAGATTGTCATGTTATACCAAAATATGTTTGGGTAATTTAAATAAAAAATTCTAAATGTCTGTATTCTATTTGAGCCAAAAACAAATGTGAAAATTGCAGCTCTGAATCCCTGTGTTTCAAGGTGAGGACGAGCGCAGTCACAATCTGAAAGCATTTGTCATTCTATAGTAATCATCGCTGTTAAAGGCATTGTTAACGTTGCCAACGTGCCGTGCTTACAGTATTAAGTATAGCACTATTATGCCTAACGATTCTTATTCATTTGTGATGGGTCTCCTCGCTGTTGGTTCTGTCTCTTTGTTAATGCCCGGAGAGAGCCTATGTTTGTTGGTCATGTGAACGTCTGTATATTATTACTGGAGGAATGCACTTAGTTTGAAGAGACTACAAATAAGACGGGCTTTAGTCGATGCAGAAGCGTATGCGTAGACTTTAAAAGTAATCTTTACTTTTTGAAACCCATTTTAAGTTTGCAGCCATATTACAGACACGTTATAAAATGGAGACTTGCTGTCATGTCCAATCTCGGAATGTGGAAATCTCATTAGCAATAATTATGGTCTTTAATATAATACTGCTGTTGCCTGAGGCAAAGGACAAGCTTTTTTTTGTCAGGACTTTTCTTTGTAAATGCCAAAATATACCAGATGCCTTTAAAGAATATTGCACTGTACTGTGTGACATAGAAGGTATATACATTAGTCCTTATCTGTGGTAAAGACAACGTTATTTTAATTTCTTGGTATGGCTTTTGTGTCTATTTTCATACTTGAATATGGGGCCTTCATTTCTCTGAAAACTAAATAAGGTATTTTTCAGATGTGCCTCTTGATTTTTTTTGTTTCTATGTTTTGTGAAAAAAGCGATCGGGACTGTTGCAGAAATATGGTTTATTGTGTAAAAAAAGTGAGATGATTAAAAAGTCAACAATGATAAATCTAATGTTTCCATTGTGTTTCTTGAGAAACTAAGTTGAGATGTTTTATCATAACAGTATACTTTAATGAAAGTATAACCATAAAATCAAAAAAAATGCTAAATGCATAAATTAACTGATACCGCTTTTGAAATTGTCCACGCTGCTATTGGCCTAAAACCGGTTGTGATTTAGTGTGTTTTATCCCCTTCTTTTAATCTCTGGAATATGTTTCAGATGTTTATCTTTTTAAATACTTCAGTATTAATTGGGTCTGTTACTTGACCTTTCTTGCCTCAGAAAACACTAAATAAGAAACTTTGGCAAGAAAAGCCAAACATCACACGGTGTTGATGTTGCCGCATGCAAATCTTTGCCTGTTTACGAGCCCATTATGCCTCTTCTCCGCTAATCTTTACCGCGCGCTCGTTCTGCTTTGATTAGCGGATTTAGCTACAGGCTAGCGGCAGGCAGAGATCTCACCTGAGATGGTGTCTGAAAGGAGGTGAGGAGCTCAGCTGGCGTCTGGAGACGAGTGACTGAAAATACCCCTGTTCCTTTCGAGTGCCAGCCGATGCCCGTGCCCACGCTCGTTTGTGTGGGGTGGGGGGTCGGGGTGGGGGAGGGCAGTGTCGTCAGTTGGGGGGGGAGGGGGGGGGACTGCGTGCTCGCCCAAAGTTGACCGTAAGCTTGATGTGGAAGCTGCAGCAGTAATTCAGTTCTGACCGCCACCCAAAAAAGCTGATATTCTATCACTTTTCAAACTGCTCAAAATGGCTGCACACCTGTTCCAAATCTGCAGTGCTGCCAGGTTTTGTTTTGTTTTTAATTTATTTTTTAAACAATGTATCCAAATACTTCAAACTGGCAATGTGAGAGAAAGTGACCCGGTACACCGCAGCCTAGAGCCTGGCCTCCTGGGACAGGAAAGCAATATTGTCTCTAATTCTACACACTCCCCCGACTGTATAAAATAACTGCAAAATGGTGCGTTTGGCATCTGAAGTGAACAGAGCCAGATAATGTGCCTGTGAGGGACCTACCTTGCTTCAGAACACGGCTGGATACCGCTGTTTACAATTTCCTTTTGATATTTGGCATAATTCACGGGCGCTTGTAAATTAACGGTCGGACAGCGGACATTTTAGAGGATACTCTTTTTCTGCTTCACTGGCTGCAATGCTCTACAATCACCTGCCAATAAATCCATTTGAGCTGTTGGAAGCAGATTCGCCCCCCTACCCTCCCACCACCATTGGTGCCTCCCTTAATGTAATGTTTTGTGTTCTTTGTTTTATTTTTATTAGTTTTTTTTATTATTAGTTTTTTTATAAAACACCTTTTTATTCATGTGACAGAGCCCTGAAAGCTTGACTAGATGAAGGATTGCATTTGACAGAGCCTGTGCTTTAGCCAGAGGCGAGTGCATAGCTTAACATAAGTGATATAGGCCTGGGGGCAAAAACAAAGCAGAGAGTGCCTGAGGAGAGCAGGTCTGACCAATAATGTATTTATAGTTTTGTTGAAAGCCTTCTATTGTGACCCACATTGCCTACAACTATGTCTGTCCTCTGCATTTTATTAACCCCTGGCTTATCACAATGATGGATAGTTGCCCTTAAAATGCATGCCCACAAATCATTAAACCCAGACACAAAACAAAGGTCCTTCCATTTAACAATTTGTCTTGCGCGAGATGTGGCTTTAAACGCTGGCCTTTCAGTCAAAAGATATTGAAGTAATCAGCCGTGATGTGCTCACATACGAGGCCAGTGTTCCAAGAGAAAAAAGGCAGCTGCTGTTTGCGGTGATCGTATGCTATGTTAGCCGTAGCTGTATGTCGCTTCTGAACAAAGGGACTTATGGGTGTTTGGGTTTCCTGTGTCAGGACGGGTCTGTTTGGAGCACGGTCTTTGCCCTGCGTTCTGTTACGCTCTGAACACTTTCGAATTAAGTGCAAAATGTACATCTACAATACCTGTATATTTATAAATACATTTTAAAAAAACTGGCTCAGGATATGGTTAGTTATTTGTGGAAAAGTTCGATAGCAAGCTCATTGAGAATATACAGCTCCGCATGCTCTGCCTTTTCAAGAGGGCCTAATATTACTACACCAACCTCTTCCAGGCCCATTGCAGCTGTGGGGTAGCATCTGTACAAATGGTGGTATTATTATTATCATCATTATTATTATTAACAACTTTCTGTATAGCTCCCTTTGTACGTAGCACGCATCACAAACCGCTTCACAGAAAATAAGAGCAAATCAAATAGAGCAAACCAACAGTGCAATAAAAGAGTGTTTTAAATGATGCTGGAGGTGGAATGGGTTCTGCTCTGCCTTACTGGAATCATTGTGCATCTCTGTAAGCCCACTCCAGTAAGTTGGGATTTGATTACTATCCAATGAAAACAACCCAGTCCACCATTTTAATTAACAATAAACAATATACATTGAGTAAAAGTGCATTCAGTGCTGAAATGATTGCAAAGCAGTAAAATGCATACCTGTTTCATAGCACCTGTATATTACAATTTATTTACACTGAAGACAACTAGGGAAACATTTATTTAGGAGCGTCCCAAAAAAAAACACTGCACTCTATGAATGTATTTTTAACAGATTTAGAAATTTATGGAAGTAATATGTTTTCCATAAATTTGAATAATTAAGTGGTTGTGAAAGGGCAAGAGTTTGAAACGTTTGGCACTGCCAAGGTTTATTCACTAGAGCACTGGAGAAGCACTTGTCAAGCCTGTTGGAAACCAGGAGAGAAAAACAAAGAACTCCATTTGTGCTCTGCTATGTCGTGTTTACTGTCGCATCCTCTGTGTTAGCGGCCAGCAGAGTCTAACCTGGTAGGATTTTTCCAACTGTAGTCGAGGGAGGGCCACGATCTAGGAAACCAAGTCGCGCCTTACCAGTTTGGTCCGATCATCATTTTTAAGTTCCACCTCATTAGAAACAACAGGTCATCACCATCTTTGCTATAATAAGGTAGCTATACTGTCATTGTCTACAGCTCGGACAACCCAGTGCTCCATTGGTGAGTCAGGATGAGATGGTTCCCTCAACAACTCAGTGTGAACTTTGTTCACCTCAAAAAAGTTAACCGCAAGTTTTTTGGGTCGCTTGATAGTTGTCAATGAGTGCAGTATAGAACTATATACAGTAACTGTTCATGCCGACAAGCAGGCGAATCGGTAGGAATGTCTAATTGCAGAAGAACTCCACTCCACTCGACAGCCTGGTTGTACAGCACTACAAATCCTGAGATGTCATTTTTGACCTTTCCGAGGGCTCACCCTCTTATTTTGTATAATCTGATTGTACGTTAAAAAAAAGCTGTGTAAGTCACTCAGGATATGTGTGTGTGCCAGATGTAAATGTACAGCCTTAGAGAGGGACAGGGCACTGCTCATGTTGCTGGTGTGTAAAGGACTTCCTGGTGAGATGGGAATGTGACGGTTATTCCATGGAGTTCCACTGAACCCTTGTGGGATGACCTGATGAGTTGCGACGTGTCTCTGGTGTTCAGAGAGCATGCACATGCAGGGATGTTAAGTTATGTATGTTTGTGTGGGCTTTTCCGCTTTATTGGACAGCACAGTGCAGAGAGACAGGAAGGATGGGAGCGAGCGAGAGGGAGAGAGAGGGAGAGAAATGCGACGGTTGCGCGGACGGATTCGAACCGTCGATGTCGCGGCTCGCAACAAGTATGCGGACGGTGCTCTTACAGGCTACGCCACCGAGACTCGCAGTGATGTTAAAGTGACGCTTCTTTATGGAAAAAAATGCTAAACGCTTTCAGAGATTTAGGAAGTCTAACGGTGCTGGCAGCTTAACAAGGCTCACAAAGGCACAGAGTGGGCAGATGTTGGCCCACACAAACACACCCTCCGAGGGATACTTAAGTCTTACCCCCCCACCCAGTCAGCCAAACACCGTGGTGATGAGGCCGTGTCGTACAGTAGTCCCTGTGCAGAGTCTCATTTAGTCATTGTCCGGAGTGGCAGAGTGATGTGTGTGTTTGTTTTCTCCTCCTTCGCAAATGGCTGAAGAATTGCTTTTGGAAATAAGAGTGTGGGCATATTGTCAATAATCAAAAAGAAACGGTTAAAAGTTGCTGAAAACAAAGTCTATGCAGCTATTTATTCCGCAGTGCCCGAGGACAGGCGCTTCAGTTGTTTCCCAATTTTGTATTATTCTATTACCTAAGAATAAAAAATAAATGACTCACTAGAAGCTAAATTCAAAGATGCCTGCAGCAACAATAGTCCCAGCCTAAAATGCATTGCTGGGTGGGTATCATTGCCTCTACTTCAGTGAGAGGTTGATAAAGTAAAATAATAAACACAAGTATGCATTTTAGATCACTGGATAGAATTTGGTAACTCATAAACAGACAAACTTAATTCCATCAGGATTCTACAGACGTTGCTCAGCTGCGCTGGGTAGTTCTGCTGCTGCACCAAAGGTATAGTCTAGAAATAATCTATACCATCGTACATTTCCAACATGAATAGTGTACGGCCATGTTGTGAATGTATCCTCATAGCCTTGAGTCTGTTGAGTCACACAAGCACACGCACGCGCACACACACACACACACACACACATATGCATACTCACCCATATGCACACACACACACACACCCACATGTATACACATGCACACACACACCCACATGTATACACATGCACACACACACACCCACATGTATACACATGTGCACACACACATAGGCTACACATGCACACACACACACACACATGTCCTGAAATGCTCTGAATGCTCACAGTCAAGAGAAAGCGGTCTGTTGGGTTCTGGAGGCCAGGAGTGTGTGAGCAGGCAGGAGTAGTGATGTGAGGAAGTGACTCTGTGGCCAGCCTGCCAATGCATTCATCAGGCAAATGAACTCCATTCTTCCACACTGAGCTGTTGGAAATAATTGATGGAAATCTCCAGGTCATTATATTTTAATAAAGGCATTTAAGAGGCTTCAATCTCTTCGCTTTAAGTATGGGAGCCTTTGCTTCTCCGCTCTGATCCTCAGTTCCCCAGGCCACTGGAGAGGATTTCCTTGAATTATTTCAGCCACGGATAGAGGGGTAGAGAGGGAAAGTGAGAGGGAGGGAGGGAGAGGCTGAGGGCGGTACAGAGTGCCTACCTGTCACCCTGTGGAATGGACACCGAGTCAGTGTGAACACACCCTTAGTGAAATTCTGGAACAGTGCCACCCGGTTAGGCTTCCTCCAAGTAAACAAATGACTTGATTTCAAAAACAAGACTGTTGCAGATATATATATATATTGTAATCATCTCTTTTGTGGATAGCACTCCCGTCCTGTCTAAGGTGAGATTTGCATTCAGAAGCATGCAGAGAGAAGGGTTTGCAAGCATGGGGTGGGGGAGAGGGAGAGAGGGAGGAAGAGTGACCGGATGTGACACCTGGTTAGGCACCAACTATGCAAATCAGGTAGATTATTCGATCACGAGAATTGCGAGACAGTTCTTTTTCTTTTTTTTTTAAACTCTCTTTGCTGGATAACGCTATTGTCAAAGGTGACATTGGGGCTCAGGAGCGAACAGACAGAGCAGTTTGCAAACACTCGAAGGCTGGCGAGCTCTTCAACGCCATCAGCGCTGACGGAGTGTGATGTTTGAATGACGGCTGACGGCGGAGAGCGGCGCAGGGAAAGGGAGAGAGCGAGTGCGTTCCGGTGAAGTGTTCGCGCGCGGGTAATGAATAATTATGCGAAAGCTCGCTAATGATGAACCTCTGTCGGAGCGCGGAGACGGGAGCACGGGCGGGAGGAGAGACTGCGGGCAGAACCGGGGCCTTTGATTACCCCGTAATTTCATGTGGAACGCAATCACCAAGACACTGGAGGAGATTGTAAATTTGTATTATTATTTTTTAAAATCTCTTTTTCTCCCACTCTCTCTTCTCCCTCCCGTGAAAGTTTGCTCTGTGGTCTGAAGTTTGACGGCCCAGAAATCAATTCAACCCCCCCCAATCATTGTCGCCCCCTCTCCGTTCTTATCACCTCCAGACTCTACCCTTGGAATAGGACATATCTGATTCTTTTTAAAGTTGCGAATATGTTTATTTTTTTTTAAAACGCTGCCATCGGGACGCTCAGCCCTATTCTCAGCCTCGAGGTTGTCCTCGCCCTTGTCTTACTTCCCCACCACATAGTCTTCATCCTCCTTCTCTTCCTCCTGGAGCTCGGAGGACTGCTGGGAGTTACTGTATTTACGGCCAGTACTTGCATTGAATACACTGACAGGTGTCAGGTAAATGTACCATCAGTTGTCCATGTGCAGTAACTGTATTACGTCCCGATTTCTTGCTTTGTGCCGTTATTAATTTTGCAGAGCACGCTGCAGAGTATCGTACCTGCAAGTCTGGCTCAAAAGTTAATAAATTACTTCCTATACAACAGCCTTAGAATTGCAGTTCAGTGTCAAACAATATTTATGTGTGCGAACACACGCAGTCAATCCTCATAGTTATAAATATGGTGACTTATTTGTGAAATGAACTATGATTTATGGGTTGAGTTTACTGGCTTTTAATAAATGCATAACATATTGATTGCATAATGCACTGCATATATTCAGTTGGGAGTGTGTATTTATGCAAGTGTCCAGTATATGTACTGTGTATAGGTTGTCCAGCCACTGAGAATGTGTGTGTGTGTGTGTGCATGTTGGCGGTCCATTGATTAAATGTGGAAAAATCCTACAAGTTTCACTTTGATCAATAACTCAGTTACACATAGGATGCCTGCCAATTACAGCCTTCGTGGGACGCCCCTGGTCCTAACCTGACATTGCCTAACTCTTTACTGAAAGATCTCCAATAGAAAAATATTTATGCTTTTTTCATCGTTCACTGTACGCGTCATTGTTTTACTTTAATGTTTGAAACATCTAGCCAAGAGTTCAGAGTAAAAAAATAAATAAATAATGTTTTAAGCGATTCTATTCTCTTAATTATTGATTGCATAGTCAATCACTTTAAACAGAGTTCATTATAATATTTCTAGTTCACTTCTCTACTGGAGATCAAAGTATTTAATTCAGTCCCAGTCTCTGATGATTCATCAAATGGAGAAAGACAAAAGCAGTTTACCAAACATTAATATTTATGAATGACTTCATGAATACAAATACATCAGTTGCACTCTTTCCCGACTCTCGTAAAAGCCATTGTGTGTGTGTGTACAGTATATCAGCGCACACATTACAGGCATTATATTTTTATCTTTATCCCCGCTGAATGCCATTGCACAACAGGAGGTGTTAGACTAAACCAGCTTTCTGACACCTATGATTTAGATTATAGACTGGCAAGGGCAGTGGTATCCCCAGATACACACTCCATAGCTGTTTTATGAGTTCCTCATAGCTTGGTGTATAAATATCACTCCTGCTTCGCTTATAACCGTCGCACTATGAAGAAACAGACTTTTGGGGGGGCCCTGGGGCTCTGTGCCGGTAACGGAGCAAAGCAGAGGAATTCGGGAGGGGGGATGAGGCCCCCCCATCCCCGGTAGGGCACAGCCCCCAGAGAAGAAGATTCTGTCATTCATTTCCAAAAATCTTAAGCCCTTAGTCTAAACCTCAGCAAAATCTTTGTGTTCATCCAGGAGGCTTTCTGATCTCAACCTGTCTCATTTGAGAAACCTACTGTACAGGATTGGTTCTGTTATTTTCTTATTTTTTTGGTGTGACAGAATGCTGAATGTGCTGCACGTCGTATATTCACCACCAGTCTCAATCGGATGTCACTTCTTTATGCAACGTTACGTTTTTCACAAATCTGTCACTGGTGTAAAACTTTCTTAAAGGTTTGTTCTATGAAACCAAATTTTAAAGCCTAGAATTACTTTTTAAAAAATTTATTCACATCAGTTTTGGCCTTGGTGCAGTTATTTTAAGGTCCGTTGGTGGGGATTTAGAAAATCAATTTTGAAAAGGAAACATTTTAAGTAAAGTCACACTTACATAAACTAAATTCACCTTTCAATGTGGAACAGTGAATGCTTGGTATGTCCAACCAAGCCCTTTCCTTGGGATTGATTTCCTCGTAGAGCGACTATTTCAAAATGCTCTTTAAATGTGTTGTTCACAAAATAACCGAGTATTCCCCTTTGCCTGAATGTTAACAAAATGGCACGAAATGAAAACCCTGGCGGGCAGCAACAACCAACAAACCGCACAATTTTAAAATCATATCTCAAGTATATGGACCGAGGTACTGTGACAATGCACTTCAATGGCATGGTTCACATTTAGAGTCTGAATCTGATTAAAAAGATGATTCTCCTCCCTCGCCCCACACATCACTTTTATATTCAACTTGCATCGCCGCGAGCCAGAGAGATAATGCAACCGCCGTCCCGCGAAGGGAATCTGAAGTTAAGAACCTTCAAAGACCAGTAGAGCAGAGCCCACAATCAAACAGAATGGCACTTAATCCACAAAAATATAAGCGCTTTTTTTTTTTTTTGTCCTTGTTATCATGGCCTGACCATAACAGATTTTATGTAGCTTGTATCTGATTTACAGTTCACTTATAAATCATTCAGACTGCAAGATATTTATCTCATGTCTCTTTACGTCTTTAAACATTGGCATAGAACCTACATAGAGGTGCATTCTGTGTCTTATGACAGGTTCATTTTTATGTTACAAATGACTGGGCCACACCATTCCCTTTATGTAAATGTGATTGATTCCCTGGTCATGTTATTTGGAAATAATGATTGAAAGTTCAACTCCGTACAGATGTCACTAGCTTATAAATGGTTCTTGGTGAGGCAATATTTTTTTCCCGAACGCAATCTACAAAGGTAGACTAAGATCATTTTTTAAAATGGACTTTGATTTATAGATATATTCCCATACCGAATATACACATTATTTATGAACCTTAATGTAAATGTTTTAATGAAGTTTTATTTTTTGCAGCTGCAATGTTTGCCTTTTGCCCAATTCAAATAGTCGAGCACAAGATTGAACAGTTTACAACTTAACAGGGATGTCTTTTAAACGAGGCAGCCAATGGCGGAGAAAGTTCGGGTCAATACTCGAGAAAAAAAGTCTGACAAATTCGTAAAACGTGTGAGGGCTTTGGAAGCAGCTGTGCTGAGGGCGCGTACACAATTAAACGACCGCAGGAAGGCGGTGTACTTTTATAATCTAAACGAGATGAACCTTGCCTTGTTCTTTGGCTCACCCTGTGTACCTTTTTTTTTTTAATTATAATTTGACATTCCAAATCAGGCTGTGTATGTCCAATTCCCACCCGGATTTGGAATGTCAAATTGTCCCTCCAACCGTATTCATGGAGCAACCCCACTGCACGGGACACACAGGGGCGCCATGCCTCAGTGCAAACACCTGGCTCTCCTTCCAAACACCTGGCTCAGCCACCTGTTTCTCCGTACGCACCACCGCCAAACTCGCACAGAGCAGAATCGAAGGAAGACCTCTCTCTGTGAACCTGTTGGTGGCAGTCCCTCCTCCCATGACATCACTAACCAAGCAGAACTAGAAGATGCCAAAGCCAGTATGAAGCAGTGGGTACCTGGGGTTTGACTTAAAGAATTTGAATTAGAGTGTCTGGAAACCTACCGTTTTTATATAGTTTATGTAGCAGTGTAGTCATGTCACAAATTAATCAGTGATCTTGGTTTTATGGACATGAGGGATTCGCAGTTGGGGCTGAAGAAAGCCTAGTGCTCAGTAAAGTCCAAGATGTGCAACTCCATTTTGACTTTGGATTCAAACAAGAAATGCTTCTCATCATTAGAAGTTCCTGGGAGCTGGCTTGTGTTCATCCACACAGCCCTATACGGAGTCATATGGGCAAACAGAACGGTGTCAGGCACAGCTGTGGATTTATAATGCTGATGGATCTTTTCAAGAGAGTCCACAATCCCACAGATAATCACGTTTTCATCACCAAACAGCATCGGAGTCCATGATGGAGTTTCACACCGACTGAGCTTCCAATCACAAAAATGCCATCAGACATACGTGTCTGAAATTACAAAATTAGAATCTTCTTTTTTGAAATGAACATGTTATATTTCAAGCGGTGCTGTATTAAATACACTTTTTAACTCATTGAAGTTGGGTATGTTTTCTTGCTTTTTTGCCGGAAAATCACAATAATAGATTTTCTTAATTTTTGGGTCCAAGTGTTATTTCAGATAATAAAAAAAACACCCTTATAGAAAAAGAATATACTGCAGTATATTGTAGATATATCAAAATTATCGTCACAATATATTAAAAATATACTGCAGTATATTACATTTTCATAAGGACATGTATATGAGAGAGAGCAAGAGACTGAGTGAGAGAGACTGAGGGAGGGAGAGATAGAGAGAGAGAGACTGAGGGAGGGAGATAGAGACTGAGGGAGGAAGAGAGAGAGAGATAGAGACTGAGGAAGAGAGAGAGAGATACTCTGGGAGAGAGAGAGAGCGAGAGAGACTGAGGGAGGAAGAGAGAGAGAGAGATACTCTGGGAGGGAGAGAGATAGAGACTGAGGGAGGAAGAGAGAGAGAGATACTCTGGGGGAGAGAGAGAGAGAGAGACTGACTGAGGGAGGAAGAGAGAGAGAGACTGAGGGAGGAAGAGAGAGAGAGATACTCTGGGAGGGAGAGAGATAGAGACTGAGGGAGGAAGAGAGAGAGAGACTGAGGGAGGAAGAGAGAGAGAGAGATACTCTGGGAGGGAGAGAGATAGAGACTGAGGGAGGAAGAAAGAGAGAGACTGAGGGAGGAAGAGAGAGAGAGAGATACTCTGGGAGGGAGAGAGATAGAGACTGAGGGAGGAAGAGAGAGAGAGACTGAGGGAGGAAGAAAGAGAGAGAGACTGAGGGAGGGAGAGAGAGAGAGAGACTGAGGGAGGGAGAGAGAGAGAGAGAGAGATACTCTGGGAGGGAGAGAGATAGAGACTGAGGGAGGAAGAAAGAGAGAGAGACTGAGGGAGGGAGAGAGATAGAGACTGAGGGAGGAAGAGAGAGAGAGACTGAGGGAGGAAGAGAGAGAGAGAGATACTCTGGGAGGGAGAGAGATAGAGACTGAGGGAGGAAGAAAGAGAGAGAGACTGAGGGAGGGAGAGAGAGAGAGACGGAGGGAGGAAGAAAGAGAGAGACTGAGGGAGGAAGAGAGAGAGAGAGATACTCTGGGAGGGAGAGAGATAGAGACTGAGGGAGGAAGAAAGAGAGAGAGACTGAGGGAGGGAGAGAGAGAGAGACGGAGGGAGGAAGAAAGAGAGAGACTGAGGGAGGAAGAGAGAGAGAGAGATACTCTGGGAGGGAGAGAGATAGAGACTGAGGGAGGAAGAGAGAGAGAGACTGAGGGAGGAAGAGAGAGAGAGATACTCTGGGAGGGAGAGAGATAGAGACTGAGGGAGGAAGAAAGAGAGAGAGACTGAGGGAGGGAGAGAGAGAGAGAGACTGAGGGAGGGAGAGAGAGAGAGAGAGAGACGGAGGGAGGGAGAGATAGAGACTGAGGGAGGGAGAGAGAAAGAGAGACTGAGGGAGGGAGGGAGAGAGAGAGAAACTGAGAGAGGGAGAGAAAGATACTGTGGGAGAGAGAGAAAAGGAGAGGTGGAAATGGGGAAATGAACCCAGAGTAGGACATAGCGCTGACACCTGCAGAAAGCACAGCATGTAATCCATGCCCTGGCAGTGACAGGTGAGGAAGAGAAGCGTTAATATATTTGTAACTGTACACAAAACAGCCGCTGTTGAGGGGGCAGAACGGGTGATTCGCTGAGCAGAAACAGATGTTTTCTTCCTCCCTCTGTGACTCTGTGGGATCCGGCACCTTGTAGACCCATAGTTTACACATAACATAACATAACTTAATGACGAGAACAGGCCATTCAGTCAAACAATGCTTGCCATTTTCCTACCATTAAATTGTACCTAGTGCTCACCGGCCAGAATTGACTGTATTCAGTGTGCTTCACGTTTTGGTCAACTGTTGACAGGTGCTTTGCACGCCAGCATATTTTTGTACTGTACTGTATTATTATTTTTATTATTATTATTAATGGACTGTACTTATTCAGAACTGTACAAGTGGGTAGGCTACTGTCAGTTTAATAAGTGACAAATATGTTCCCAATTTCATACTGTGTTCATAAAGGCACAAACTGTATTCAGCATTTGCGCTTGCTTTAAAAAAAAAAAATCTCTAAAGAATTGGGACAGCTGCAACGGACGATCTTGTAACACTAAAACGGTTCGTACCAGTTATTTTTGAAATTGGGATATGGAAGCAATTTAGTTTGGAGGGACAGTTGATGGGGGGGGGCTTACACGATGATTAGTATTTTATATGGAAAACGGGGGGCCAAAAGGAGGACTGTTAACGTCCCTCTGCTTTACATGTTTTGTGTTGTTGAATTGACATTCCCTGAGGGGAGAGAGTGTGGTCTCGATTTAAAAAAAAAAAGATGTCATTCAAGGTCTATGAAATTTTTCACAAATGGTGAAGTACACAATTTCTGTGTGGCCCCCCCCACCCCACCGGGCATATGACTTATTTATAATGTCTCAGAAACCTTACATCTGACCCCAGTCTGTGAGAGTGAGGCTTACACGGTAGAGAGATATGAGAGAAAGAATCTCATTCAAAACGTTGAAATAAATTTAGCGAACGACTCTCGGTCAACTCTGTGACACGGACCGACAGCGCAGAGCTTCTCCGCAGACATCAAAGCACTTCTGCGAGGAGCGAGTTCTTCAGACCGCACCAGTCCCCCAAACACAGAGTTTCTTTTTCAAAAGGATCTTTTTCATTCTTATCACTGTTGCAATCACACACGCACACAAACACACACAAAAACGTGCACTCACAGGTCATTTTTATCATTGCCTTCACGGTATACATGGACAACCATTCATCTATTCATTCTCTAAACCGCTTATTTCTGGTCAGGGCAGACATTGGTTGAAAGGCAGAAATATACCATGGACAGGTCACCACTCGCAAGCTCCACACACCTTGCACTCACACATTTATACCCCGAGGACAATTTAAAATCTCCAATTAACCTAAGCTGCATGTCTTTGGACTGTGGGAGGAAACTGGAGTACCCGGAGGAAACCCACATGGACACGGGGAGAACATGCAGACTCCATACACGTATAATACACAGTAATGATGAAATCTAATACCAATCACTCTCTACATACTCCATAATGTGTGCTGTGCTTTGTATTTGCATATTAATGCTCTATGAAACAGCTTATGTGAAGAACATGAAGAAAAGAACCAACAACAACAAAGAATCTAGTGACGTTTCTAACGTTCCTTCGTTAAAACTAAGTTGTTAGTGTGTGAATACATAGACCATTTTCACAATTATAGTTAGAGAGAGAATAAAATAGTCTTCCACTGGCATGTGTCCAAATATCCTTGGGAAATAGAAGACAAACACCTGTTAAACTGCGTTTAGCGCAGGAGATCAGTGTCCTCTGCTCTGTAACCCTTTGTATCTCCTGCCAAGTTGCTACTAGCAACATATCGCTTGACGTGCAGCACACAAAAAAATATGCCTAACTCAACATATAATTATAACATTACAGTTGCCTTGTAATTTTCATATCTGCTTTACGCTTACATGTTGCACGGTTTCATCACCTTATACAGCTTTTTATGCCCTGCAGCTGCTACCATTGAAATGTGGATTTATCACTAATATTTGAATCTTTTGTCCATTTGCAATTCATTTTTTAAAGTTAATTAAAAACATTTAATTAAAAATAATAATACATTTATCATAATTTTTTTTACAGGTTTATCTATGAACCGTTACAGCGAGTTAACTTTAACATCAATCGGGTTTTTCTAATCACTGTGGTTGGAAATGCTTGGAATTCTTTAAAGACTTTGTGCCAGTAAAAGACAACGGTGCCACAGGCATTTTTAGAATATGGATTATTATAATCCACATTGGATTGGGGACTTGAGGCACAATTTGGGATTCCATTACTGCAGAAAAAAGGGAAACTAATTCTTGAAGAAAAAACAAAACAATGTTGTTTTTTAAAAAACATTTTTTTAAAGAGTGGTTGGATTCATTAAAAAGGTGAGAGAAGATGATCCAGAGCAAACAAAGCTGGACACACACACACGCACACACACAATGGGAGTCCAGCTGGTGGGTGGCGATGTCTCCTGTGATCTCTGAGATGATTCTTCCCCACATCTGAAAAATAAAACTACATGATTAACGTTATTATTATTTGAAACCGGCTAATATATGTTGTCTGGAAGTAACAAAACTATGTTTCCCTCCTTTGAGATCATAAAAAATGAATAATAATAATAATAATAATAATCATTCTTATATTATTATTCATCATTATTATTATAAAAAACTGAAGTATAAATGTAACTCAAAACAATGCATAGCTCCAGTAAATAAGCCAAACCGACTTGATCGACAAGTTTACATGTAACCCATTAGCATGAACACTCAAGTCCTTTTGCTTTTAAGTACATTTCATTTATACCTCTACCTGTCCAGGCACTCAGCTCACAATGCTACAGTATGCTACAATAGCCATCTCATCATTTATTTAAAAAATATAGCAAAATCTAAAACTGCAATAGCTTATCTTGTCTAGAGGCAGTCTTATCCTCTTTCCGTGTCTTCAGGGCATAACCGAATGGATGAAAATCTTTTTTTTAAAAACCTCATACAAAATTACTGTGAGAGAATTCTAAATTGGCAAGTGGTAAACCTAAAAAAATAAAATAATAAACCTGCTGTCCTGTGGCTGGTGCTCTTGAGAATTTCAGAATGAAGGTCAGTGTTTTACGAATTCCTCTTTCCAACCGACAGGTTCTCAGAACTTCTATTTTGATGGGATTCTATTGTGTATTACCCTTGTTTTTAATAATGAACGACTTACTGGAACATGGCGAATCTTATGGCGGCTCTCATATTGTCAGTGTCATCCATTTTATTTTTAGGCGTTACAACACTTTTGATAATGGATTCTAAAGCATCATAAAGAAGAAGCACCACATCACAGTATGATCCGTGTAGGATTCTATGTTTATGTGATCTACTCAAGTCTCAAACACTGTCAGACCAACCATGCTTGCCACCTGGGTAGTTTTGGCCAACTTATCATAAGGACAATGGAGGTTATAAGCATAAGCGACTGACAGGCACAGCACTCATTTATAGAATAGCGACTCGGAGTGGGTGATCAAGAACTACTCCAAACAAGGAGACTTGATAAACACTACAATAGATTTTTTTCTTGGTTAGGCCTCTGGAAACTGGAACATAAGACCCCCTAGTGATTGGCAGACTGATTGATTTAAATACGCCAGCGTCTGGCCTCCTTAAATCCAATCACATTATTTTGAATATTCATTTCTGTTTCCGCCTCATAAAACAAACCTGAAAAGGGGTATTTAAAGTAATTCAGTTCTGGTAATGGGATTTAGGTCAATTCAGATTAAATCCAGAGTGCCTTTCCTGTATTACTGTAAACCAGGGGTTCTCTAGTGATTAGTAGAATCAGGTGTGTAACTGCTTGGTTGGAACAAAAGCCTGCGCAAACACCAGTCCTTTCTGGATGAGACTGAGGGGACTTTCACATTAGGGACCCAGGCCCGGATCAGAGTACACTTGACCCCAAAGTCCAGATCGTTTGATTAGTGTGAACACTCCGTACCAGGCATGGATCAACGGACCGTGCCCGGGTGCACTTGAAAAGGTGGTCTCGAGTACGGTTCATGTGAACTCATGTTATCTTCAAATACAACAAAAACAACATGTGACATGGCAGTGCAAGAGTGGGGCGCAGGGTTGCCAGACTTTCCAGGCAAATGGCGACTCAAAACTGCCCCATATTACAGGCTATTTTTAACCGAAACCAACGTATTTTATCATGTTTTAACTTTTTTAAATAAGTACGTGCTTTGCGACTTTTCATTTTTACCCGTGACTGCACTTTGAAAGTATCCCAATTTAGCTGTAAAACCGCGGACATGGCAACACTGGTGGGACGTCTTATGACCTGCTTGCAACACTTCCACAGTGCGGTTGGAAAATAGTATTGTGGATATTTTTCACGGACTGCTAAACAGTGGACATTAAACAGCACACTACTGCCAGTGCACTGTACGCAGGAGACAGGGTGCAGTAGATGGGGCTCTGATTCGGACACAGCCCTGCTGTCAACAAACATAATTTTCATCAAGTTCAAGAAAAACCCTTTAACACACGCAAAACCAATAACATGAACAATGATTGGTTTTGAATGATTGGTAACGTGGTATTTGTTTTGCACCGATCATTGGTTGTGTTATGAGTTTTGAGTGTCCTTAAAAGTTTCACGCACACTACAGGTTTTTAGTAAATCAAGCCCTATATGTGCAGAAAAAATTAGTTATGCAATGTAACCCCACCCTTTTAAAAATTTTTATTTCAAATCACCAGCTGCACCATATTATGGTGTATACCATTCACACTCACTTGAGGAGAGCCTGGGCACACCCACATCTGGCTCCATACAGACTCAAAGTAGTGATGTCTAGGCCAGGGGTGGGCTATTCTGTTCCTGGAGGACTGCGGTGTGTGCAGGGATTTGTTTCCATTAATTACCCACTGGTTCATTAATCTTATTAGTTGTATACATTAGCTGTATACACCTCCATGATTATAGCAGAGTACAGACTAATTGATTGGTATGTTCCCAGGTGAGGCGGATTGTAGGCCTGTTTAATATCTGGTGTGCTGACTGATATGGGAGGTCTGGGTAATAGGTCGTCATGGCTTTTGTCTAAATTACACAAACAAGTTTGATGCAAATGTCCAGGGCTGTGTTCAGAATGGCTCCCTATACACTTTACTGTCTCTATTTAGGGAATCAGCCATTTTGTAGGGTGTCAGAATTCTCAGATTTCGGAAACCATCAAAATGGCCAATCCCCTAAGTCAGGGCTGCCCAACCCTGTTCCTGGAGATCTACCTTCCTGTAGGTTTTCATTTCAACCCTAATTTGGCACACCTGATTCTACTATTTAGCAGCTCAACTAGATCTCTAGCTGTTAAATGGTGTGCTTTGTTAGGGTTGGAGTGAAAACCTTTACAAAAATATAGGCCTTCTGGCAAATTTGCATGCTCATATTTTCACATGCAAATTAGCTTCGTGGGAGCTGCCATTCACTTCTGGCAAAGTTTTTAGTTCACCACTACTGGCAAACTGACAAACCTCTGGCAACATTTTGTGGTAAACAATTTAGTTTGTGGCAAATGCGCTACATATTAGCTGCAAGTTTGCAGGTAGATCTCCAGGAATAGGATTGGGCAGCCCTGCCCTAAAGAGTGCACTATAAAGTGTATAGGGAGCCATATCGAGCACAGCGTCTACTAAGAGTGCCTGTAACTTTAGCTTGTTTGTTTGTCAAATTATTTTTCATATTTTTTTAATATCATTTTGAAAATCTTTTATTATATTGTCCAAAGTATCGGATGGCTTTGGGATAGTCCATGCAGGTACTGAGCAGTAGCCAAATCAACTTACTATGAAGTGGCACAAGCCAGTTTGTACCTTTGGCCCAAACTGTCAACCTTTTGGATTTTTATATCGTACACAAACGGCAGAACTGTGTGGCGTTTTCTTTTGTGTGCGTCCAGCGCATCACAAAAACACTTTCCAACAATTTAAATATGCAAACAACTCCATTTTAAGATTACTTCCACTTTTGTTAAACATTTATTAACATACTTTATTACATTCCTTGTGACTTGTTCATCAGGACTTGAGTCAAGTGATGTCCAATGATAATGCAGGACCTTGTGCCAATGAGTTAATATGTACTGTAACATATCAATGAGAACGATAGAAGTACAGTCAGCTGTCCTGTTAATATTGGTTGAATCCCTTTCATTTAATCATTTGCTGCAGCTCTTGACCAATGGAAAGTCCTGCCAAAAGTCAGACAAGCTGCCTAATTAATCAACGCAAGATATTAGCAGATATTTTTGTCCAAAATGGCATGTTTAAAAAAGATTATACATATTACATAGATACACATAATTATTATTTTTTGTGGACTGTCAGTTAATGGCAAATTATAAATCGATTGCTATTCCCAGTCATTTCAGTCTATTTAGTTTAGGCTGGGTTAGATTTCCCAGACAAAGAGGGTCTTGGGTGCTCTTTGTAAAACTGTCATTTTAGCAGAGCACAATACACCCCTCATATACAAAAGAAAATGTACTTACAGCTATACTGACATGGACCTTCATAGCATAGATCTATATACGGTAGATTTCCGTTACAAAAAAATGCATTCTATTTTTAACTTTTATTTTAAAAAAAATTTTTTTCCTTTTGCTGTGAGATAAAATCGTTTGTCATGATAAACCAGTCATGATAACAACTGTGTACATTTATTATATGGAAACATTGTCAGACATATTGTACCTTAGAACCTTAAAAAATTGATTTTAAGTAAATGAAAATACCAATGTGTTCAGTTTTTCCCCCCCCACTGATTGGGTTAATCTCTTCTTGATATGATGTAGTCAGAAGTAGAGGAAGCATAGGTTTCAACTGTTCTCATATTAACTGGTTAAGAAAGTGATGGTCATCCTCAGTACTATGCCTGGGTCAATGTGGCAAGGACATTTCATCAAATGCAGTCTCAAAGTTTTAAAACAAACTTCATCCCGGGTGGACGGGCGGGTACTTGGCGACTGTTGATCATCGAAACTCCAGAAGGTTCAGAATTTCATGAGATGTTCCATGTTGTCTTTCAAACGGAAATTTGCAAGTCTTTTTTTTTTGTTTATTTGTTTCTTCTTCCTCTTCCCGTCAGTGGTTCTCTATATTCAAAGTCGATGCGATAAAAAATAATAAAAGAAAGCGTAGGAGTCCACAGGTGTTGCTTACTGGCTGCCTTTTCAAAATGTCTGCCATTCAAAAGGGCTGAGGCCCAACCGACACCCTCCCCCCCCCCCCCACCTTAATCCAGTGGCTCCTGTTTTATCCGGATGACTGAGGGTCCGCGCTGCCCCCTCCTGACCTCCCTCCTCAGGACGTACTCGCTGAACTGTGAGGAGTCCACTCCCCCTCCGCAGGAGCCCACGATCTCGAACCCGCGCTGCTGTAGCCTCTCCAGGACCTGGCACACGCAGAGGAACGCGTTAAAACCCTGCCCTTCCACACGACCATTGGCCAACAAACAGCAACATATAAAGCCTTCTAACCGCAGAGAATGAATGACACACATATACAACAACATGAATCAATCGTCCACCCCCCCCAGAAAAATGATGTATTTATTTTCTCTTCAGGCAGCGGGCCTTGTAACTTAAGAATCGCCAGGCACAATGCTGTTTGACCCTTCATTTCAAAGGCAGGAGCCATAAAACTACTTTAGATTAGTGATGGAGAAATGGAGAGAGAGAGAGACAGAGAGAGGGAGGGAGGGAAGAAAATGGGCAAACATTTCATTTGCAATTCAACAGCTTTTCCATTTCCACTGCCCCAATAAAAACTGAGAGCAGTATATTCTCACTGCGGTCACATGAACCCCCCGATTCTTTGGTCCTGTAGACATTCTCTCCAGAAGGCTGTGAGATCACATTCCATTAGAGTGGCCTCAGGGGGCCACTGGGATTGTATTTATTTATTTATTTATTTAGTCACTTGGCAGCTCCCCGAAATCAGCAGCCTTCCCAGCTTGGGGCTGGACTGCATGCCAAACTACAAAGGTCTCGTACTGCCGGCAATTTCCGTCTCCTCTCCATTAGCGCAGATACAGGACCCAGTGGCGATATGTTTTAATAACCAAACAGGATTATACCCTGCCCTACGGACAGCCTGTCCTAGCCTGCTCTTTCAAGACTGGCCGCGGTCGGCGGGGGGGCCGTGGAGCCCACGCCCCTCCCCGGAAGCCTGGAATCGGCGACGGGGGACAGGCCGTAGACACGGCGGGATTTCGAAGGCGCAAGGAGCACACAGGGAGCACATGGGTCAGAGCGGTCAAAGATGAAGAGACGTCAAAAACGTTGTGAGTGCTCACGTCCCGTATTAGAGACGGTCTGGGCAGAAAACACACCATATCAACAGCAAAAAAATAATATATATACAAAATGCATACAAGCAAGAGAAAGAAAAGCACAGCTGGGTTGTATGGGCATGGGGCTCACCTGGACGGAGTTGAGGTGGCAGTAGCCATTGAGGGGGAAGCGGATGACGTGCGTGGAGTCGTGGTTCCAGCCGGCGTTGACCGAGTTGCACATGACGTCGCCGATCTCGGGGAAGACCTCCTCGATGAGGGCCTTGTCCCCGCTCAGCGTGATCCTCTCGCCAAGGTCGGGCGCCACGCGCACCACCAGGCACTCGCAGGGCCGCGACGTCCGGCTCAGCTCCCGGTCCAGCCGCCAGCGCTCCAGCTCAGTCAGCATGGGCTGCAGCTGGAAGTACCGCGCCTCCTCGTACAGCAAGCTGTAGTCCTGCAGGGGGAGGCGCGAGACGTCAGCCTCGAATACCACAATGCTCCCGTTACTGTCAACAGTCACCTCCCCTCACATGCTCCATCGTCCAGAGCTAGTGCTGGGAATGTAGCACAACCCTACAGGCTGCAGGTTCGATTCCTGGGTAGGGCACAGTCACTGCATCTCAGCGCAAGGAATTGCTTCAGTAAATATGTGTAAATTAAATTGTATATTAATTTAGTTCTGGATAAGAGTGTTTGCCAACTTCTGAAAATATAATGTAATGAAGGAGTGACAGAACACCCATGAACACCAGACGGAATTATCGTCACTATTCAGGCCACCTATACCAGCGGTTCTCAAACTGTGGTGTACTGCAGGTGGTCCGTAGAAAAAAGAATGAATGAACGTGAATGTGTTTACTCACTATCTTGCAATAGAGGCCTGTCACATAGAACTAGAACTATCGTTACCAATGGTTACAGGGACGCGCCGCCATTTTGGAGGATCAACCCTAACAGAGACGCTTGACGTGACCACTGAACTCGTAGTGTTGGCTACTCCATGAAAAGAGTTTCATGCTAACGCTACTATGATTGCTGTCCTACAATGACGAACTTCTGCACTGCGTACTGATGTGCGAATAAAACTGGGAAAAGGCGAAAATGTCCTTTTACATGATAATCTGAGTACTCACCATAGTAGCTAAACTACCAGGCAGGGTGAACAAACTAAATTTTACGACCGAAAGAAGTTGAAAGCAGTGAGGAGTGAGCTGGATTTAGACAGCAACCAGGCTCGGATCGTTACAGCATCTAGGCTCAGATCATTAATGGTAAATTACGTTTTATGAACCAATTATAAAGTTAGCCAGTTAATATATACATAACTAGCTGGCCTAATGTACATTTATGTGCATTATCTTAATGTTAGAAAGTTAAAAGTGAATTAATCGCTTGGTTTAGCTTACGTTAGTAGCTATATCATTTGTGTGATCGACTGCTACGCCTGCGAAACATTAATGTTAACCTAATGCGATACGTCAAGCATATTTTGAACATCAAAACAGTGTTCATTTCAACTATTATTACATTGCTAGGGGTGCTACGTTGTACGATGTCTCACAAATAGATTGGATAAACTGTAAACATTAGCTACCTGTGCTGGCCAGGCAGGGTGCGAGCAATATGAGAATCCAGAAGAGGGCGAAAAGAAAATGTAACGTTACGATATTAAGCACCAAATAACAATGTATTTGAAAGTAATAATGAAAGTAACGGTAAATGTACTTTATGTGTTGAACTGATTTGCCTTTTATGGTGTCTACAACTGAAGTTCCCTATCGGGGAAAAAAAAGTTATTATATTCTATCCATCGAGCTAAAATGTTTTATTGCTGAAGTAGGCTACTGTAGCCTACCGTTAATACTTTAACATGTAACGTATCACTTTGCTCCCATATTAACTGCACAAGCACTTTACTTACCAAGGTGGTATACTACGAAGCAGGATTACTGAGTTAGTACTAGCTGGATAACTCAATAAAACCCAGAACAGCTCTTTTTGCTTCAGTCCATGCGTGTTACAGATTTGGGAGGGTTCCGGGGTTTACTCTGTAATTAATCCTGCTTCGTACGTATACCCCCCCCCCCCCCCCCCAATACTCCTTATAATATTTGTTTATGTTGGTATTATTAGAATAGAATATAATAACTTTTATTTCCCGCTAGGGAACTTCAGTTGTAGCCCCAGCAACAACAAAAAAGACATAGACAGTGGGACCCACAACACACAAACAAACATATCAAACAAAGACATCCAACAGAATCATTACATCAATCAAGTGAATGAAAGTGCAATACAGCCATGATTAAAAATAGCCCCCGCTGTCCCGAGATGTCCAGTGTCACCAAGCAGTCCAACG
This sequence comes from Ilyophis sp. 1 JC-2022, assembly GCA_022702515.1. NCBI lineage: Eukaryota > Metazoa > Chordata > Actinopteri > Anguilliformes > Synaphobranchidae > Ilyophis > Ilyophis sp. 1 JC-2022. The sequence goes on from CM040403.1 coordinate 122,871,036, forward strand.
CATTTCCTCCATACATGCAGTGCCGCGGTCTCTGTACACCGCCAAAATTGAACCTCGATTGTAATTGTTGATGGTGGGGAGGGGGGTGGGGGGGTTTGTGCAATCACAACTTTACAGCCGTGGGTTCGTAACAATATATGTACTTATTTTTGCGGTTTGCATATGAGGCGGTCCGCGAAAATCCTTGATAATAAAAAGTGGTCTGCATAAACAAAAAGTTTGAGAACCCCTGACCTATACCACACCTCCATCACCATCACTAGTCACTCCCTTGGCAGCCATCTTTATCCACCGAACCATACATGGGTCACATTTATATTTACAGAAGTAATTCAGTATGTGCTAAAGCGTGGTTTAAATTAATTGGGCTTGTGATTTCAATATTTTTTTTTTTACTGTAAATTTGGCATCTCTAATTTCACCCAAATTTGGAATGTCCAATTTGTGAACTACGTGCAAGTATGCTTATATATGCCCCCTGCTGCTCGGGAGAGTATAGACAATGCGCGGTTCTCCTCTGAAACATGTGGAGCCAGTCAGCTGCTTCTTTTCACCTCGCAGCCACTAGCCGCTGAGTTACAAAACAGGGGAAGAGGAGACCCAATCATACACGTGCGCCTGGATGGTCAACAGGGGTCGCTCGAGCAATGAACACTGCTATCCCTGCTGACTGAACCCCTCCCATATATCCCTGGGACGACCCGAAGCCAATAGAGCGCAGCCCCAGCAGAGCTGCCGGCCAGTCGGCACTGGCACGGGTCAGATTGGATCTGAGACCGTGGTGCTCGCTCATGCTTCGCAAGCGGCGCTTTTCCAGAGTGAGCTACCCAGCAGCCGCTCAATCTTTTTTTTTTTTTTTTTTTTAGTCAGCAGAGTTAAGTTGCTCGCCATCTACAAACAAAGAGAATGTAATTTCATTCAAGTTTTGTACTACCTTAGGCACAGCTCTGCTGCTGGAGAGTACTCAAACACAATATTTATGCTCGGAATTGGGCAATGTTATCATAGGAGGGTAGTGTAGATTGCGGTTTGACAATGAATTGGGTTTGGAATCAGCATCATCAATTTGAAGAGTTTTGCACTTACAGTACTTTGTAGATTGAAACTTTTCTTTTTGCACACGATTGGATTTTTTCTACTAAAGCTGAAAGGATTAAGTGCAAAAAAAAAAAACGGCAACTTTCTCATAACACCATTCCAGTGCCACTCACAAAAAGTTTAAGAGTAGAATTAACAGGGACGTGCTGGACTTTGGTTTGCGGGTATAAAGAAAAGACACCCTGAACGCTTTGCCCTTGAAATGACAGAAATAGCACGCTTACCTTAAAGTCGTCCGGAATGAGGAGTTTGGAGGTCCTGAGGAAGTTGAGAATGTACCGGAACATGTGGCCATCTCTGTCAATGAAGTAGTGCTGTTTGAGACTGTCCAGCACGATGGGCTCTGTACCATCGAAGAGCCGGCCGATTCTGCGGACGGAGAGAGAGAAAGAGAGGGAAAGTGAGTGAGAGGGAAAGAGAAATAACAAGGCTGTTTCTGCTGCCTCTCACAGGGATAATGCTGGTCCTTGATATTGTATTTCCAGTTGAGAGGACGGCAGTTCATATATTCATTAATTTCTAACAAATCAGACCGATTACTCTTCCAATAATTTTCATAAAACGTCCCTTTCCCCTCAGTGATACGAATCCCTACTCAGGACGTAGAGATTAGGCAACAAAAGACATCTCATTATTTTCTTAAAATGACAAATCTTGTGTAATACATTGTTCAGACCTCTAAAAGGAAGACATATTTAAACACTTTTTTGCTAAAATCATAACCATTTGGTTGCCGTAATCTGGCAAAAGGCAGGCGCGCACGCACGCACGCGCACACGATGACGTATGTGTGAATTTAAACTGGGATAGACCTGCCAGAGATGTGAAAGGTGGAGATGTTTTAACAGCCTATCAGAAGGGAGCAGACATGCCTACAGAGGTAACAATGACCATTCGTTACCTGCCACCTGATTGGTACATTGTGTTTTTGGCATGGTGAATAAAGCTGGTGCCTGAATGACACTGCATTGTAATTGAACTGCCTTGTGTTTACCCTGCTGCAGACTGTGGGAGGGGACTAGTTTGGCTTTGTTAAATTGTTATACATCAAAACATTGGAACTACTAAGTTTTGCTTAACAAAGGACCAAATTCCTACGTATTAAAACAAGCTACTGAACTGATCACAGCATTTATCTGTTAAAATCTACTGCAATGTCATCCGGGAGGCCCCTTTGTTGTTACTTGACCGGCTGCGATGGGATCATACGTGTACTGGTAATGTATTTAACGTGGGCATTAAGAGCGCAGTCACACCTGCAATGGAGGACCTGCAGTGCACTCTGGGAAATTGCCTTTGTGGGTTAAAGTGCTCTTGAAGGACTCACAGGTTCTACTGATTAAGTGCTTGTGTTGAGGAGGGGTTGGGGGGGGGGGGGGGATGTGTGATCTCTCCCGTTCCTTTCAGCCTGATTTCATTAAATCAGGCTAATTGCACTGCACTGTAGCATGACGCTGGCGTCGCCTGATGAGGCGTCTCTACGGTCTCAAACAATTCTAGAACAAATTAAGTTCACCACAGGGAGAGAGAAAGACATGCTCCACACACATATGCACATACAGTAGGTGTACAGTGCGGAGGTAATGGAGCGGATCGGCAAGAATAAACAAATGTGTTTTCCCACCAATGAAACAGACCATCACTACTGCAGAGCATCTTTAACAGTGCTGACAAAACCAAAAAACGTGTCTTTGTTTTTCTTCCATATTAGCTGCATTTCTTGTTTTTTTTTAATACTGGTACTAATTTTTCAAAGAAGTGTTATAAAGTAATAAGCCGTGATTCTATGCTATGGTATGTTTTGGCACGGGGGCTGTCGTACAAGTACAGCATTGCTTTAACGGGAGGGGCCAGCACATGCTCTTAAGCCATCCCTGGCGATATCCGTCAGCCGTTCAGCCTGTCCTGAGCGAAGGGACACAGTTGTGTGGCGTTGTCTTCTCCAACACAACCCTGGCTGATCTGGTCTTCTGTACGACCTCACAGAGGCCTCAGCTGTCTGGGTCAGTACCTGTGCCGTCATCAGCCATGTCAGGGCACAGTCATAAATTCTAAATGGCGGAGGTCACAGCGGGGCGAAAAAAAACAAAAATATTGAAGGCTGGGCAGAATTTAAAAAATAATTACCTGTTCATTGTGTGCATGTGCGCGTGTGTGTGTGTGTATGCACGTTTTTAGGAGTCAAACACAGATAGTTTTGAGGATGGTCCAGCATTAAAAATGGCTATTTAAAATTGCACAATAAATAATGCAAAAAGATAAAAACAGCATAAATGCACAGGGGGATTGTAGTGTCATTCAAAAAAATTTGTCTGGTATAGTGAACTGACAACTGATAAACTGCAGATATGTCCTGAAAATACCGGGGGGGGGGGTGTAGGGTAGGGTGGTGCTTGGCAAAGCCACGTTTTGGGGACTGATATTTGGAACATCTGTTAATAAACTCCTAGGGCTCTACTATTGTCAATTTCTGTAATTTACTTCAGAATTTACTACTTACCACGCTTGAAATTAAATTAAAGCTTTATGGAAAAAGTCAATAACTATTTGAAAATAACACCCAAGGAAAGGGTTTAATTGCTTGTACCCAGAAAACACTCAATGCAAACGAGCGAATCTGTGTTCCATAGCCAATTGCTAAATGCTCTGTAGTAGTATGATCTACAAAATCCTTTACTTAGATTGTACTTTCTGAAAAAGCCACACAAGCTGCCGTTTAATTAACTTATAAAGGATTGCCCAAATGTGTGCTTATTTATTCTTTTTAGAGTGAAATAACGCCAATTTTAACCCCCATATCGACAAAAAAATGCACTAATATTTAATGCTGTTAACCGTTAATGGTTACTAATGGTTTAATGGTTAACCGTTTTCCAATACTGGGGATTTTCTGTGAAATATAAATCCTTAATGTTGTGGAAGTATTTTCCATCAACAAAGCACTGGCAATAACAAAACATATTCCAAGATATTTTAAATAGGATGTGATGAATGAGCCTGACAGCATGGTCAATACCATCTGGTAATGACCGCTAGCGGCTGACCGCTTTCCTGAAGCAAAGCCTGAGGCTGACCATGGACTTAAGATGGTTGCTTCCAGATGGCATGCGCATCTTTGGAGTTTTAACCACTTTTATGACATCTGGCAGAATAATAAAAAAAGATGGGCGATTTGTATTACCTTCAGCTTCACACAATTTTGTGCATGAAGGCACTACAATGGGAGGGGCAAAAATGTGTTTTTATTGTATAAACCCATCCGAACAGCAGCAGGCTGGATTATGAAAAGGTGTCCAGTTTGGAAACTATTTCTCATGTCATTATCCTGATCCTGGGTTTACTTGGGTGAATTAGCCATATCAGTAGTATATGGACATGCCCTGAAAGCTTCTGGAATGAACGGTAGTGACTGTCCAGAAAGTACAGTGACCGAAGAAGCGGGGTAAGAGCTTTGTGAATAGATGGATTAGTCCCCCTTCTCCGCCAGCCTTTCTTGGGATACAAAAACGAGAAGCCGGAGGGTAACATGGACAGCCTGGTCACAGCCGAGAGGCTCTGGATCTCACCGAAATAATATTGACTTCGAGAGACGTGAAGAAGGAAGGAAGTCCGCCGCTCAGCACTCCCTGCCGATGTGCTAAACGGTTACTACGGCAACGGGAGGTGCGACACAACGTCGGGTCTACCCGAGTCCCCGCGCGTCAAACGACGCAGACAGTGAGACATCAAGATGAGCGGCCCCTCCTACCCAGCTGGTTTCTCCGCCGGAGTACAAACACTCTAACGAGACAGGTAATGACGGTCATTTGATTTAAGACACGGAGAGACAGCTTCGTGGCAGGCACTGTACGGCTTTAACGCCAAGCAGGGCTAGGCTACTAGATCTGACGTCTATTACAAAAAAATACTCTTTGTGCCGCTGCGATTCCTCAGCCCGCGCATCCTCTACTGCTGGGCTGAAGAAAGCAGCCATCTCTCTTTAGACGTCAATAACGCTCGACTCTGTGACCGACTTTCAACATTAATATTTGCTGCTTTATGTACGGTTACTAGGCTACTGTGAAAATGTACTTATTTGTCTAGGTATAAAATCCTTTTTCAGGATCACACTTCTTTGTGTCGTGAAATTCACTTACTTGCTGATGAGGCATTCTCTCCCAAACCCCTTTGCTACGTATGCAAATCCATACAAATCTACCTGCTTTACAACCAATATCTTGCTATGCTAAATTACATCATTCGTTATTTGCTCTTCATGATTCTCTAATCTGCATACACATCATAATCCTTGAAATCTACACCGCGTCTCAGAATCCAAAATTCACCGTCACTGGCACACGCACAGATAGACAGCAACATATGCCCCCTGCCCTGAGACAGCAAAAGTGCCCCAAAACATATGCCCCAGCAGAAATATACTTTTTTAAGCCCTTTGTGATCGCAGTCTTCCCCCTCCCCTGGTCCCCAATCGCAATCAACCTGCCCCCCCAAGACCACCCGTGCACGATTGCAATCTACCCCCTAAGCAACCCCCGCCCTCTGGGTGCATGATCGCAATCTACCCCCCGCCCCCTAGGTCTGTGATCACAATCTGCCCGCCCCTCCCCCCGATCCACAACCCCACATTGGTCGGCACAAAGGCTAGAGCCGTGGCTGATTGTCAGCACACGCACTCCGTACTGCACTGCAGTATGCCATTCAAAGCCAGTGGGGACCTGGACAATCTGTTGAACAGACTTAGCCATGGTGCGTGGTTCAATCTTGCAGAAGCCAAAATTGAGAAATTTAGAGTTGAGACATTCAAGAACAAAGAAATGTAAGAGGCTGCCAAGGAGGGAACTACAAAAAAATAAAAAAGATGTTTGACAAAATATGATACAATGAAAAAGGTTAACATGAATGGTCAGCAAGAACATTTTTGAAGTCAATTAAAGCAGAAAAATATTTCTTACAGTTCTCCCACAGCTCAACCTGGTTGCCGTAGCGATGCTCAGGGGAGGGAAAAGGTAGCTGAACAGCAGGTTTATGCTCTGGCTAAACCCAGAAGGTCAGTAATGGCACAACTCCAGGAAACAAGTATAAATATAAAAATCACTGTATATCCTGGGAAAGGACATGAGTTTAATACAGTGTTGTAAAACGAAACGACACATTTGAATCTCGCGAAGAATCAGCAGGAGTTATCAGGAAACATATTAAGAGAAAGGCTGTGGAGCGCACGCGCGCACGCAGAGTGACAAACAGGAAGAGGAAGTGGAGATACACAGGAGGACGCCGGGAAGGGATCCACTGAGGAAGAACAACACACCTACAGATTAGGAAGAAACAACATCAGGAGGAAAGAACATTGGTGGTGGTTGAGGCGAGTTCCCCCCTCATCATTGGAAGTGAACTTGAATTTTTTCAAAGGCGCATGTAAATAAAATGTATAATAATAATAATAATAAGGTATGTTTAGGTGAAAGGTGCAGGAAATATGCAGAGGACCAAGAGGGAGAGGGCGAGAGAGAGCAAGAGGGAGAGAGAGAGCAAGAGAGAACGAGTAAAAGACCGAGAGAGAGAGAGAGAGAGAGAGAGAGAGAGAAATACCCACAGGTCTGCACATCCATACTGTTCCACGACTCAATTAACTTTAATGTCCCACACCTGCTCTTCACCACACAATGGTGTGTGTAACATCGCATATGCTCGTTGTGTAATTATGCAGAAAACAAGCAACAATTTCTCATTTGTGTATGTGTGGATCTCCCTCACTACACTGTACAGTACCCAACCAGCGGTACCATACGGACCTCATGTTCTCAAAAGCAAACATAGCCAAATTGAACTGGACACATATAGCTTCTGCTGTATATACTGTATATTAACACCATATAGTTGCCCTCCTATACCACTGTGCTCCTACCCTTCTATACATAATGACCTTTCTGTAACACCATTATGTTCATTCTCTAAGGGAATGAGGCCTTCTGTTAGGCGACACTATTTATGGAAACAATTTTTATGCTGTTGTTGCAACTATGAGTTTACATTACACTTTACCTGAGCATCACAACTTCCCTTGCCTAAAATTATATATATGATGGCAGTTATATACCATACCGTGGCTATTATAGGACACAAGCCTGACCTAAATCCCCTCATATCCGAAATTTCACACATGTAAGCCCTGTGTACTGCGTGAACCGTGTATTGTATACACAGATCTCCAGTCTAAACTTCTGACACTCCTACATCATACATATTGAGTATTGTGATTCTACATAAAAAAGCAGCAACAAATACTCGCACTGCAAAAACCAAAAAATAAGCCAATCCTAGCAAGCATTTTAATCTTCTTTTTAGACGTTAGAATCTTATTTCTGTTTTCTAAATAAGACTAAAAGATTGCCAATGGGGTGAGAATTTGACTCATTTCAAGATTTGCCAGTGAGGTAAGAATTTCACAAGCAAAAAGTACATTAAAACAAGTTAATATTTTCCACTTTAGAACAAAAAAAATATATATAATTTTTAAGTCTCATTGCAAGACTAAAACGCTTGTTAAGACAGACATTTTTTGCAGTGCACAGGCAGGCTGAGTGTGAGCTGACTGTAGCTGAAAGTCGGACTCGCTCCGCTGAATGCCGTGCGACATTAATTGCGGCTGAAATTAACCAGGCGTTAGCTAATGAGGCCAAGACAAGACCAGGCCCACAACAACAACAAAAAGATATATACTAGAGCATGATATCAGTTTCACATGGTGAATTGATACTCCCGTTAAAAGAGTGGCCTGTCCTACGAGGGATGAACATGACATTATGCGAGAGAGGGAGGGAGAGAGAGAGGGAGAGCAAGAGTGAGGGAGAGCAAGAGGGAGGGAAAGAGAGATAGGGCGAGAGATAGAGAGAGACAGCCCTGTCTGCAGGAGTCATCTCTAACAGAGGGCGTTTAGCGGCCCACGGCCGTGCTGTCCTTTCACATGATGGATACGTCACCTCGTCAGATCCCCTCCTGGTGCTCGGAACAGGCTGCGAACTTTGCCGTGCACATCTAAAGACGCTCTACAGCCGTGTACGGTACACGGGAAACTAAAAACCACTCATATTCCACACTGTACTACTAACACTGAGTCAGTCTGGCAGCATTGCTCAAACATGCTAAAATGTCATAAATTCAGATGCATGCTGGGAAGCGATGTAGTTCTTTTCATATAAATTCCTTGGAAAATTGCATCCAAATCATAAACAAAAACAAAAAAAAGCTGAAAAACATGGCAGATACTTTCAAACCCTGACACAATGATTAAATAAAGATCTTCCCCCACGTTGCTTCATGCAGATGTTGCGATGAAGGTTGAGAGACTGCAGTGGTTTCTGTCCATCAATAAATTGATATTTTGTTTCCCCAAGCAGTGTGAGGGATGTCATTACCCATTTTTAAAATGAATGACACTTTCTTCAATGCTCCTGCAAATACGTAATTAAGCCCAACACACTGCTTACAACTCTATATAGACTCTTGAAAATACTCTTTCTGCGTATGGACCAGTGGAGAAGAGAGCGATGGCCTTTATTTGTATGCTAAGTGTTTAGTCAGAATGAAGGCACACCAAGGGCCTCATGTATAAACGCTGCATACGAACAAAAAAGATGCGTATGCCAGTTTTCCCGTCATCGGAGTCGCCAATTCCCACAGTCTCAAATGTGTCAATATTCTGCGTAAATGTTTGCATGTCCAAATCCGTGGGGAAAGCGGATTTTTTACATTTTATTTGTACGCATGCACCATTTATACAAGAGGCCCCAGGTGTCTCTGTGGCCACCTACCTGGATTCTGGGTACTTTGTTAGCGTGGCCAGGCTGCTGGTGTACATGTGGCCGCCCACGTCGATGTGCACCGGGGCGTTGCACTTGGTAAGCTGTGCAGGAGTCGGGATTCCCTGGCTGCTCAGAGGAGATGCCGGCGACCTGGTTATCATGGGCCTGGACATGTTGACACGGTTATCCTGTCAAAGGGACGAAACGACAAGAAAAATGTAATCGTAAGGCAACAATCCCATTCAACACAATAAGCATTAGGATTGCAACTCAACACTTCACCCGTGGCAAATCGATTCGTGAGAGAAGGTGCACGTTAACGCGTCTGATGTAATCTCTGACTCGGTATTGGTCATGAAGGGTGGGGAGGTGAGGTTTAGTGTTAGATGATTTTATAATTGCTGTCTTAAAGGGGACTGTTGACTGAAGATGAAAATATTCTCAACAAAAATCAACAATCTTTGTGACCAAAACGCCAAGTACGTTACAAACCTCAGCTATTTAATACACATGAAATTCACGGCACAAAATCTACAATTGCTTACGCTTCTTGTTGTCTGAAGCTTAAGCTCAGCATTCTGACTGATATTCGAGTAAACTGTAGTAGGACTAATCGATTCCCATTTTACTGCTCGAGAAACACGGCCTGAAAAAGCACATTATGAATGCCTTTTGAAATTCATCAGTAACGTGGGAAATGACCCCCAGATGAACACTGTACCTAATAAGACGTGTCACTTAAATCACAAGGCCCCCCCCCCCCCCCCTCCCCCCCCCCCCACCCACACACACAACCACTCCAGCCAAGAGAAAATCTCCACAGTTTTCAGGAGGGCTCAGTGTGGATGGAGTCTCCCTCTTAAAATGTTAATGGGTCGCTCAATAATAGATGAGCGAGTCCGTTCTTGGTTTCGGCTCAGGTCGTCGGTGGCGGTTGGCTGGCAGCGATCTCCGGGCCGAGGACATAGTGGCGGCTGAGAGAGAGGGCAAAAAGGAGGTCGCCGAGCCGGAGGGAGGCAGACACTGACCTCCAGGGATGGCAAACGCTACGGCTGTCTGCTTGGAGCGGGGACATCTGATACAGCGCCAGAGAGCGCTCAAACAGGAAACCCAAATTTAGGGCACGGATGAAGAGCTGCCCGAAATGGGTCTGGGCCAGCTTGCGATAGGCCAGTCAGAGAAGCTTCACCAGAATGGCGAGTTTTGCTATGCCGTAAGCACGTACAACAACACGGGAGTTTTCCTCAAAAGCGTTCAGGACCAGATTGTACTTATGATTCTGTCTTTTATGATACGCCAGAGTGGTAAATTCTTTACATCTGGAAAATCCCTGGAGATTTATGCTTTGCAACTACTGACAGAGACCTAAAAAAAATATAGGCCTACCCTCAATCTACAGTACATGTGATGATATTCGTTTAAATGTGAGTGACATAAGTATGTATGAGCAAGTGTTGCCCTTTCGCAACTCCTTCCCATTTTTCATTCATTTCAGAATGTGCTAAAATCATAATTCTTAGTACACATCTAGACAATATAATTGCTTAAATTCATTGCTCAATGTAAAGGACATGGGGGTCAATGGGGTCAGCTACAATAGAGGCTCCGGGCTAATTTGAACAGTCCTTTAATATGGCTCGACATCAGCACCAACAGCGAATCGGACACGTCAATAATGAATGCAGATATTAGTTGACCATTACAGTCAAAAAAAGAAGAAAAAATAATCACCACAGCTCAGGTTGTAGAATGTGTCTACAAATATAACTTAAGGAATAACAAAGAACACAGTCTGTGATGTGCTTACAACCCTGTATGTCTTACAAGTACAGAAAGCTAACAACCCCCTACCCCAATGAGAGTTTTACATAGGAAAGCAGCTTATTGCAACACTGATCCACATCTGAACCTTTTCAAAATAGACACGACCATGTTGATGACCCCACAAGGTTGCAAGGAAACGACTGCATAGGCTGACGGATTTTTATCACACCATTTTTTAGCAGAGAAAAAAAAATATATATATCTGAAGACCTCACAATCAGGGAATATGGACGAGGGAACGTTGCGGGAACGTTGAGGGAACGTTGAGACCACCCTGTATATCATTATAAAGGCCACTTCAGGTGATCGAACATCTGCGCAACTGACAGGAACAGGAAACAAAAAGAAAATGATACACCTCTTCATACAACCTGTCCTGGGCTCCATTCCGATCCAATTTAACACATTCCCTTCCTTTGCAAGCAAATTTAACAGGTGCTCTGCAAGGCAGGATAGACGACAAATAAACCAAAATGGAACTGAACTACCCTCGCAACCGATATAGGTTGCAACGTGACCGCCCACTTTTTCCATGTGGAGCATTGCATTGTGGGACTCCTTTCTTGCTGGAAGCTTGCATTTTATACCCTTGGTAGAGGGGAGGATAAACGAGGGAGCGAGTTAATATAATTACTCCTTTCCCTTTCTTAAGTTGGAAGGAACCGAATCCCATATTTCATCCTGGCATATTGGGGATTCCCCTCTTGAAGCAAGAGAAGGGAACGAAAGGAGGAAAGTATAAAATTCTGATCCGAATGTAGCCATGAACTGATGAGACTGAAAAAGGGCTTGACCACAGACCCTGAGCTGGCCAGAGGAGGATGGGCTCCCCCCTATTGGTCTGGTTCCTTCCAACACACCGTCCAGGGAGTTTCTCTTTGCCATTGTTGCCTTTGGCTTGCTTTCTGGGTATTGTGACAAATTCTTTGTAAAATATGCTATATATATATTTTAAAAAAAAATAATAATAAACATAAAAATAGAATGTGATTGATTGGGACACCGCCACTGAGTGTTAGCCGACTGTCACTGGCTGCCCCCAAAAATGCATGTAGTCGCATGTACTTTTTTCTCCATACAGTGCTCGTTTTCCAGCATCATAGGTAATGAAATTAGTGATTGAGTTATCGTGATGATCTTAGCGCATGGTCTAAAACGCAAGGCGCAAGTGCAATTAGGGCGTGTCCAACTCCCCTTTTGCTAGTTAGAGGGTGCATATTTTGAGCACAAAGTAAGGTGCAGTAACATGCAATAAACCAATCATCAACCTCATTTTAAGACCAGCCCGCCCAGTTCACTTGCTATGGGCACAAGTTTATTTGCTATTTAAACAACGTGAGCGCTGGACGTTAAAATGACCCCTACGCTGGTCTGAAACTAGCAAAGACACTTGCGTTTCTGTTACCGCTGGGTTTAAGATGGGGCCCATTGACTTCACTGAGAACAGACCATCACATCTCCTTTATGACACACAAAAAAATATCTAATTATAATTTCAGACCCTAGTAATGTGGAACTGGATTATTATTTGGGAACAACCATAGAGAAATATTCTCTTCATTGTAGTTTAAAAAACTGCTTGATTATGGCTTGAAAATAAATGTACATTTAATCCATAAAGCAATGTATTTTCATCTGATAAAGCAGTCTTACAAAAATAAAACCACTGGAACAGGCGACGCCATGAACTCAAGTAATAAATTATTGATGAGAATAATCGGACAAAACCATTGTCATCTTGATTGAAAAAAAAGAATGAATTAAGTTACATTGATACATAAGTTCTGATCCATGAAGAAAATACATTCAACGTTGCCCATTATCAAGCAGCTGATGTCAGCACTACAAAACAAAATTGTATGCAGCATTTCCATTTACATGAACCTTTGTACGGCCTAAAATATACATTACCTGTAATCCCAGTTCCCCCTCATGTCCACCTTCCAGTGGCCTTAAAGATGGAGCCCTTACCTTTAAGGCATCGAGAATGTGAACTTTTCAAATCGTGGAATTTAATAACTGATCTTTGAGGTTCTCCATTCTGACATGTCGCAGCTATAAAAAGTAGAGCCTCTTTGGGGCCCTTCTGTTAAATGGCCCCCTCCAGCATTTTTACAGAGGCTTTGACAGTCATGATTACAAATGAGAGGTGCTGAATATGGAAACCTACTTTAAAATAAAGACTGCCGCCTTTCAGTAGTCTCATAATGATATACTGTACCGCCTGGTGACTACTAGCCAGTCATACCATAACTATCCTAACAATATTGTAGGCCTAATTGCTGGCTGACTGGCAGTGTTTGAATAGCTGACTGGGTCAGAAAGAGCTTCCTCTAAACCAGGGGTGTCAAACTCATTTTCACCCCGGGCCACATCAGCATTATGGTTGCCCTCAAAGGGCCGGTTGATTTTCGCGGACCTCGATTGTAATTGTTGACGGGGGGGGGGGGGTGCAATCAAGAATTTTCGCGGACCTCGATTGTAATTGTTGACGGGGGGGGGGGGGGGGGTGCAATCAAGAATTTTCACGGACCTCGATTGTAATTGTTGTAATCACCTTTTTTTGCAATCACAGCTATAGACGCAACTGTGAGTGATCTCCTATCCTGATAATCTGGTCTAGGGGTGGGGCATTTTACCATATTCTCTAAACAATTAAAAGCAGATTTGTCCTTGCTTGTACTCGTGTACTCTGTTTATTTTCATTTATTGTGCCTGAAGCCCATTTTACAGCAGCAGACCTGCTTACAGGCATCAGAGAGCATTCTCTCCGGTGTAGGCTAAGCCCGCGCAACAACGCTCTTTGATAAAATAAAAGCGAATCCCGCCGAGGGCGGTAGAAAATATAAAAATAGAAATATAAAAGCTTGTTTTTACCCTTTCTATTGGGGAGGGGGGCAATTTTATTTTGTCAACAAATGTCGCACGGGCTAGTGCAATTTAGTGCAGATATCAGATATTTACAAACAAAACATCTGTACTAAAATATCCTATCAATTTTTTAAGTACCATTTTCCTAAATAAGTTTATTTATTCTTTATTTCAATTTGATAAAACATAAGTGTTATTGTGAGACCTTGACCTGGATATGAGACACAGTCTATTCCCTCTTAATCTCATTTACCTGCAGGCTGATTATCTTCATACTCCACTGAATTTGGAGCTACAGTCAATGATTACAAAGCTGGCACAGTCAATTTAATTTTAATAACTTTAAACTATACCTTTACTTAATGCATATGCATAAAGCATATGCATAAAGCATATGCATAAAGCATATGCAACCTTATATGGAATGGATTTGTTCAGAAAAATGTAAAGTTAATGGCTAGTTGTGATCACCATCACAGCAACATTCAAAGAAATTCGAATCGTTCTGGCAGGTTAGAATTGTGTTGAACTCACGTGACTCTTATTTTCATACGAATCTCAGTGGCACACTCAATGTTGACATTCTAAAGCCTGGTTCAAACTGACACAACTAACCCACTTGAACTGTTGTTTCGATATTTTACAAGACACTAATTCTGACTGGGGAAAATGGACACTTGGGACTAGAATTAGTCATCGTCTTTGACAGATCTGATTTGGGCTTCTGTTCAATCTCACCACAATACCCATGGTTGAAGCTTGCTTGCCAACTAGCTATATAATTAATAATAGTGCATGACTTCAGCTTAGCCAGGTGTTTCAGCTAGCAAACGGAAGCTGCATAGCCTATCAACCATCACTTTGAAATAGAATATTAAGAAAATGTTAAAGAATATATTACGAGACCTTACTTATGGAAAGGTAGTTGTTCTATCCCTGAGCCAGATCGATTTGTGCAGTCGTGTGCCGCACACCAAGGCATTTGTATTAGCTGGCTAGCTCTCCCTGCAATCAAATACAGCGCAAAGGGCAATATTTCATTGCATTCATAGCCAACCTTGACCAGTTAAGCTATATCTATTGTTGGGCCAATAGGATATTTGCTACAAAACAGTTAGGCCATGCTGGGCAGTGCAATTTCTAGGCTTTGACACTCTATATACCTTATATGGGGGGACATATTTTAAATTTTTTATATACTGTAGATTTACCTAAAACTTAAACATTTTCACAATCTGATTTTCATATTAAACACAACAATGGTTAATTGAGTTTCAAAATACAATCAGGGAAGTTTTATTTTTGCCTTCAAAAATTTTTGCCCTGCCCCCTGTCCACTCAAACCCCCATTTACTATGTGCCCTCTCCTCTCACTTTGCAAGCAGTGTGCGAAAGAAATCCTGAAAAACTCTTTCCAAATTAGAGAGGAAGTATTTTGTAATATGTCTTGCTCTTGTACTACAAGTTGTAGTTTTTACTTCCGGTTTACTTCCTGAAATTGTCAGTTGAGTGTACTCCTGAACCCCCTCAACAAAACTGCGGAAATAAGGGTTTCATCTGAGTATTTTAAGTGCCCCCATTTGTGAGAAAAAGTAGGCCGCTCAAAAACTTTTTGACGAAGTTCACTCAAATATGTGCCCTCAAAGGGGTGAAGGGATCATATTCGGCCATGGCCCTGGAGTGCCGGTGACGTGTCTGGTTTTTGTTCCATCTGAGCTTGATCGCAAGAGTTTGATAGACGATTAAAAGTGAGCCTGAATATTCTGAATGGTGAAACGCTGAGTCCAGCATATGCTTACCTGCATTCATTACACCGGATTAATTAACATTAATTCAGTTATGTAGTGATAGGTTTTGGACGGGGGAAAAAAACCAGGACCTTCTCCAGCACTCTAGGACCAGGGTCTACCCCTGGCCTAAGCTATTCTTCATTCACTTTCATGGAGAGCTCCAACAGTTTGCCATCACAGCACAGACATGCGCAGAACAGGCGTACTTAAGGGTGCTTCACACCATAGGTTGGCTGAGGGCGTGTATTTCTGTCTAATTAAATATGCATATCCATGCCACCCCCTAGTCCGCAAAGAGCGTCGTCACGTGGGGTATCCAACGCCAGAGAAAATACTCTGCGACGCCTTTAAGCGGGTCTGCATGTCCTAAAAGAGTATTTAGGCAAAAAAAACTAGGCCTACAAAACAAACAAAAAAACTTTTTTAAAAAACTGCTTGTAATGGTTTAGAGAAAAATGGTAAAATGTCCCACCCTATTCAATACACTGGACTGGAAAAGTCAGACCGGTATAAATAAATAAATAAAACATGGTAGTCTCATGAAATAAAAATGTTAACAATTTACAATATTACATACACTTTAAAAAGAAAGGTGACAAGTGAAAGAATGCACCTTTATACCTACCGCAACTTCTTGGCAGCCTATCCTACAACTGGCACAAATTCGTGGTCATTTTAGTTAATAAAATAAAAATTTGTTCCAAAATTAAGAATGCATTTTATGGTCACCCTCGGTAGTTCGCAGGGACTAAAACTGCATTGATTGCACCGACCTCGTAGGAACGCGTGGGCTGTGGCCACAGAAATAGTAGCCTATCCTGGCCCACACTCATCTCGGTTTAACCACAACACCCAATGGTGAATGGCGAACAGGCTACAGGTAGTTCTGGTCCACAATATGCAGACCGAACTATATTAATATTTCTGGCTGTGTTGCTGCTTTGCATTGATGTAAAATGCACAGGAAGGATGGGGAAAGTTTATGGAAGTTATCCACAGGCAGCAATGTGGCAAAACTCTATAACACAAGGATACAGATGCAATAACGTTAGTGCGTTGACGCTTTATAACAAAGCTACGAAAGCCTTGTCCACCAGAGACCATAATTACAAGGACAGTACGACTTGGGGGAAACTTTTGTTTGCACAATACGGTGAAAGGTGAGTCGCCATTACCTGCTCTGGCAGTACAATAGCCGGCGAAGGGGAGACCGTCTGCCCATTACATTCAAGTGGAGCGGCAGGCTGAGGGTCAGTTCTCACAGCGACCAGGCTTGGGGATTCACCGCCGCGCTTCTCAGGTCGCACACAAAGCTTTTTTGGGGAAGTCGGTCTGGAAACGTCTACAGGTTCAATTGGTCGCGGCCGTTTTGTCGTTTTTTGTTCTTTCATTTCTATGACATCGTCTATCTGGTGCACATAGGGGACTATCAGTTGGAATTGATTCTGGGTCCCATTGGCCGTTTCCGGAGCAACGTGCTGAGGCGCTAACTTTGACCCGATTCCTGCGATAATATTTAAAGTCGCAATGGAGACGGCGCCGATGCAGTGGTTAGTGTAAGTCTTTGACAGCTTGGCAGCTATCGATAACATTTCCATCCTAGTTCCCAGCAGGTTTTTGCCTATCGCTTTGTTTTCATACCAGGTCAAGTCACTTTCACTGCAATAGTCCCGCTGTCTCTGAAAAAATGCTTTGCAATGCGGATTCCGTTTAGAAATATATTTCACAAAGCTCGTGTAGGGACAGTACTCGGTGCCCGTTTCGTACATACGGGGCAAATTGTCTTCAGTATCTGTTCTTTTTTTGCTCAACGACGCTGATCTGGATTTGTGATACAGTCCCAGCGCTTTTAAGTATATAAACTTTCTCCCACCTTCGTCAATCCCGAGTCCGAACGAGCCCTCCTCCAGCTCTCGTTGATTCTCCCGTCCCCTGGTGCAGAAATACATGCAGGTTTCGAACCACACTTTGTTGAGCAAACCGAAAGGCGTGTTAGTGTTAAACACGCTGGACGTGTACAGTTTCTTCAAGTCAGCCCGGGTAATTGTCTGTTTTTGCACGACAGGACATGCACCTTGTTCTTCCAGCTTTCTGATAACCGCTGCCAGGGTCAGGTTAGCGTTTCTCAGCTCGGGATCTTTAGACAGATCCAGATTGCGGCAGTAAGGCGGTTCATTCAGGTGCCTGTTCAGAGCGCTCCTGATACCAATCAGAGAGGACTTGCTGTACAGCTGCCCACTCTTTGAACGCGCTTCTGCATAGAAGGACCCGAGCACCTCGCACAGCGTCTCCTTGTCCATAGTTTCAAAGTCAGGACTTTTGGATTTTTCGCTTAGGTAGTCCCGAAAGATTCTCACCGTATACTTGGTGGCTAAACGAGTGTTTTCACTCACTCTTGATCGTTCTGACCGACGTAAATTGCCTCCCAGCTCCGAGTCCTGCTGCCTGTGGATAATAGAATCCACACTGCACTGGTCCGCATTCTGCATAAGGACCGCTTCCGTCTCCACAGCAGAACAGTTTTCGGGGTCCGCACACTCTGCCTCCCACTCCAAACCGTCATTTTCATATTCAAACTCCTCATCACTCGTTATCTGTATTTCCTGAATATCATCGTCCCCATAGTCGCCTCTTTCCAGGGTACTCATTTGTTCATTTTCCGTCCCCTCTGCGTCGGTGAAGCAATCTCCGCTGCCAGGCATTCTCGCCATATTGCAGTCTCTGTGTCAGTCCTCGGGCAGGGCGCATGCGCTATATTGGACCGCAGCGCTAAGAGCTTTTGTATTTAGTGACCTTCAGCTACAGGCAGACGGCTTCTTAAAGGTACAGGGACTGCACGCTCCAAAAAATAAAATGAGGCGTTTTTAATAAACCTGGGTTCCCCAAAGAAACAGTCTACAGTACCCAATATTGGACCGATTAATAGACTTTTCAATAACGTTTAATTGCCAATAACTCCAGCAACGATAAAAACAAAACAAAACTCATACCTGCTAATTATTAGAATGGTAGGCTATACAGCCCTAAGTAGCCTACCAAACCAAACTTATTTGAGAGTTTACAACATTCATTTCAAACACCGTTAACTTTATGGGTGTTCTAATATTTCGTTTTCATTGAGTTTATAAGATACCTTGTCATACAGCAACTGCGCGATTGACATTTTCAGTCACAAGTCTCGTTTGGAATTTGCAGCACAATGAAAGCAAAAGAAGAATCTTCAGCAACAGCACTAAGCAGTCCGTTTAAGCACCAGTAGGCTACTTTAAAACAAGACTTTTTAGGTTTATTTAAAAAGGTATTTCTATCAGCAGTGAAATGTAAAAAAATGATCTACTCCATCAATGTGTAACGTGTGTAGCCTACTGCAGGAGAGTGGTATCCAGGGCCGGTTCCATGCATACATAGGACACAGGCAATATAAACGAGCGCCTAGGGCGCCATCCGTCTGGAGTAGCGCCAAACGAATTGGTAAAACAAAGGGGTTGAGGGGGGATTAAAAAGCAGCGTGGTCGGAGCGAGGAGGGGGGCGGTGATTGTGACCGGGGGAGACAGAGACGGGTGGCTGCCGATGTTATTTATTTTTTAATTTTTTTAACTCTTCTTAGTTTTGTGCCCATTAGACGGATGGCACCCATGTCGCCAATGCCTAGAACTCTGCGCTGCCCCCTCGTCTCAGCTCAAAGCCGTAGCCATGTTTTCAATATTGGAGGGGACGAAATATGAACACATTTGGGGGTCTAGTGTGAGGGATATATATATATATACATTTTTGAAGTTTTAGGTGAATCGGAGTGTTAATGTCCACAGTAATATTATAAGAATGTTAATTTCAGAACGTCTATTGATTCATTATAAATTGCCACAAATATATATATTTTTCTTTTAAAAACATTTAGCTGATAGGCCTACCTATATGATAGTAGCCATAGCAACTACTTGTCCATGGTTCAGTGAATAGTTTATTTCCATATCGACAACATTTAAAGAAAAATGATCATTAAAAAAACATCATCACTTGTCAAAATAACAACAGGAATATCAAATGATGATGTCCATATCCAATTTTTATTGTTTGACCATGTAATTTAAGGACAACAGACTTTGTAGGAAGCTGTGAAAATTTGGCTGTCACTATCGACAATCTAAAGCATAGATTTAATTTTTTTTGTCTGTTACTTTCATGAAGAGGCAATCATGTAATTTTGCGGACTATCCCTTTCACTTTCAAAAGTCGCTCCCCTCTTACTTGCCTCCACGTCACTCGCTCCTTTTCCCCTGTCAACATCCTCCTGTACCCTTTCAGTCTCTCACTCTCTTTGCCCTCAACCCACCAGAGCACACAAGTCAGAAACTAGTGCTTACCGTTACGTAAAAGTTGGCCAAAACAAGGACGAGACTATTGTCATTTTATTCAGCCTTAACTTTCAATATTTATTCCCCTCTCGCCCAACTCCATGACACCTGCTCGTTCTGCCCTGCCACCATCTTCCTGCCCACTGCCTCGCTTTTCCCTGCACCCACCAGAGCAAACATAACCGTGAGAGAGAAAACTAGTACCTACTGATACATACAATGTGGCCAACGAGTCTCTATATGAGGCTCAGACTATTACACCATTGTATTCTGCTTCACGATATTCATTTCGATGTTAGCATGCTCTCTCTCCCACAATTTGCCCTCATAGCAAATATGAAAACCATAGTCAGTAAACCACTGGTATACATGTATATCATGTAATATTATTTAAAAATAGATTTGTAACAGTTTGTGGTATGAATGAGAAAACAAGGAGGTATTGGCTTATAGCCCTCCTGTGTAGGCCTACAGCTGTACAGTGGTACGACTTTTCCTATTACTCTCAAATTTGTGATTCTCCAAAGAAAAGCAAAATGTTTCTTGCATTCCTTTTCATGATCGATGACACCGAATGACATCTGGCTGATAAAACTGCATGTATTTCCAAATTATACCGCTAAAATAGCCCTATAGCAAATTGGAAACCAGTTCAATGCGTGTTAGCCAACTTACGATTAGGCCCATTGCACACAGACACAAACTTTAATAGGAAGGTAGGTTCACATATATTCCGCTGTCTCAACAAATTCTCACTGGAAATTAATAGGCTACATTAAATATTTCAATGATTGAGTGTCAAATTAGCAGAGGATATTTTTTTTTTTGCGTTTGATATAGCTAACGATAGCTAGCTAGCTACGGAAGTTCCAGCATGAACTGAAATTGAATTTTACAGTGTTGCTTGCATGTACGCTGTTGTCTACATCATTCCAAAGCTCCATTTTGCCATACTGGATCATTTACAGATGGTTACAGGCTACCTAGAGTTATATCAATTTAAACCATTATATTTACCTTTGGTTAAATAATGTCACAAACATTCCTGTCTCAAAATGACCTTGAATCCTCTCAAACATTATCTTCTTGAAAAACAACTTGTCTCGGCTTCACAACTTTGAGACTTGTCAGAACTCTACAACTTATAAATAGGAACACCAAATTTCTGTGCCGTTAACACGAAGCACACTGAAAAATCACATCTAGAAAACTGCCAGAGAGTCTCCTAATCTAACTTCATCCTTGGTGGATATCTTGCAACATTGACCTTCGACAACCTTTCAGGACACACATCTTATGAACACGCTATAGTGGCTAGGTGTGTTTGAATTGATAGAAGTCTGGTTTTCAGGGTGACCAATCAAAATCCTGTAATCTGGCACAGTTCTCTGGGAGGAAATTTATTGTACATTTCTTGTTTAGGGTTGAGCTCAGAGGCTGCCGAGTCTGAGGTGTAAAAACACAGAGGCTTTAAATCATACTTTAAAACCATAGATTTAGAAAAGGGGAAACAAAACAAAAACTTGATCCTTTTTTAAAATGAGGATAAAAAATGCTGACCGTGGTGGTAGCAGAAGTATGAGCAACCTTATAAATAATGCCTTAATGTTTTATTTATTTTGGGTATTACAAAAGTAAAATGCCTTCCAACAATTGACCCTTTCTGTATTGTGTGTACATCATGTTTGCATACTGCAATGTGTATGAAGTTTATTTTATAATTATACAAAATGGATGCATGTCTACAAAAAGGTATACCAATGATTACAATAATGTTTCCGAGTCTCGACATGGACTGGAACTGCAGATTGAATTAATACAGATTTACCGTATAGCCTATACTTCACACTCATTTGGCGTTCATAGAGAAGCAAATACAGGGTCACATGACCATTTTCAGGGCAACATTTATGGAACAGTCCCATTTGTATTAGACATGACTGTTGGCACACTTGGAGAAAATGAAATGTACAATAAACAAATCAGACATTCATACATTTGAACAACTGTCCTCTGATTTACTAAAGCTGATACTAGGGCAGCAGTGTACTCTTTACGGAACTGGGCTTGTAACTCTTGAGGTTGTAGGTTCGATTCCTAGTTACATTGCATTAGTTACAAGGAAAAATGTCTGCTAAATGCGTAAAATGTCATGCTTGTTCTTCATATTCAGTATGCCTAATATACATAAGAAAATAATATTTAAAGCCTATTTGAAAAAAAAATAAAAAAAAGACCAAGTTCGCAGATATGCGTCCAATCATAAAAATGAAACTTCTCGGCCTTGCCCCCCCCCCCGGGCATATATGGCCTCAATTGAACAATACGTTCACCCACAGGTTCTCTTTATCATTGCACATACATGACCCTCTCTACCGCTCTACAGGCCTGATGACTTATTTACAGGTAATATACGGTTCACTTTTATGCACGCAGCCTAGCTGGCTGTATTCTCATATTAACAGGAAACTCAAGGCTAGTACAGAAAAATGACAAAAAAACAAATGGGTTACAAGAATACAAAATTACAAAGATTATTTTTTAAAAAAAAAAAAATTAAACTCCATGAATAGCCACAAATAAGTTTATATTGATTGGCATGATCAGAAAAGTCATGAATATATGCTACTTCTCTGCATTTTACTTTTCACACATTTCAATGACCCTCAGAACTGACTGTAGTGATTCATCTAAAAAACTTGCCTTTCACAGACCAAGACATACAGCATCTTAAAATCAATCTATTAAAATAATCTCTCTGAGCTAGATGCAGTTATTATATTCAATTTGGCAGTCATGTGGTCAGAATAGACTTGCCTGGCTGTTATTCTTGGAAATGAATATAGACACACTGGGGGATTGGCCTTTAAATCCCACATATTCTATACATTGACAGCTCACATAGTGCAGACAACCGATTCCAAAAAAAGTAGAACTTGCTTAAAAACAACAATCCTCTGGTATATCACACAGAGCACAATTTTCAAAGTATTAAACCAAGTTGTATGTGGTTATACCAAGGATTATTTTTTTGTGTAGGCTACATGTTTGCAGGAATATGTACACAATACTGAGTCCAACAAGAAAGCGAACACGAAGAGGCATACGATCACTCGACTCAGATCTGCTGTGATAATACACAACGAGGTGATCGTTATCAAAAAATAATGACTGCTGCAGAGGCAAAGAACCCCCCCAACGCAAAGCGGAGGGCGGTTGCCTCCGCAAAAGTCATTACATAAGGAATAATACAGAATAATACATGACGAGGTGGTCATTATTGGAAAATAATGACCGACACAGAGGCGAAGGTCATTATTTTTCGATAATGATGACATCGTCATGTATTATCCTGCTGATACCATGGTTACCAACAATTATATATAGTTACATTTATAGATTTTTATCCACTTAATCAGCTGAAGTTAAAATATAGCTTACTTCCGCAGACCTTTGAACATGTTCTTTTTGCGTAGTTCTATTTTGGACCGAAAACATCTAGTTGTTAATTCTATTTCTGGTTACTAGTTCTATTTTGTCATTACATTATTTAAGAAAATTGTATGAAACCATAACTCAATCAGATTTAACGTTATCTCCCGGTCTTGATTTTTTAAAATTGGTTTGGTCACACAGTGTAGCCTAGCTATTTTAATCAGCTAAGGAAACACATTTCAGATTCGCATCATGATATGCAGGGAGACATCCGAAAGGTAACAGGTCAAAGTAAGGGGTCAAAGCATGTATACACGTTGTGCCATTGCAGGAAGACATCTGCACTAAATTGTGCCATCAATTTAAGTGCCATATACCTAAAAAAACGTTTCTCATTTTAAAGTTTTTTTTTTTTTAATTCTAATTTGATAAAACATAAGTGTTATTGTGAGACCTTGACCTGGATGTGAGACACAGTCTATTCCCTCTTAATCTCATTTACCTGCAGGCTGATTATCTTCATACTCCACTGAATTTGGAGCTACAGTCAATGATTACAAAGCTGGCACAGTCAATTTAGTTATATATATATATATATATAAATAAACTAATATAAATATACTATATCTTTACAAATTCCTTTCTATAAAAATGAAACCTTATACGCATAGTATTTTCTCAGAAAAATTAACAGCAATCAACAATAAAGAAAAAAAACTTGCCATCAGAGCAACATTCAAAGAAACTTTCATCGTTCTGCAAGGTTAAAATTGTGTTGAGCCCATGTGACTCTTTTCCCATGTGATTTTTATTTTCAAATTAATCCCATTGACTGCACTCAGCGATGCCATTTCAGGGCCTAGTTCAACCAACACAACTAACCATGATTAATTAGCTTAATTGTAGCCTGTATGTACAAAACGTTTTTGTAACTCGTTTCAAAACTTTACAAGACACTAATTCAGATTGGGGGGGGGGGGGGGGGGGTGGATACTTAAAGGATTAAAAGGAGTCCAAGTCTTGGACAGATCTGATTTGGGTTCATGTTCAATGGCAATTGCCCATGGTTTCCAACTTCAATTTTTTGGATTGAATTTGCAATGATCATTACATGCAATTTAATAGCCCTCTAATTAATTCCTGAACCAAACCAGATGATCACTTAAACTGTATTAGGCCCACAGTTTGCAGAAACGTAAACGTGTGAAAAGCAACACCAAAGTGAGACCGCAATAACAACCCTTACTTATAACCTTGCTTCAGACACCCAGGGGGAAAAACCGGGCCCATTCTATACTAGAAGAATCCCTATAAGTATCACAAAGAAGGTTCCACAGGAGCAGGAGGGTTTCAAGTGTTTCTCCCGTTATCCCATTCGCTCCACAACCGTCAGCCAGGTAGGAGTCAGACTCATTGTTCATGCTTACCAGTGATTAACCCCACCTTTATTTCACCATCCATCTCTTTTAGTTTTACACTTCCCCTCATCCCCCGAGACTGGATAAAGGTAACCCATGGTAACCATGTACTTCTGTTACCAAATCCCCTGCTTTCCAGTGGCAAAATGGTGTCAATATTAATGCACACCCTGGACAGGTCACCAATCCATCGCAGCGCACACACACACTCATACCTGCTGGCCAGCATTAGTACAGGGCCTTGTACTACAATATCCCCATCTCCTAAAGACATATATCTTTTTGAATAGTACCTATACATCTTCCCTTGTTGGTTTGGATTCAATAAAAGCATGCCAAACATACATGAATTTATCAGATATTCTATGATTATTCCCCATTTGAACGCATCATTCCCTTGAATTTTTTTCTGCTGAATTTTTATTTGCAACCCATATCTATAATCATCTGGTGCATTGCAAGGGCATCGGCTTCTTGATAAAGAAATTTTAAAAATAGCAATAATGACACAACCATTTCATGACCTTACAGGACACACATACATGACAAATGCAAATGATGACACATACATCCATGGTACAATATGGACAGTCTAAACTAAAGTAACCAAGTTCCTATCAAGATTTGAGAAAGTGTCACGGCGATGGTTTTTTGTTTGTTTCGGTTTTGCTCACTGGATAAATTAATTACATTTAACCTGTCATGTAATGTGCCACAATTCACACCGGCTATACATGTTTAAGATTCTTACAAAGTTGGGGTGATGGCTGACAGAAAAAGAAGAACATAAAAAGTCCAAAGTAATACTGATTTGAAACCCAGAAAGCTGCAAATCCTTCACTGCAAATGGACAGGTCTCTTGGCCATCAGTCAGCGAGCATTACAAAACACACATTTACCGTTTTCTTTCTTTCCACAAGGTTGAGTGAAGCTCATCGACTGCTCTTCAGAGAGTCCGATCAGCCCCACTGCAGAGAAAGACCCGTGTCAACGACAAAAACCCCGAGGACCTGCGAGGGGAAGTCACTTCTGAAAAAGGCCGTTTTGTCATTGCACGAGGCAAATAAGAACAAATTTCAAAATTGGTCTCCTTGGGCTTCCGAGTCTCGTTATAAATAATTTGCATTTCGAGGTTACACCTGAGAATTCTATCATTATTTCGTCAACACAGAGATTAGTTTCTACCTCTCTCTCTCCCTCTCCCTCCCTCATCCCATCTCGCTCCCCCCTTTTTACCTTTGGGCTTTTCTCTTGAAGCCCAGCAGTGGTGCAGTGCAGTTAAAATATTCGTCCTCAGCATGTAGTCATTCACAGCAAGACTCACATACTT
The DNA here is from genome assembly GCA_022702515.1 of Ilyophis sp. 1 JC-2022. Lineage (NCBI taxonomy): Eukaryota > Metazoa > Chordata > Actinopteri > Anguilliformes > Synaphobranchidae > Ilyophis > Ilyophis sp. 1 JC-2022. The sequence continues at coordinate 122,896,960 of CM040403.1, forward strand.
TGTAAAGTAGCTGTTCGTCTAAAAAGATTCAGCACACATAAAAGCACATTTGGGCCTCCACAACGATCCCTCGGAGTTCATATATTTGCAAAAGCAATAAAAATAAAAGAAGCCCCACATGACTCAATAGCTACACGTGGCCGAATAATAAATACAAATAAAATACAAAATGTTATTATTTACAATGTTACTTAACCTATACATTTTAAAAAGAAAGGTGACAAATAAAATAAAAATGCATCGTTATATTTAACTCTATTCTTAAAATAACTGGCACCAATTCGTGGCTTAAACGTTGTAGTTTGAAATAAGAACGAGTTCGTTAAATCCAAAGCGAATGTATTTAATTTCAAGGTCATCGTCAGTATTTGGCAGGGTCAATACTTTGCACTGATTTGAAATGCACAGAGAGGATGGAAGAAAAGTTTATGAAAGTTCTCTACCTGCGGCAATGTGACAAAACGACAACACAATGATACAAATGCAATTGTCCCTTCACGCTTATAACAAAGCTACGAAAGCCTTGCCCACCAGACAGACAAGGACAGACTTGAAAAACTTTTGTTTACGCAGTACGATGAAAGGTGAATCGCCATTACCTGCGCTGGCAGTACAATAGCCGGCGAAGGGGAGACCGTCTGCCCATTAGATTCAAGTGGAGCGGCAGGCTGAGGGTCAGTTCTCACAGCGACCAGGCTTGGGGATTCACCGCCGCGCTCCGCAGGTCGCACACAAAGCTTTTTTGGGGAAGCCGGTCCGGAAACGTCTACGGGATAAATTGTTCGCGGCCGTTTTGTCGTTTTTTGTGCTTTAATTTCTATGCCATCGTCTATCTGGTGCACATAGGGGACCGCCAGTTGGAAATGATGCTGGGTCCCATTGGCCGTTTCCGGAGCAACGTGCAGAGGCGCTAACTTTGACCCGATGCCTGCGATACTGTTCAAAGTCGCAATGGAGACGGCGCCGATGCAGTGGTTAGTGTAAGTCTTTGACAGCTTGGCAGCTCTCGATAACATTTGCATCCTGGTGCCAAGCAGGTTTTTGCCAATCGCTTTGTTTTCATACCAGGTCATGTCACTTTCGCTACAATGGTCCCGCGGTCTCTGAAAAAATGCTTTGCAAAGAGGATTCCTTTTCGAAATGTATTTCACAAAGCTCGCGTAGGGGCAGAACTCCGTGCCAGTTTCGTACATGCGGGGCAAATTGTCGTCGTCAGTGTCTGTTCTTTTTTTGCTCCATGACGCTGATCTGGATTTGTGATACGGTCCCAGCGCTTTGAAGTATATAAACTTTCTCCCATCTTCGTCAATCGCGAGTCCGAACGAGTCCTCCTCCAGCTCTCGTTGATTCTCCCGTCCCCTGGTGCAGAAATACATGCAGGTTTCGAACCACACTTTGTTGAGCAAACCGAAAGGCGTGTTAGAGTTAAACACGCTGGACGTGTACAGTTTCCTCAAGTCAGCCCGGGTAATTGCCTGTTTTTGCACGACTGGACCTGCACCTTGTTCTTCGAGCTTTCTGATCACCGCTGCCAGCGTCAGGTTAGCGCTTCTCAGCTCGGGATCTTTAGTCAGATCCAGAGTGCGGCAGTGAGGCGGTTCATTCAGGTACCTGTTCAGTGAGCTTCTAATACTAATCAGAGAGGACTTGCTGTACAGCTGCCCACTCTTTGAACGCGCTTCTGCATAGAAAGACCTGAGCACCTTGCACAGCGCCTCCTTGTCCATAGTTTCAAAGTCAGGACTTTGGGATTTTTCGCCCAGGTACTCCCGGAAGATTCGGACCGCATACCTGGTGGCTAAACGAGTATTCTCACTCAGTCTTGATCGGTCTGTCCGATGTAGATCGCTTTCCAGCTCCGAGTCCAGCCCTGGGATGTGAAACGGATCTGTCACCGAGTCCAACTCACTGCACTGGTCCGTATTCCGCATAAGGACCGCTTCCGTCTCCACAACAGAACAGTTTTCTGGGTCCACACACTCTGCCTCCCACTCCAACCCCACATCATCTTCATATTCACCCTCCTCATCACCCGTTATCTGTATTTCCTGAATATCATCCTCCTCCTCGTCGCTCCTTTCCAGGGTACTCATTTGTTCATTTTCCGTCCCTTCTGCGTCGGTGAAGCAATCTCCGCTGCCAGGCATTCTCGCCATATTGCAGTCTCTCTGTCAGTCCCCGGGCAGGGCGCATGCGCTATATTGGACCGCAGCGCTAAGAGCTTTTGTATTTAGTGACCTTCAGCTACAGGCAGACGGCTTCTTAAAGGTACAGGGACTGCACGCTACAAAAAAGAAAAGGGAGGCGTTTTTAATAAACCTGGGCTCCCTGCAGAAACAGTCTACTGTACCCAATATTGGACCGATTAGTTTCTACAAAGTAATAGACTTTCCAGTAGCGTTTTATTACCTATCACTCCGACAACGATAAAACAAAACCATGCTCAACACCCACACCTGCTAATTGTTAGAGGGGTAGCCTATGTAGCCCTTAATGACAACCCAAACTTATTTGAGAGTTTACAGCACCATTAACTTTATGGGTGTTTTAATATTTCGTTTTCATTGACCTTATAAGACAACTTGTCATACAGTAGCCTAACTGCGGGATCAACATGTTCAGTGAAGACAATAGCCTAGTTTACAATTCTGCAGCACGAGTAGAGCAAAGTAAGAATCGTCAGCAACAATATTAAACAAGCAGTTATCGCACCCAGTACAATACTTTTCAGGATTAGACTATATACAATGTATGTCTATCAACAGTGGAATGTAAAAAAAGACCTAGACTACTAGACCTGTGTATTAGGTGTCCATCCTCAAATTTTAACGTCGGATGATCCCTGTCAGAATTTCTTATTCCCTAAAAACGCAGTTCGGACCACGTCTCAGCTGTATGTAGTAGCTAGGCTACATCAAGTGATCAAGCAATACCTGTGAGAACTATAGAATTTATAAATGGCCAAATCAAATGTATTTGTCGTTAATTCTGTTCGCGCACTGAAACATCGCATCTATGTGTTGCTAAGGAACGTGAAGTCTAGATTGATAGGATTCGACAGAACATCATAATTGTTAATAGGAAGCCGTCAGAGGCGTAATAGCACTTTTATCCTCGGTGGATTTCTTGCAACGTTGACCTTAGGCAACCCTTCACGACACACATCTTGCCAACAGACTACAGTGACTGTGGTTGAGGAATCCGGCTTTCAGGTTGACCAGTCAAAATCCTGTAATCTCGTACAGTTCTCTGGGAGGGAATTTCTTGTACATTTCTTATAGGGATGAGCTCAGGGGCTGGTGAGTCTGAGGTGTAAAAACAGCCTTTAGCTCATACTTCAAAACCACGGATTTCGAAAAGGAAAACTAAAAACAAAAACTTCATCCTTTTTAAAACGAGGACAAAAATGCTGACAGTGGTGTTAGCAGTAGTATGAGCAACCTTATAAATAATGCCTTCAAACGTGTTGTCTTTTTCTTTGGTATTGCTAAAGTGAAAATTTTTGTACTGCATCATTTTTGCATACTGCAATGTGTGTGAATATAATGCACATTGCAATTATTTATTATACAAATGTATGTCTACAAAAGGTATATTAATGATTATATTGGAAAATAATTTAAATGAGGAGCGAGCACAGGATCACGTGATCATTTTCACGGCAACGTGTCATTAAGAGAACGATCTCGTTTGCATTAGAAATGACCCTTGCCACACTTTGAGCAGATTCAATTTATAATAAATAGCAGACATTAATACATTAACAACTTTTATTCTGATTTAATAAAGCTGATACCAGGGCTTGTAACATGTAGGTTTGATTCCTAGTTGCACTGCCGTTGAACCCTTGAATAAGGTACTCAACCCGAGTAACCAAATGATTTGTATGTAAAGAATATGAACTGGTCAAGGTTAAGCGTCTGCAACAATTGCTAAAATGTAAAGCAATACTTGTTCTTCATGTTTTGTGGGCTTAATTTCCATACCCAAAGTTAACAGAAAAATGAAATTGTGTTGAAAAAAATGGACTACTGTCAGTTAAACCAATGATACGTGTGCAATCATAGGAAGTTTATGAAGCTTATTTTAACATTTACAATGCAACTCTTCTGCCTTTAACCTCTACATATAAAATGCCCCTCCTGGGCATATATGACCTCAACTGAAGAATGCATTCACCCACAGCATCTCTTTATCATTGCACATAAATGCCCCAAAGACCCTCTCTACAGGCCTAATGACTTATTTGAGGGTTGTACAGTTCACTTTCATGCATACAGACTAGCTGTCCGTATGCTCCTATAAACAGGAAACGCCATACTAGTACAAAACTAGTACAATACTCAAATCAGTTTTTGTTAAGTACAAGGATACAAAGCCAGTGTAGACTCTCCTTTTATACTCCATGAATATCCACAAACCAGTTTATATTGATTGGCACAATCAGCAAAGCCAAGAATGCACGTATTTGCATTTTACTTTTTACACATTTCAGCGAGCCTCAAGGTTGACAAGCAATTCATCGGAAAGATATTGAGAGGACATGGAACATGACATCTTAGGCAATTTGTGTTTTTTTTTTTTAAACAAATGGGAAACAAATTCTCCCAAAAGCATTACACTTGATTTCCATCCACTCAACAGAGAAATGACTAATATACATCATTCTTCTTATGGTCCGTTTTTTTTTTTTGGGATAAAAAAAGCCTGCCATTCGTAGACCAAGATATAGCATTTTAAAATCTAGGAAAATAATCTCTCCCAGCTAGATGCAGTTCTAACGTTCAATTTGGCAGAGATGCAGATGCAGATGTTATTCTTGGAAAGGAGTGTAGACACAGAATCCCATATATTCTAAACATTGACAGCTCATAGTGCATGCAACCAATTCCAAAGAAGTAGAACTTGCTTAAAAACAACAAACCTCTGGTATGTCGCGCAGAGCACAATTTTCAAAGTATTAAACCAAGTTTTTTGTAACTATACCAAAGAAGGAAAAGTAATTTTGCGTGAATAAATGCAATCGTCCAGGTCCAACTAGAAAGCAAATATGAACCATACAAACACTTGAGTCACATCTGCGGACTTACCAAAGAGGATTTGTTTTACCCAGGATTTTGTGCTTGAATAAGGACTATAGAAACAACGGTCACAATTGGTGTGAATGACAACTATTTTCCACAGCACATCCCAAATTCCTCCTTTATGTAACCTGTCCAACATTATGCTAAGATTTAGATTTAGAACTTTTGAAACTTAATCTAATACTAATCTAATACATGCTTCTTAGCAGACACTTTTATCCAAAGCGATGTACAGTACATTAATGCATACATTTCAGTACATGTAGTCCCCTGGGATTGAACTCACAATCTTTGCGTTGTTAGCGCAATGCTCTATCAACTGTGCCATATGACATAACTTCTTATCGAATGCAATACCCAATGCAGTTGAATCTTTGAATAGTGAGAAGTGCTTAAATACCTTTATGTCAGTTTATTCAATAATACGAATAGTATTGGGGTGCATTTCAATATTTTACTGGGAAACTTATTTATGAAAAAAACTAGAAAATTCAGATTTTGGGCAAAAAAAAACAAGGGCATGTTTTTGACGGTCTTTAGAGTCATCACATACAACAAGTACCTTTCAAATGTAAAATGAGACAACTTGTTAAAGCACAAAAGCCACATTTGAATAACCTTTGAAAAAAAAACACTGATAGTTTTCATCATTATTCTCTCAGCAGACCCCAGCAAATTACCAGCAGATCAGCACAATGGGATGTGCAATTCGAATATGCAAAACTGCTAAGTGAGAGAGCGGGCGAGGGAGAGAAAGGGATGCCTTTTGTTTCTTAAATTCAGCTCCCAGGCATGTCAGTAGAAGAGTCTGTCTTGTAAAAGAAAATAATGAAAAAAAAAAAATAAAACAAAAGGGAAAAAAAAAAAATCATTAGCCTCCATGTTTTATTTCTCGTTAGCAGAGCCGGTTTCACACCCAGATACCCAATTAGCAATTAGCTGTCCTCTGAGAGCAGACCTTTACTGTGGCGTCTGATCCCTGGCTGATTGGTATGCGGTTTGTGCAGATAGTGATAACAGAAGGCAGAATACATAGTATAGTTTTAAATTTAATTTTATAATCATTTGCAAGGCAGAAGGCCCTGCAGGGCGACGGGGAGAATATCATGCCTGCTCTTCAAAGGGAGAGATCCGTGTGGTGCACATGGCAAGTGTGGAGGACCGCGCTTTTGTCGATGCAGGTAATTTGTTCTCCGACTAATCTGCGGAGATAGGAAGTAAGTTCTGAAAAACCACTTATACAAAAGAACAAACGCAGTGTCAAAAAGAAATAAAAAAATAAAAAAGGCTATCCTCAGAGGGTTGGGCGACCCCGGGAAATTAACACCAAGGTGTGATTGCACAAGCAGGTCTGAAAGCATCAGAGTACCATGAAGAGACGGGGAGGGGGGTCTTGCATGTGGGAACACTTTGTAGGCTGTCCACTTCATCGCTACGCCAACCACTACAGTATTTTCATTTAACAGAGCCCAGAGAAACACTCTGAGCTCTAGAGCAGTTTTTAATGAGCATTAAAAAAAACGTATATTTAAAAAAAAATCCCCCAGTCCTACCATTAAAACTGAAGGGTGATCTTACAGGTTTACGGTTTGTACATGAAAATAAACGCGCAAGATGAAGATGAAGATGAATCAGTATTAAAGTCTGGTGTGAGCTCTGAGCTCATACATTTTAAAATTGCAGGCTCAATGGTGCATAATTTACTGCAGGTGACATTTGGGGGGGGGGGGGTTGGTGGAGCTACTTAAAACCTTTGACAAGTAAAAACTACACCTGGGCAACAATTAATACTCAGCGGGCATGTTGAAGTTTTAATTCAACTCCTGCTCATCTCAAAAATGCTTTTTCTTCTGCCATCAGCAAAGTGCAGAGGAACATTTGATTATTTAAAAAATATATATACAGTGGCAAATGGAACATAACCCTGTTTAGTTTTTTTTTATTAAATAAATAAAAAATACACACACACACATAATTATTGGCACCCCTGGTAAAGAGGAGTAAAAAGGGTTATAAAAAAATTACCGATTTATCTTAATCTCACCTTAATCTCACACTGAAAATATCATAAAAATCCAACCTTTAATCGAAGTAAATTTATTCTGAGAAAAAAAAATCCTTCATCAAAAAATAATGATTGGCACTCCTGAATTTAATATTTTGTACAACCTCCCTTTGCCAATAAAACAGCACTGAGTCTTCTTCCGTAACATCTAACAAGGTTGGAGAATACAGAGCAAGAAATCCAAGACCATTCCTCTTTACAGAATCTCTCCAGATCATCCAAAATCCTAGGTCCTCTCTTGTGCACTCTCCTCTTCAGCTCAGCCCACAGGTTTTCAATGGGGTTTAGGTCAGGGGACTGAGATGGCCATGGCAGAAGCTTGATTTTGTGTTCAGTTAACCATTTTTGGGTTTATTTGGACGTACGTTTTGGATCATTGTCCTGCTGGAAGATCCAACGATGACCCAGTTTTAGTTTCCTTGCAGAGGCTATGAATATCTATTCAGATTTTAAACGTCCTGGTATTTTATGGAGTTCATAATGCCATGTACCCTAACAAGGTTCCCAGGGTCTTTAGAGGAAAAACAGCCCCACAACATCACGGAACCTCCACCATACTCAACAGTGGGGATCAGGTTATTTTCGGAATAGCCATCCTTCTTTTTACGCCAAACCCACCTTGACTGTTGGTTGCCAAAAAGCTAAATTTTCATTTAATATGACCATAGAACACAGTTCCAGTAGCGTTTAGCAAACTCCAGGAGCTTACGTTTGTGGTGAAATGACAGGAAAGGCTTTTTTTCTGGCATGCCTTCCAAATAATTTGTTGGCATGGAGGTGACGTCTAATGGTAGTTTTGGACTTGATGACCCCCAAGATGCTACTTTCCTCTGTAATTCTCCAACAGTGATCCTTGGGGATTTTTTTGCCTCCCTTACCATCCTCCTCACTGTGCGTGGGGGCAAAATAAACTTGGGTCTCCTTCCAGGCAAGTTTGTAATAGTTCCAGTTGCTTTGAACTTTTAAAGTATTGCCCTAACGGTAGATATGGCCATTTTCAAGTGGGTAGCTATTTTTTCAACACATTTTTCCCTCATTTGATTTGTGCGTTTTCTTATCTTTCCCATGTTGATGTATGAATAAGGGAATATGGCCTCTGTGTCACCTCATATTTATACCCCAGTGAAACAGGAAGTCATGGATTACTGCTTGAAACACTCTGATAAACTTTAAATGAAAAAAATGCTTCAGTTACATTTTGCTCTTAAGAATTTCTTGGGGTTCCAATAATTGACACACGTGGTTCAGTGTGAGATTAAGCTAATTCACCAAAAGGTGAATTTTTTATAACCCTTTTAACTAATCTTTACCAGGGGTGCCAATGATTGTGGAGGTCACTACTGTATATATACACATCATGTTACACAATACTGGTAGATGCATGTGGTATGTGCATCTATATGACTCAGTGGGACCTGAGGCTTTTGGAGTTACAAAACTGCATTGAGAAGGTTGAACCATTAAGTTCCAATTCATACCCAGAAGCACAATCAACGCTGGTCTAAAAGCTGCTGGGAAACTAAATTAATTAATCAAATCAACATTGCTTTTCAAAAAAAAAGAAGGAAAAACGTCCTGCAGTGTTACATTTTAAAAGCCTTATTGTCCGATAGCCACCTTTCTCTCTTTACATGTTTTCTCTATCACAGCTAATATGCTGTTGACAATACCAACCCCGTTCTCAAAACCTGCAAACATAGGTTGCCTGCTTCAGCCCAATTTATTCCAGACGTTGATGCAAATCGAAGCTGTCAAGGTATCATTTAGGACGTTGCGTACGTACTGCACATATCTGACGAGTGCAGTGCTTTGAGTCCATAAATGAATAAGTGAAACAAAATGATTCACGCGTTTTTTTTTTTTTTGTGTGGGTAGTTTTGAGAATCCAATTTCCTTTTAAGGCGAGACAGAGCCACGGCGGCGCGGATCCCCTGCAGGTTTCGGGACGTGGTGCTTCGAGACACCCCAGGTGATAATGGAGGTATTCAATAACAACAGAATGAGGTCTTGCCTAAAAAATGATTAAAACAACATCGCATTTGTTCATCCTGCAGTAAATGATGAATTATGGTAATTTTCTCCCCGCACGTGCACTTGCAACATTATCTTCATATATTCTGCTGCATTTGATTTTGCACAAAATTAAACAACATTGGCATCTTTCAGCACCAAAATGCACTGGCCACTCTAACACCCAAAGCACTGAATCACACACTCAATATGGCAGATGGCACCACGTTGATATTGCTGGAGCACAATAAAAACGGACAGCACTTAGGGGGGTAAAAGTAACAAACGCCTGATACATCCTGTGCTATATATTCAACCCTTTCAGATGGGTCTTTGGAAATCAGTGATGAGCCTCAACCAAAATCGTCCATTATCACAGTTGTTAAATGGCATCCAGTTTAGCCAGAAAGCATCTATTCTCTTTGGCATGGAACCACCTCCTGATGCAGCGTCTCCTACCATGCAGGGGGTAGAAGCTTCTGAGAATTAAGTGAGACATTCTCATGTACTGAAGTCTACAGCAGCGGGTCATGCAAGTGAAAGGCACTGCACCAACACCCCTGTACGTTATTTTTGACTTTTTACTCAATTTTCTTTGTCGTCATGAAAATGTATTCTGTGTTGCCTGGAATTTAACAATAAGATGCGGCTACGCCGTTCAGAGAGAGAGAGAGAGAGAGAGAGATAGATAGATGCACGTTTTCATATAATCGACTAAATTTATTCCCTGTAATAAAATCTCATTGCTGCTTTTTGCAAAAACGGTGTGTGACAATCCTGAAGTGTGCTGCACGGATTGACTGGAAGTGAAATATTTCCACCTCTTTCCGTTGACAGAGATTTACAGGAGAGAACATTTATTTAGCTGTGCATATTGACTCTGAGCCAACAGACAGAAGTGGCACTGAAGATGTACATTACAGTACATGCTGCTCTTTAAATTTAAAAATAGTTTGGAAGGGTGAACACTCCTGGTGTTGCCACTTATCAGACTAAACCTTGAACAAACCTAAACAAATACAAATAAAAAAAACAATAACACTGTGGTCACAGCATTAGCTATTAGTTTTTACATATTTTATAAGTTATCTGTCTAATATGCAGGACAGCAATGCCCCCCCCCCATCCCATCATCATCACCAACTAGACATTTCTGGAGTGCATGGAAAATTATCAAAAAACAATGTTTATTCAAATAATTTTAAACAATATTCACAAGTCACAAGACAATCAAGTTTTTGCAGTCGTTTTCAACGCAACTGCAATGGAACGATAACAAGAATGGCAACAAATACATTCCTTTAAACGATAAAATGAGGATGGCGAGGAAGATCCATTCAGCTTCAGCGCTTACAGAAGCTTCTACTGAGTTACGAGGTACGGCACGCGCAACAGACTAAATTACCGCGCCGTTTATGCAATGAAAGAACATGTACACGGCTACCCGTCCTTCCCATAATCCCATTTCAGCACGAGACAATAGTGAACTAAGCAAGGCTTTGTGGCTGGAGTCAATTTAGGCGGTAGCCTCATCATGTTCTCTTGCTTCGTTATACACTGGAAACAGCAGGGGACTTCTCCCTAGCATCGCACTCCACGTATCGCTCACTTCCACACTTAATCCCATACATATGCACCCCACTCGCAATGAGAACAGGATTAGTACAGAGACGCAGGAGCCTTTGCCAAATTCTCAAACTGTTTCGGATCACTTAAAAAAAGAAAAGTTTTTAAATGAAAAGAAATTGGTCGACTTGTCTGAATGAAGACATTTTCCCACCTTTGGCTCAACTGTTGGCGTAAGCAAGAGAGGCCACCAAGGTGGGAGCGGTAGATATACATAAGATATTAGTTGATTGCAACTACACTGCTCAAAGAAATTAAGAGAACACTTAATCAACACAGTATAACACCAAGTCAATTAAACTTCTGGGATATCGATCTGTCCAGTTAGGAAGCGTAAATGATTGTGAATCAATTTCACCTGCTTTGATGCAAATGAAAGTGACAACAGATGGACAGGAGAGGCAACAGCAAGACAACCCATAAAAAGTAAATGGTTTTGCAGGTGGTGGCCACAGACCATGTATCTCTCCTTATCCTCTCTGACTGATTTTTATCCAGCTTTGCATTTTGCTAGTGCCCTTGTCACTACTGGTAGCATGAAGCAGTACCTGCAGCCCATTCAGGTTGCACAGGTAGTCCAGCTCCTCCAGGATGGCACATCCATACGTGCCGTCGCGAGAAGGTTTGCCGTGTCTCCCAGCACAGTCTCAAGAGCGTGGAGGAGATACCGGGAGACGGGCCATTCCACGAGAAGAGCTGGACAGGGCCGTAGAAGGGCAACAACCCAGCTGCACTATTTAAACCAGGCCCTCCTGGCGGAAGGCTGCCAACCTGCCCGCTCTTATGCAATGGCGACAACACGCCCTTCCCAGTCTCGCCCCGTCATACGGGTGGAAGGGTATCGGGCACCCGAAAATGAGAACGCCCTTTTATACTGCTACAGCACACCTGTGGTCATGACCGACCAACCCACCATGCTCTTGGTGGGATATTATATTAGGTGCACTGGAAATTGACTCGAGCACGTTGGTTTCTGTGAACCCACACCCTGAATCGGCTATAGAATGATGTGCGCCCCCTATTGCAGGGGTGTCAAACTGCAGTCCTGGAGGGCCGCAGTGCCTGCAGATATTTGTGGTTTCCTTGCAATCAGCAGCCAATTAAGGCCTTGAGAACAAGGTGTGTGGACTCTGTAGCCAATCTGTGCCTTATCACCCGTGCTGAAAAACACCAAAGACCAGAAGACACTGCGGCCCTCCAGGACTGCAGTATGACACCACCTCCCTATTGTGTCTGGTTCCTCCCAGTGTTTCTTCATACATGACACCAAAGGGAGTTTTACCTTGCCCTGGTCACCCTTGACTTGCTTTAGTGGAGGCGTTAGGATGGCCTATGCAGTGAAGTGTATTGCGAAAAATCCCTTGTAAAATGTTCCACATAAATACATTTTGATTTGATGTAAGACAAGTGGTTCAGGCATTTTCTAAGAAAGAAAAAAAAAACTAAAAACAGGCCAATTCTTTCCGGTTTCTAGCATTCTATATTTCCACAAATCTCTCCGATTGTCCGAGGGGAACCCTGTCATTTGTGATCCGTGTGAACAGCCTGACACCTCTGAAAACATCTGCTGCAAAGAGCCGGATGGGAAATGCACCTTTAAAATCAACGTTCATCAACATGGAATGTGGGAATCTCCCAGACACACTTAACGGCTGCTGCACGCACGCACGCACGCACGCACGCTAGCCCAGCCGTCAGCCGTGTGTGTGGCACACCATGCTCAGCTCATGTACGTGATACAGTGCACAACACAATCTCTTGACCTTAGTACACAAGCCGTCTGCTTTTTAAATCAGCAATTAGTAGATTTTTTTTTATGCCCACAGAAAGGCAAAAACAAATGGACACACAGCCCAACGAGCATCTTTGAATATGCACATAAACATATTTTTTTCCTGAAGTAAATAGCAAGCTGTCACTTTAGTTTAATGAATTCAACAATACATTATTAATGACATGCCAAACAACTGGATTGCTTGGGGCAACAGATTCTAGACAGTTGAAAAGTGTTTACTCCATAGTCTAAAGTATGCTACACTGCAAGAAATATGTGTGTTAGCACACTTGTGTGTAATATAATGGCAATAATGATATAACAATATAAAACAGGAAATGTTCATGGCATTCTGGTAAACATATTAAAACCAGTATTCCCAACATGTATCCGAGTAAGAAATCGCTGTTTTTGAATTACATGGCCAATGCATCACTTTATACCCATACCATCACTCAAAACTATTGTTCAGCATTCACTTAGCCCATCTTAACTACCAGTGAAAATTTTACTTACAAAACTTGCTTACATTTGCGGTTGAAAGTTAAGATCAAAGTGCATTGTGGCTGGGCAGAGGGTGTTCCAGTAGTCAAGTAAAAGGCAATCGGCAATGTGAACAAGCTTCCGTCATCCGCCCCTTAGCGGTGAGCGTTGGCCTACTTTTACATTACTGCGGAAATAGGTCCCAAATTAAGTTAAGACCAACAAATGAAGTTGGATGGTGATTTTTCCAGGACTGAACAATTAATGCAGTCACCTAATCAATGTTCACCTAGGCTAGCGGTGTAGGGCAGTGGTGTGTGATGAGAAGCCATACTGAATGAAGCAGAAAAGGGTTGCCAGACAGAGGAGTGGGGGAGGTTTACAGTCATGGATGGGGGACAAATTGTGGGAAAAATTTAGATGTGGTTTTGAGTGTTTTTTTGTTTGTTTGTTTAAGGGGAATTAAATCAGGCATGCAGTAACACTGGTCAAACATCTTTCACTGGGTTTGACTATGTTGGTTTTATTGGACTCTGTGGATCATGTGGGGACCTGTAGTGCATAAGAGGCTACTGGAGACTGAATGAGCTTGTTCATTTAAATAAATCACTATTAGTAGTAGGACCCAAGACAACACACTGCATCTTACCCATACATTGACAGAAGGTTGCCTTCCCAACTTTTCAAGTATGTACAAGATGATTGTACAAGGATTGATACAAAAAACAAACAAAAAAACAATAGGCACTTTTCATTTTTTTATAGATGCTGACAAATGCAACAACCTCTAATTTTCTCTAAGCATTGGACTTTGATCCAGTAACTTATGTTTAATGTAGTGAAACATGGGATTTAGCCCAACTCTTCTTCCAAATGCATCACAATACAGTATTCAATAGCAGTGTGCCCCACCAATCCTTAACTTGGGAGGGTGGCATGGATGCCATCTCAACAAGGCAAATGCATAACACCACCCAGTTGAGTGTCCAGCTGTTAAAATGGTAACCCACCCACAACATCACTGATACCACACCCACATCACTGATACCCACACCCACACACTGGTTCAAGGAGTCCCAATGAATAGGTGCATATAGGTCCCAATTAGTCTATAGGATTCTGTGCATTGAAATAAATACTCCATACATGTCCCATAGTCTACCTAGCACTTCCAACCATATAATTATACTGACCAATCATGTCCTCCCCTAAGGCCAGTCCCTCACTACACTGTCCAATCATGTCCTGCCCTTGGACCTGATCCCTCATTACACACACCAATCCCCTCCTCCTGTTAGGCCTGTCCCCAGTAAAACTGACAAATCCTGTCCTCCTGTTCATGACCTTAACAGCAGAAAACAAGCAACAAATAGCTCGTGGTTACTGTGGTGCCAACTGTGGTTCCTAAGTTTGGCCACTCCAGAAATTACAGAGACACGCGTTTATAAATCCATCAATCGACTCAGGGTAGGCCTTTAACTTCCTGAATGTCCGTTAAAATACAAGTTACATATCATAAGTTCTGAAACCAGTTACGGGGCAGGCCAGCTTCAATATGGGGATGGCTACCAGGCAACCAATTGCTCTTGAAGAATGACAGTAATTCTTATGATAACGAAACGACGGTAAATATCCACAACCAAGTTCGAGCTACATTCAAAGTTGGTGAGGTGGACGGATCAATTTGCAGTGATAATGCAGCCTATTGAGAAAAACAGTGGTTCTGGAATCAGGTGGTGTTCTGGAAAGTGTAATGTAAATTCTTATATAAAATGTGAAATAAAACGGTTTTCCCACCCAACAAAAGGAACATACACATCCGACCCCTCAACTATTTGTTAAACGGCGTACAACAAATTTACTAGTTTACACGTATACATTTTAATATTAGAATTTAAATAAACTTGCAAGAGCGACGTGACAGATGTATTCTCTCGGAGTCACGAGAGTGACCCCTAGTGTATGTCTATATGATCTCTTCTTAGTGCATTAGCCATTGTTCCAGTCACGCAAATGACGCAAATGCAGTGCTACTGGATAATATAAACAGTTTTAATGTCAAAACAAAGTATCACACAATAAATTAGTACAACTCATAACTAAACAATTTCAGGCCCTTGTTCAAAGATCATCCAGTATCAGTTGTGTATGAGAATATGTCCGTTATGTTGAGCTGTGCCAGCCAACTTTAGTGCAACAGCAAAAAATAAAGTTTGGGGGAAAAAATGGTTGTTTCTTTAATTAATGTTTTTTCCCCTGCAGGTGGAAAATCTGAAATAATGGAGGCTTTTCTCCGAGCAAGTCCAAGACCTTAACGAACTATCGCGTTTGCGACAACCGTCACACTGCTGGCTAACCCTAAACTTCAATTAATTCTTCACTTTCGTTTAGACAGTAGGAATGTGAGCGATTCTTTCAACTGGGTGTTAAAACATAGCTGGCTGACTAATCATCTCCCGGCCGCTCTCCACTTCTCCGCAGCATGAAAAAATTGTTGAGAGCATCTCGGGTTCAACTAGTGTGAACTGATTAGATACCGAAGAGCCCAAACGGCATTTAGCCATGCATAGGCTACGAGAGACAACGAAGTGCTAAGGGATTCACGAAAAATGTATTATAATGGTTCAGCGACGCTCCGGTTTCACAGCAAATCGTTTCAGAAGTAAAAATTTCCCGGAAACAAGAAGTAACTACCTTAGGACGACATACGTTATCCATAGCCATCAGATTTCAGAATCAGTAAGTATCCTAATGTGAAAGATAATTACGGCGTTTTAATTTACCGACTGCACGTGCAGGAATTAAATGAAATCTCGATTTAAAGCCCACGCTCTCGGATCATTTAGTGTTGATTCGCGTCGGAGAATCCCAGCGCAGGGTTTCGGTTGCCCTGTCGCGAACGCTTCCCCCACAAGCAAACACGAATACATTTTCCTCTGGGTTTACAAAGGACGGGGTCTCGTTACAAAAAGACGGTAAGTACAAAGAGGTGATTCATGGGATATGCGTTGACGTTTGTGGATAGGTACCTCCTGTGTTAACAAAATAATAATAAGAAAAAAACCCCTCCGGCAAATTTACTCCACCACAATGGCGTCTTTCTTTTAGCAGATCAGGGGCATTTCGGAACTGGAACTGGCATAGAAGAATAAAAAATCGGCTAGAGCCTCAGCCGAAATCGCTACGCACTATTAAAGCGAGTGTTTAAGCGCACTCCGCAAAAAGAACAGTCTATTTTCCCCGAGCTATCTTAGCCAGGAGCCAATACAGACCGAGGGCGCATTCGTTCTTTTCGTCGGTCAGAGTATTTTCTTTCGAGTTATAATCCCAAGCTTCTTAAATTCGATCGTCAGCATTTTTAAAAACTGATACTGTGAATTAAGCGGCACACATTTCCCAGGAAGTGGTTAAATTATTTTTTGTTAGAACTGTGGCGCTTCTCTCCTGGCACATGCGTAAAAGCAGCTGCGCCCAAAAAAGTCCCAGCCTTACCAGCCTCAGCAAATAATAGCAAACCAAATCTATCAGTCCTTACCTGAAACATTGATGAACATCAAGGGTCTTTTTCACCTTTCTTTCCCTCCGATTTCTTTAGCGATCTGCTTCCCTTGCTACACCAGAGAGAAATGCAATAGCCTGGCTAAGGTAGACAGAACAAAATACAGAGAATACTTGCTGCAGGGCTTCGAAACCCCTTAAGGCAAAGATCAGGATACAATTAGCTCATGCCTCTACCCCAGTCTGAACCAATCTGCAAAATAAAACTCCAATTAAATTAACCGATCAGAGGCAGTATATCGGCCTCTTTCAACATTGATGTAATTTTAATACATTTATTAGAAAAAGATCCGGCAAATTTCTGCATAAAATATAGTCTCACTCCTGCCTCCAACTTGCCTATTGCCCTCCTCTTGCACAGAAAAGCAGATTTTAATCGTTATGATTAGTTTTGATGTAACGTTTCCGCAGGCGATTTCTGCAAATGGATGGAGTGTTTCTTTGGCAGTAGGGGAAAAGCAGCAGATGATGACAATTATATAGATTGTTGCTTGTGCCATTCGATTTAAATTTTTAAAAAAAAACCTATACATGTATATCTTCTCGTGTCTGTTTCAAGTGCGAGCAGACATTGTGAGCACATTAAGGAGGTCGTACAACTTGTTGATTAAGATAATCTCGTTTATAATCAATGGGTGGGTGATAATTTGGAATAGAATCAGCTCATTTTTTCCCCACTTCCCTTGGCTATGTAACTTCCCAAATGACGTATATAAATAAGCGCACGCAGCCCGCTTTGCCTCAATCAAGTCTGAATCAGCGCCTGGGGGAGATGCACAAACTCATTTCGAATGTGCAGCCATGCATAATTTCAAAAAGATTGAAAGAGTTCCCATGCTTTAGTTTACAACTGCGGGAAAATTGTGTTTTAGTCTATAATTGTCATGTGCAGGTTCTGTGGCATCCACATGGATAATTAACATTACAAAATTAATATATCAATTAACCATTTTGTTTTGCATGCTTATGGGGGATAAAGGCAGTGATCTAAAAAAAAATAAAAAAAAATAAAACATTGAACAGAATTATTATAAAACACAGCTGTGTTAAACACGATACAGTGATAGAATGTCAAACAAATAGACGTCTAATAATACCATTACAATAAAAAAGAAAATATACACAATGTATATCAGAAGAACAGAGCTCTATGTATTTGGTCGAGTCGGGAAATGAACAATTTTTCTGAAATTTCAATATTTAACTCCCGACGGCAAAACGTATGAAAGGAAACGCATGGCAATAGCCAGTCAAGGCGTGTATTTACAATTAACCGCTCAATGCGCATTGTCTGCGAAATACATACTTAATCATAGCACGCATTTTACGTGCTCTCTATCGCCTCCTGCTGTTGAACATGGCTTTGTGTGGGACAGTTCAGCCTTCCAGACCGTTGGATTTTGGTCAATCTTTGCATTATGAATATCTTTGCATTTTTTGTTTACCTTTTGAATGTTTGTGTACTTGATTGCACATACATACGTATGGGATGCATGATGCATAAAAATATGTATGATGCGTAAAAAAGCAGTGGATAAGCAACATGGATGAATGGTGTTTTCAACAAAATAGCAAAATTGCCAGTTGATAATCACTTTTGATTTACAAGTGTTTGTAATAAAGACAATGACAATTTATTTAAGTAATACCATTACTTTAAAAAAACCCACGTTTAAAAAATAAAATAAAAATTCAAATCACAGAGCACTGATAGAACTCAAAGTTAACACTTATCTTGCAGGAGGTGTTTTGAATTCTGAATTTGAGAAACTTTTGCTTTCATGTTGCTGATTGGTGCTTGTAAAAAGGGAAATGTACATGCCCTATGTTTAATCTATTTTAGGGTGTTATTTGTGAGTAGAGAAATGGCAGCAGATGTTTAAATTAAATAAACATGTTGCAATATGAAATGCAAGCCTGTCATCTTTGGTGAAAATCGCACAAAGGCCATTTTCAAATATCATGCACTTGTGGGGCTGACGCAAAAGTAAAATAGCCAAGTATTAATAGTGAAACAGATCATCATAATCATAATGCATAACCATATTGCTGATATTGCACATACAACAGCCGCAGATTTTTAACAATTCATAGTCAAGATGAATGAACAGTCACAGTGCTCATATTGCACAGCCAAAACCATTCTGAATGGTTAACTCAGAACATATACTCGCATGGAATAAATAAACATGCAGATCTTATTGATTTCCATAATTTATATATAAGATATAGTGCAGTGCAGATTAATTTAATTAATCTAAAAAGTTTCAAGACATTTGTCTTGGAATATGCTGCAAAAATAGTCCAGATTAGAATGTTGCTCTTGTTGTTTAAATATCGATGATGCAAATATTATGTATAGCCATGGTTTTATTGCCTGCTGTGCTAGCCAAGATTCACTTCCACTTACACACTGAAGCGCTACAGGTCACTGTCTTGGCCAGCAGGACTGAGGCATTGCAGTATACAATATGCACTTATTTCTTATTACCAATGTCAGTGCAGATATCTGTACTTCCACTTTTATGGTAAGTGTATTTTTTTCCTGTATGCTGAATGATTTAATGACTATCTTACGTAGATTCTGTAAGGGATTAGCGTAGATGTTGCATGCAATATGCAATACACCAGGGATCCTCAATCTTATCCAGTAAGGGCCGTTGTGGGTGCAGGCTTTCATTCCTAGCAAGCAGTTACACACCTGATTCTACTAATCAAGGTCTCTAGCAAAGGCTCTAATGGTTGATTAGTAGAATCATGTGTGTTACTGCTTGGTTGGTACAAAAATCTGCACCCACACTGGCCCTTTCTAGATAAGATTGAGGACCCCTGCAGCATACAGGTAGTATCATTAATGCTAAATTTAGCTAGCTTTGTATAATTGTTAATTGGTCTGTAATGACAGCAAACATTCTTACTTTAAATATGTCAAATACGTGACTGCTCATCAGTGCAGGACTGATCCATAAGTATTTACTCTTCTTAATGCCTGAAACCTGCTAAATGTGGAGCTGTTCTTTCTTGTGCTTCTCTCAGTAGGGAATTTGTTGTAGTAAAACCTCAGTGCAGTTTGTCTTTTACCTTAGAGTAGCACATTTCAAGTTGCAGCATATTGTTTATATTGAATACTTTGCGGAACAAAATATTTCGCAGCACCAAATCTCAAAATGCTACATCACCTTCAGGCATTTAGCAGACGCTCCTATTCAAAGTGACTTCACCTCACATAATGAAGGGGCTGAGCCGGCACCAGTCAGTACTGATAACTTGGCTACAGTATGTGCAAGAAACAAACCAAACAACTGCTTGGCTGTACATGTAAAGCAGTATGCTTCAGGGTAAAGCAGTATGCTTCAGGTAGACTAAACTGAGGTCCCTGTCTTGAAATATACTCATCCAGCAACAGGAGTGTTTAGCATCACTAAGTACACATACGTTACACGAGTTCATTACATGTTCAGTTGCACGAAAGTGGCGTCTCTCTTCAGCGATCATGGTGGCTTATGCTGTGTCTCTTGAATGGTATCTATATGTTTCTGCCATAATTCACACAGGCTCACGCATGGGAAATTTAGCTCTTGATTTCAGGCACCTGAAAAGTGTTCTGGCACATGCAGTTTTTTTTTTTTTACGGAAACACTTGCGAGAAGTGACACCTTCCAGAAGCTTCTCGATGACTTCACTGGCGTTTTGCTATGCAGGGTTGAGCATCCTGATCAAAGTGCCTCTGAACACAATGGGAACAGCATGCCCTATAGGGAAGATTAATAGTTTTTGTTGAAATTGGGTAAGGCACTTACAGTAACTCTGTCTTTTCAGTGCAGGCACGGAAAAGGAGAAGCTACATTACGCGCAAGTCATATTTCTGCTCAACAAAAGCCAGACTGAGGACACGGCTTGAAGAAGCAGGTAGCCTCTGAGGTACAGCCACGGTTGGAGTTTTCACGATGAATAATTTCATTAAAGTTTTGTTATAATGCGATCAGCCTTGACTTCTTTTTTTCATTGCGCACTGTTTAAAATAGTTAGAGGTTTCTGAACATGATAGTGAAAAATGGAAAAGTCATAGTAGGCAATAGTCAGTTTTGACCCTAGTTTGTAATACCCTACTGATCAATAATAAGGAGACTGTTACTTTGTCTATATGATAGATTTCTGCAGAGCTCCAAGCTCCTCATCATTGAGTGTTTATATGAGTCAGTAATGCTAGTTTAACCCTGTTGGGAATTTAAATCAATCATTATAATTTACACTATTGTTATTTATTATCATCATCATTGTTATTAGAAAGTGTCATCTTACTCAATTATAAATGGATCAAAGATAATATGTTTTTGAATTATATTCTTTGACTCAGGTGTAAGTCATTGAGAGAATTAAAAAAAAAAATTATTTTTATTATATCCATGCATTTTACATAAATAGTCAGCCTTATTAGTCATTTTTATTTGTATGCCCTGCTAACAAAGTTGTAAAAAGTGGCGTCGTGTTTGGGAAGCTGTCCCTCAAGTCCATGTGTAATGTCATCATAAAATAACCGATTTCCAGTCTCTAATACAATGAGTTCTCCAGTCATTCCTTTGTTTTGGATTTACCCCCTTTTGTTTGTGGAATCCCCAGTTGCTCTACTCCAGGAGTTCCCTCCCTCCCTCTCTCCGTGAAACCCCAACTGGATCCAGGTGTTTGATGTGTTCCGTCTCAAGCACACCTGATGCAGCTAATCAAGGGCACATGAGATGGGACACATGGAATACCTGTATTCGGCTGATGGGGGTATCCGAGGAGGGGTCTGGGGAACCGAAGCTGTACCCTCTTGTGTTACTGCTGTCTCTGGCAACCTCAATGGAGCTCTGTCACTGATGTGCAGCCCACACACCCATCCCGTTATATTCACCCATCTACCACAGCAAGCCACAGAGTCCACTGCAGGGGAGCTAGTTCTGGCCAGAAGAGAGGCCCATGGCCCAATGTTATCCTCAGTGTCGTCCAGAAATCTCTAGATTTTTTTGGGGGTCACATGATCACAGGTTAAGGCCACAGGCCAAATTGACACAATATCATCAGTGCTACCCAGAATCCTATTGATACTCAAGTTAGATGGCATGTGAGAGTCACAGAGAGTCCTGATTTCTTGCAATATACAGATGCTCGTCTATTATGGTTTCTTGCAATACCTTCACAAAATAGATGGGCAAGATATGTTGCCCACTATCTCAATGCTACAAAATGGCTCCTGGAGATGGGTGCCCTGCTTACAGTGGGCATTTTTCTGTTCTGCTTTAGTACAATATTTCATAATATTAGTAAACGTGATAGTCCCCAACTTTTTGACTGCTGATTCAGCTGGATAACAACTCATTCACCACAGTCTGCCATATTTAAAAGATTTCTAGTCTGTTGGGGCATCATAATTCACGTTATGTCTTGTTATTATACATTATTAATCTTTAACATGTCTGGCTGAACGCGCGAGTGTTTGGGCAGGACAGTAGCGGTATTGTTGTTTGATGCTGCTGGCATAACGCTCCTTGGAAACTTTTCCTTCGCTTGTTCCTTCGTGGTCCGTGCTGTCTGTGAGTTTTCTTTCTTCCAAGAAGGACTTGAGTGAAGAAGTGCCTGTACCCAGCTTTAGAGAGAGTACCGTTCTCCCCAAACAGAGTGAGAGAGGTCGTACTCCAGAACATTCTACTTTCAGAGTTTATTTTCTGCGTCCAAAGTGGATATGATTGTTTGAGAGGGCAGCCTTCCGGCTCTTCTGTCTATGTAATGTGAGGGCCCATGTGATTTTGAGCTCTTCCTGCAAGTGGGAACATCGGACAGTGCGTCGTCATTCATAAAATAATCGGCTACAGAAACAGTAAGCCTTTCATGAGTATATCTGAGTTATAGCCTGGGATTTTGATCCTGAATTTTATTAACACCACTAATGTTTTATGCTTCATGTTGGATTTGAACAACAGCATACTTATTTCCTGCTGAACATCAGCAGTATGTATAACCGTTTCATGTTGCTATGACGATGCGAAGAACAAATTCAGTTCAAAGTACGAGTAATGAACGATCCACAGAAAGCTTGTCCACATAATATGGTCTTGTCTAACTGTTCTATCTTAAATGGCACTGAACTCTTGATTCTCAACAGTTCATGCTGAATTGATCATGGGTGGGAGGACCAGTTTGGTTTTTACAAGGAAATAATGATAGTTTAATTAAACATAAATTTGTGAAGACTGATTAGTAGTCACCGTATAAATGTATCTTACAACAAGGAAGCAACAGTTAACTGGGCTCAGAAATCAAAAGACGCTGCTCAATAGATCAACAGAACGGGCGTAAATCGGGCGTAAGCACAGAAGGCTTTGTCCGTGTGTTTATATCTGAAGAGACTTCCTGTGCAACGCGCCCGTGGCTGATAGAATCTCCACATGGCTTTGCTCGAGGCGGCAAATGAAAAGGTTAAGTGTGACGACAGAACGAGAGGAAAATCGGAGGGGTAGGACTGGACATATCACATGGCAGATCACATGACAGCAGATCTCTCGTTTGCCAGTGACAGAGTTCATGTGGAGAGACCGGAAAACGGATTGTTTTGGAGTGTTATTATTTTTTCGCCAGAGGCCCATGAGCCCAGATTGAATTTTTACCCTTGTTGCACTTTGTCCGGGCCTCCGCACTGCAAATTTAAATGCAAGTTTTCTGTTTTATTTTTGACACTTAAAACAGCATGAATTTCATTACCCTTCCAACCAAGGGCCTGATTTACTTAGACCTTTAGCACGTGCAAAACATTTTAGCACACGCAAAACTAATAACACAACCAATGATTGGTGCAAAACCAATAACATGACCAATGATTGGTGCATAGCAAATGGCAAGACCAATCATTGTTGATGTTATTGGTTTTGCTTGTGCTAAAAAGTTTTGCACGTGCTAAAGGTTTTAGTAAATCAGGCCCCAAGTGCCTAAATGCTAACTGAGTAGCGCTTGCCTAAATTAATTGACACAAAGTGCACTGTTGTTGCACGGAATCTGGGCCTTAATTTCACACAATCCACAAATAATATGTGTATGTTACTGGACATAGGTGCACCCCCAGTAAGGGCAGGTTTCAGTTTGTAGGGTACTCGGGTACTCGGGTATTGGGTACTTGGGTCATTGCACAGTTGAGATTATTCTGATGAATTAGGTGCCTGTGATCTGCTTGCCCTGTTAGTGCAGTTCTCTTCCCCTGGCACAATATCTGTGCGGAATGTCTGGTAGATTGTAGAGTAAAAATAATAAGCAATTTGCTCCCCGGGTTTTTGGTGACACACATGCTGATATAATGTATATTATACATTATTTATTTCTTTTAGTACTTTAGGGAAACTCAAATGTGATCCTCGCAGCCAGGCCTGCTGGTTTTGTTTTTTACCTGATAATTAGTTGATTGATTAATGTCACTGAGTGGAGAGAGATTCTGCTCTCCCTGGCGTTCCACTGAGTGGAGAGAGATTCTGCTCTCCCTGGCGTTCCGAGTGTAAATCAGTCCCTGATTAGAGGGGAAGAATGAAAGCCAGGCATCAGCGCTATTGGCCTCGAGGGCCAGATGTGCGTATCCTTGTTTTTCTAGTTCACCGTACAAAATGTCCCTTACAGCTTCGGATATAGTGACCTTTGCGGGGGGATTCGACATGCCGCACGGAATGCTTAGGCCGTGGAATCCCGGGAATGGACAGCAAATCCTAACGCAGGCAGGGGGCTGGGTTTAGAATTATTTTTTTAACTTCCCAGTTTTTTACCCGCTGTATCCCAAAGGAAAACAAAAGGCAGGATTAAAGTGCTAAAATAAAGTTATTCGCCTGAGGCGGAGAGCACTGAGGCCTGGCTGCTTGGCTTTTTCCAGTGCTGCAGATTACCTTCATCAGACCCACATGGTTCACCGCCCCAGCGCCTTACTGCCGCTCTGTATGCTCGTTTGCTTCATGTGCTTGTGTTTCAGCTAAAAGCTCTGGCTTTTCAGCCAGTAAAGGAACTTCAGATTCAATACATCAGATCAGGGTATTAAATGGTCCGGCGGCACAGTAAGTGGCTGGCAGCGCAAGCCGATGGAGCTTGGCGTTTTTTATATATTTTAGTTTATTTTGTTAAGTAAACTGAACAAAAAAAGTTTTGTATGATGCAGAAAGGGTGGGGGGTATGAGGGAGCGGCCTGTGTTTTTTTTGGAAGGAAACCGAGTCCCTGCTACATACGGGAATAAAGTCAAGGATACTTTGGCGAACAAATTACCCAAATTGTTAGCAGATGTGAGTTCTCCGAAACCGGACCAGCCCCTCTGCAGGGGAAATATTACATCATGCTCCTACAATAATGTGTGTAAAGTATGGAAACGTTGGCCCACTGTCTCTGTGCCTAAAGCTCATTAGAGTGGGTGGGGGTTTCAACGAGCTCTGTTCCGTGCAGGCAGACAGACAGACATACAGACGCAGACTCCTAGATGCAGAGAGAGCGAGCGAGAGAAGTAGGGAGGGAGGTAGAGAGAATGAGAACATGAACGGGAAAGGAAAAGGCTGAACATTTAATTTGCAGTTGAACAGCACTGCCCAATAAAACTATGCATTCTGTGTCACTGTGTATTCTCGTTGCTGGCACAGAAACCTCCAAATCTTTGATCTTCTAGAGATTCTTTCCAAAAGGCTGTGAGATCATATTAGAGAGTGAGAGAGAGGGAGGGAGGGAGTGAGCGAGAGGGAGGGAGTGAGCGAGAGGGAGGGAGTGAGCGAGAGGGAGGGAGTGAGCGAGAGGGAGAGAGAGAGAGAGGGAGTGAGCGAGAGGGAGTGAGCGAGAGGGAGGGAGGGAGTGAGCGAGAGGGAGGGAGTGAGCGAGAGGGAGGGAGTGAGCGAGAGGGAGGGAGGGAGTGAGCGAGAGGGAGAGAGGGAGTGAGCGAGAGGAAGGGAGTGAGCGAGAGGGAGGGAGGGAGGGAGTGAGCGAGAGGGAGGAAGGGAGTGAGAGGGAGGGAGTGAGCGAGAGGGAGGGAGTGAGCGAGAGAGAGAGAGGGAGTGAGCGAGAGGGAGGGAGTGAGCGGGAGGGAGTGAGCGGGAGGGAGTGAGCGAGAGAGCGAGAGGGAGGGAGTGAGCGAGAGAGAGAGAGGGAGTGAGCGAGAGGAAGGGAGTGAGCGAGAGAGAGAGAGGGAGTGAGCGAGCGAGAGGGAGGAAGGGAGTGAGAGGGAGGGAGTGAGCGAGCAAGAGGGAGGGAGTGAGCAAGAGGGAGGGAGTGAGCGAGAGAGAGGGAGTGAGCGAGAGGAAGGGAGTGAGCGAGAGGGAGTGAGAGAGAGGGAGGGAGGGAGGGAGTGAGCGAGAGAGAGAGAGAGAGGGAGTGAGCGAGAGGGAGGGAGCGAGCGAGCGAGAGGGAGGGAGTGAGAGAGAGGGAGGGAGTGAGCGAGCGAGAGAGAGGGAGGGGTGGCGAGTGAGCAAGACTAAGGGACGGGAGATGGAGAGAGAAAGAGAGGGAGAGAGAGAAAGTGAGAGAGAAAGCGGGGGGAAAAGAAGAGAGAAGCGGAAATTACTTTCTTTCCTTCGTTTGTGTCAATTATTGCTTTTTTTTTCCTCTCAACCGTCACTGCTTTCCCGTACGGCATTTTCAAACACCAGACTTCACTCACTGCTTGCTGTGAAAGCAGACTGCAGAGGCTGGCAGCTGTGGATCTGAGGGACCGCCGTGGCACACGGGCAGATGGGGGCAGTTTTGCGTTTCCCTCTTCCACCGTCCAGCCCACTCATCAACCGTGCTTCATGCAGATTTAGGTCTTGAGATTTAGGCCCACAGACCTTTTTTAAAAAAAAATATATTTTTTAGGGCTTTTCAGCTTTTTTTCAGCCAGACTGTGTGTGCCAGCCTGGCTGTGCTGTGTACTGAATAAATACCTCCTCTTCACTGTGTGTGCCAGCCTGGCTGTGCTGTGTACTGAATAAAGACTTCCTCTTCACTGTGTGTGCCAGCCTGGCTGTGCTGTGTACTGAATAAAGACCTCCTCTTCACTGCGTGTGTCAGCCTGGCTGTGCTGTGTACTGAATAAAGACCTCCTCTTCACTGTGTGTGCCAGCCTGGCTGTGCTGTGTACTGAATAAAGACCTCCTCTTCACTGTGTGTGCCAGCCTGGCTGTGCTGTGTACTGAATAAAGACCTCCTCTTCACTGCGTGTGTCAGCCTGGCTGTGCTGTGTACTGAATAAAGACCTCCTCTTCACTGTGTGTGCCAGCCTGGCTGTGCTGTGTACTGAATAAAGACCTCCTCTTCACTGTGTGTGCCAGCCTGGCTGTTCTGTGTACTGAATAAAGACCTCCTCTTCACTGCGTGTGTCAGCCTGGCTGTGCTGTGTACTGAATAAAGACCTCCTCTTCACTGTGTGTGCCAGCCTGGCTGTGCTGTGTACTGAATAAAGACCTCCTCTTCACTGCGTGTGTCAGCCTGGCTGTGCTGTGTACTGAATAAAGACCTCCTCTTCACTGCGTGTGCCAGCCTGGCTGTGCTGTGTACTGAATAAAGACCTCCTCTTCACTGCGTGTGTCAGCCTGGCTGTGCTGTGTACTGAATAAAGACCTCCTCTTCACTGTGTGTGCCAGCCTGGCTGTGCTGTGTACTGAATAAAGACCTCCTCTTCACTGCGTGTGTCAGCCTGGCTGTGCTGTGTACTGAATAAAGACCTCCTCTTCACTGCGTGTGCCAGCCTGGCTGTGCTGTGTACTGAATAAAGACCTCCTCTTCACTGCGTGTGTCAGCCTGGCTGTGCTGTGTACTGAATAAAGACCTCCTCTTCACTGTGTGTGCCAGCCTGGCTGTGCTGTGTACTGAATAAAGACCTCCTCTTCACTGCGTGTGTCAGCCTGGCTGTGCTGTGTACTGAATAAAGACCTCCTCTTCACTGCGTGTGTCAGCCTGGCTGTGCTGTGTACTGAATAAAGACAATATCTTCTCAAACAATTCACACAATCCAGGTTATGCTGGAGGTGAAAAAAAATAATTCAGAGTGAAGACAATGTTTTTTACAGCATTCACATTCCTGTGAACTTAACGGAGCAACTGTTGGCGTGCACCTCGTTAAGATGGGCACCAATTTACACTGTAAAGACAGAACAAAATTACCTTCACAGAATCAGGTGCTGTAACAATGGCACCAATTTACCTTCACAGAATCATGCACTGAAAGATGACGACAATTTACCTTCACAGAATATTGTGCTTGTAAAGATGGCACCAAAGAACCTTCACAGAATCACGTGCTGTAAAGATGGCACCAAATAACCTTCACAGAATCATGTGCTGTAAAGATGGCACCAAATAACCTTCACAGAATCATGTGCTGTAAAGATGGCACCAAATAACCTTCACAGAATCATGTGCTGTAAAGATGGCACCAAATTTCCATTCACAGAATCATGTGCTGTAAAGCTGTCTATGCTTCTAGCATGTGTAACCTGTGTGTAATCCACGCTAGCATGTGGAACCTATGAGTATAAATCTTAATGTGTAACCCATGTGTATTTTTTGTTCCTTTGGAACACGCTTCTTATCAATGCTTTGGTTTTTATTGTGCTCTATATACCAATGCTCTTCCCGAGAGAGAGACAGTTTGGATAATAGTTTGTAACAGAGTGAAGAAGCTCATAGATACAACTGTAAGAAGTACTTATAAATGCAAGGACTTCATTTATTCCCTGGGTTGTTTGACTTGCCCAGAAGCAATGGAAAGTTTGGTTTTGTGAAACTGGAACAAGAAATTTGAAGGAAACGGAGCCCGTGTTAATGCGTTTGTAAGATAGCGCACGCACTTTCTTTGAGGTATAGTCACTGCACGAGCGTCATGCGTTTGGACAAAATGCCAGTATTGAGGAGCAGCAAATCTCATCCTGTTGATGCAAAAATGCGCTTTTACCATTCATTCTGATTCACTGATTCACCACACACAGAAAAGCTTTAAACTGAAGTCAGTTTGCCGATATCCCTTGTAAATATTTGAATTTATGGAAATGTAGGGGATTCATTTTACAAATAGGATTCACGTCGGACTGCTTTACATACCGCGCCGTATTTTCTTCGCGATTAAACATGCCGCTTGCAACCAAAGACAGAGGAGGAGGATATTGTCAGGTCCTCGCTTTAGGCATGTTTCAGTAGGTTATAATTCTGTCACATCGAGGACACACCTCAAACAGTGGAAATGGGATTTACAGGGACTACGGAAACTCGACGTGTTCCTAGCTCTGCTCTCCAAAGAGAAACGAGCAGATGCAAAACACTTAGCATTGTGTGTCATAATCCCAAGCACAGTGCAAACTTCACTTTTTAATTCAGCAGGTTGCGGCCTCGCGCCTCAAACAGAACTAGCATTTGTTCAATCGGTGTCACATGGCATTAGGCCATAAGCTCGGTTATCCACTTAGTCTGTGGTTTTCTTTTTTCAGCCAAAAAGAAACAAAATTATGAATATGAGATATGGTGACCTGAACCACCCCCCCAAATAAAAGGCTTATGGCAGCAATGGAATGTAATCCTATTATAAGGTCCCCTCTAGAGGGCGGTGATAATAAAGTTTGCCTTATAAAAACTTGCAAGATGTTCCTCCTGTAGCGTGGAGGAAACCTATTTTCCGGAAGGGTCTAGGACCGTTTTACTCACAATTCCACAATGCTTCCTGAAAGCCTGATTCCGGCGGGCGGGCGGGCGGGCCGTGGACCGAGAAACGAGACGGGCAAATTAGATAGCAAAACAAATGTGTTTCATCAGCTGTGATTTTGGGCCTTATTTTCATTGCTCTGGAGGGCGCGCAGGCTTTAAATGAGGCCCAGAGGAACGCAATCATACATCGGGAACCTTCCTCCCGCTACTAATCTGCCCAGGTCTCAGCTGTGCAATATTATTGATTGTGCTTTAAATTTGTTTGTTTGTGTGTGGTGTGGCTATCGGTTAACCAGGACAAATGGAGGCCTTGCTAGCTGAGGTTTATGAGAGAGAGAGAGAGAGAGAGAGAGATAGAGACAAACAGAGAGATAGAGACAAACAGAGAGAGAGAGAGAGAGAGAGGGCGAAGCAGGGCTGGAATGGGCTGCATACAGCAACAGATCTGCAACCTCAATTAGATAAAATAAAAACAAAACATAAAACACCAGGCGTTCAGACTTAAGAAAAGCAAACTGCCATATTTAGTCTGTCCTACCAGTCAACAAGTACTGTTGCGAAAGTTATCTAAAGATGACTGTAGAATGAGTCATGTGATGTGGGGTTGAGGCTAACCAAAAGTGCTTGACCGACGTCTTTATTCTTACAGTAGATTTACTGTTTATTTTTCTCTCTCGCTCTCTTTTCTTCATAAACGTGTGTGTATAGTGTGTAGGGACCCTGTTTCTTTCCTGTTTAAGGTTGGCTTGCGGAGTGATGAATCTGCAGGTGTTGTGTATGCTGCTATACGTGTGTGTATAGTGTGTAAGGACCCTGTTTCCTTCCTGTTTATGGTTGGCTTGTGCAGTGATGAATCTGCAGGTGTTGTGTATGCTGTTATACGTGTGTGTATAGTGTGTAGGGAGTGTGTTTCCGTCCTGTTTAAGGTTGACTTGTGCAGTGATGAATCTGCAGGTGTTGTGTATGTTGCTATACGTGTGTGTATAGTGTGTAGGGAATGTGTTTCTTTCCTGTTTAAGGTTGGCTTGTGCAGTGATGAATCGGCAGGTGTTGTGTATGCTGCTATACGTGTGTGTATAGTGTGTAGGGAATGTGATTCTTTCCTGTTTAAGGTTGGCTTGTGCAGTGATGAATCTGCAGGTGTTGTGTATGCTGTTATACGTGTGTGTGTATAGTGTGTAGGGAGTGTGTTTCCGTCCTGTTTAAGGTTGACTTGTGCAGTGATGAATCTGCAGGTGTTGTGTATGCTGCTATACGTGTGTGTATAGTGTGTAGGGAATGTGATTCTTTCCTGTTTAAGGTTGGCTTGTGCAGTGATGAATCTGCAGGTGTTATGTATGTTGCTATACGTGTGTATAGTGTGTAGGGAATGTGATTCTTTCCTGTTTAAGGTTGGCTTGTGCAGTGATGAATCTGCAGGTGTTGTGTATGTTGCTATACGTGTGTGTATAGTGTGTAGGGAATGTGTTTCATTCCCGTTTAAGGTTGGCTTGTGCAGTGATGAATCTGCAGGTGTTATGTATGTTGCTATACGTGTGTGTATAGTGTGTAGGGAATGTGTTTCTTTCCTGTTTAAGGTTGGCTTGTGCAGTGATGAATCGGCAGGTGTTGTGTATGCTGTTATACGTGTGTGTATAGTGTGTAGGGAATGTGTTTCTTTCCTGTTTATGGTTGGCTTGTGCAGTGATGAATCTGCAGGTGTTGTGTATGCTGCTATATGTGTGTGTATAGTGTGTAGGGAATGTGATTCTTTCCTGTTTAAGGTTGGCTTGTGCAGTGATGAATCTGCAGGTGTTATGTATGTTGCTATACGTGTGTATAGTGTGTAGGGAATGTGATTCTTTCCTGTTTAAGGTTGGCTTGTGCAGTGATGAATTGGCAGGTGTTGTGTATGCTATTATACGTGTGTGTATAGTGTGTAGGGAGTGTGTTTCCTTCCTGTTTAAGGTTGGCGTGTGCAGTGATGAATCTGCAGGTGTTGTGTATGCTGCTGTTTGTCTGAATGTTCAGCACTTTTTTTTCCCCCTAAGTTTTTTTTTTTCTGTCCCTGTGGCTTCTGAAATGACTTGGCACTGGACAATGCAAACATTAATCATGTCTTCAGAATAAATAAATCAAACAGGTACACACTATTTTTAGCGTGAAAGAGAAAAACCCTTGAAGTTTATAGTGGCTGTTTATTCCTCTCATGCATTTTATTTCCAGAACCTTCTCTCTCTGTTTTCCGGTTCACCGACCCGTTCGGTTCTGACATATACAAATCACCTGACTTATGCTCCATAAGTCTGACCTTTGATAAAGTATGAGCTGGCTGGGAGTTTCTGTGTGTGTGTGTGCGTGTGTGTCTGCTTGTGTGTGTCTGTGTATGCGTGCACGCATTTCTAGATTAACAGCTATGTGTTATGCGTTGTTTCTGTGTGCGTGCATGTTTATCCTTGTGTGTGTATGTATGCGCATGTGTGTTATATGTATTTCTCGATGTTGGTGTGTGTGTGCGCATGTGTGTTATATGTATTTATCGATGCTGGTGTGTGTGTGCGCATGTGTGTTATATGTATTTATCGATGTTGGTGTGTGTGTGCGCATGTGTGTTATATGTATTTATCGATGCTGGTGTGTGTATGCGCATGTGTGTTATTTGTATTTATCGATGTTGGTGTGTGTGTGCGCATGTGTGTTATATGTATTTATCGATGCTGGTGTGTGTATGCGCATGTGTGTTATATGTATTTATCGATGTTGGTGTGTGTGTGCGCATGTGTGTTATATGTATTTATCAATGCTGGTGTGTGTATGCGCATGTGTGTTATATGTATTTATCGATGTTGGTGTGTGTGTGCGCATGTGTGTTATATGTATTTATCGATGCTGGTGTGTGTATGCGCATGTGTGTTATTTGTATTTATCGATGTTGGTGTGTGTGTGCGCATGTGTGTTATATGTATTTATCGATGCTGGTGTGTGTATGCGCATGTGTGTTATATGTATTTATCGATGCTGGTGTGTGTGTGCGCATGTGTGTTATATGTATTTATCGATGCTGGTGTGTGTGTGCGCATGTGTGTTATATGTATTTATCGATGTTGGTGTGTGTGTGCGCATGTGTGTTATATGTATTTATCGATGCTGGTGTGTGTATGCGCATGTGTGTTATATGTATTTCTCGATGCTGGTGTGTGTGTGCGCATGTGTGTTATATGTATTTATCGATGTTGGTGTGTGTGTGCGCATGTGTGTTATATGTATTTATCGATGCTGGTGTGTGTGTGCGCATGTGTGTTATATGTATTTATCGATGTTGGTGTGTGTGTGCGCATGTGTGTTATATGTATTTATCGATGCTGGTGTGTGTATGCGCATGTGTGTTATATGTATTTCTCGATGCTGGTGTGTGTGTGCGCATGTGTGTTATATGTATTTATCGATGCTGGTGTGTGTATGCGCATGTGTGTTATATGTATTTATCGATGTTGGTGTATGTATGCGCATGTGTGTTATATGTATTTATCTATGTTGGTGTATGTATGCGCATGTGTGTTATATGTATTTCTCGATGCTGGTGTGTGTGTGCGCATGTGTGTTATATGTATTTATCGATGTTGGTGTGTGTGTGCGCATGTGTGTTATATGTATTTATCGATGCTGGTGTGTGTATGCGCATGTGTGTTATATGTATTTCTCGATGCTGGTGTGTGTGTGCGCATGTGTGTTATATGTATTTATCGATGTTGGTGTGTGTGTGCGCATGTGTGTTATATGTATTTATCGATGCTGGTGTGTGTATGCGCATGTGTGTTATATGTATTTCTCGATGCTGGTGTGTGTGTGCGCATGTGTGTTATATGTATTTATCGATGTTGGTGTGTGTGTGCGCATGTGTGTTATATGTATTTATCGATGCTGGTGTGTGTATGCGCATGTGTGTTATTTGTATTTATCGATGTTGGTGTGTGTGTGCGCATGTGTGTTATATGTATTTATCGATGCTGGTGTGTGTATGCGCATGTGTGTTATATGTATTTATCGATGCTGGTGTGTGTGTGCGCATGTGTGTTATATGTATTTATCGATGCTGGTGTGTGTATGCGCATGTGTGTTATATGTATTTATCTATGTTGGTGTATGTATGCGCATGTGTGTTATATGTATTTCTCGATGCTGGTGTGTGTGTGCGCATGTGTGTTATATGTATTTATCGATGTTGGTGTGTGTGTGCGCATGTGTGTTATATGTATTTATCGATGCTGGTGTGTGTATGCGCATGTGTGTTATATGTATTTCTCGATGCTGGTGTGTGTGTGCGCATGTGTGTTATATGTATTTATCGATGTTGGTGTGTGTGTGCGCATGTGTGTTATATGTATTTATCGATGCTGGTGTGTGTATGCGCATGTGTGTTATATGTATTTCTCGATGCTGGTGTGTGTGTGCGCATGTGTGTTATATGTATTTATCGATGCTGGTGTGTGTATGCGCATGTGTGTTATATGTATTTATCGATGTTGGTGTATGTATGCGCATGTGTGTTATATGTATTTATCTATGTTGGTGTATGTATGCGCATGTGTGTTATATGTATTTCTCGATGCTGGTGTGTGTGTGCGCATATGTGTTATATGTATTTATCGATGCTGGTGTATGTATGCGCATGTGTGTTATATGTATTTCTCGATGCTGGTGTGTGTGTGCGCATGTGTGTTATATGTATTTATCTATGTTGGTGTATGTATGCGCATGTGTGTTATATGTATTTATCTATGTTGGTGTATGTATGCGCATGTGTGTTATATGTATTTATCTATGTTGGTGTATGTATGCGCATGTGTGTTATATGTATTTCTCGATGCTGGTGTGTGTGTGCGCATGTGTGTTATATGTATTTATCGATGCTGGTGTGTGTATGCGCATGTGTGTTATATGTATTTATCGATGTTGGTGTATGTATGCGCATGTGTGTTATATGTATTTATCGATGTTGGTGTGTGTGTGCACATGTGTGTTATATGTATTTATCGATGCTGGTGTGTGTATGCGCATGTGTGTTATATGTATTTATCGATGTTGGTGTGTGTGTGCGCAAGTTCCAGCGAGTCTGCTCTTGTTTGTGTGCATTAATGCATGTGTAAGAGTTTCACGTTGATGGGGGAATTTTCCTTAACCTGTTTCTGAAGAGACAGCAGAAGGTCTCTGGGATCGTGTTGTAACGCATAAAAACGCTGAATTGACAGCATGCAGCCTTCAGTGCGTGGGTGTTCAGTCACTCACATCTGCTTAAAACCCGCTCAACAAACTCACAGGCATCCCGAAAAATGTCACACGCCATTACATTAATGACATTAAACACACAGTGAAAATTACATTCTGCTTATTGGCAAATATGGAACGCAGTGATACAGTCGAACGTCGTCAGCGATACGGTACGGTGACTGTGAAGGCCTCGTCTTCACCGTGAACTTTTTACTTAAAAGTACTGAGCTGTAAGGCGCTACTGCAGGGGGGGCTCATTCTGTTAAAGCGCCGCACTGTGGTGCAAGAAAGAGCCCTGGTTTCCGATCAAATCCGGACCACGCCTGTGCTGACTGTCTAGTAGCTCCAAACTTTCCATTGCTCCATGGTATAGGAGGGTATAGAAGGGTATTGTATGGTATAGGAGGGTATGGGAGGGTTCAGTTGGTTCAGGCTCATTGCTCTTCAGTGACCCCTGTTGGTCGATCTGGGGCCCGTAGACCAACATTAGAAAGGTCTTCCTCCACCTCCACTCTATGCGAGCATCGCTGTAGTCTGCAGTGCGCAGTGCAGTCTGAAAAGAAACAGCTGGCGACGCCACATGTGGACAACTGCGGACGTCTACACTTTCCCAAATCAGCAATGGGGTCCGTGTGTGTTACACAGCTGCGGTTGCACATAATTGGACATGCTCAGCCCTACGCTGGGAGCCAAATTTTTATTTCAGAAAAATATATATACAGTAGGGTTCAAAAGTCTGAGACCATAAGTGAAAATGCTTCTATTTTGCATTCTTTTCGAATGTAATGCAATTTCTTTCATTAGAAATGGTTTTATCAGCATAACAATTTGAATGAAAAGTTCACATGAATAAAAATAATGATTAGTATTTGGTATGTCCCCCTTTTCCTTTGATGACAGCTTCTACTCGAGCTGGCATGGACTCCACAAGTTTGTGCAGAACCTGATGATCCATGTTATCCCAAAATGATTTGACAATGTTCCAAAGAGTATCTTGTGATGTTACTTGGCTTTCTCTGTCTTCAAGTGCCCCCATAAATGTTCGATGGGGTTGAGGTCAGGTGACTGTGGAGGAAAGTTCATGACAGTCAGCACTCTTTGCTCTTCTTTGATCTTCAAGTAGTTCTTTCAAAGCACTGAGGTATGTTTAGGGTCCTTATCCTGTTGCAGTATGAATCCTTCTCCACAACGCTCCAAACCAGAGGGTATAGCATGTTTCTGAAGAATGGAGTGGTACTTTTCTTTTGTCAGGGTGTAGTCGATTTGGTGCAGGTCACATTTTCGGAACAGACTTGAATATTCCCATCACCATGTTTCACGGTTGTTTTGATGCACTGTGGTATCAATCGCTCTCCAATTCGTCTCCTTACATAAACCCTTCTCTTACTGCCATAAATCTCAAACTTGGATTAATCAGTAAAAAGGACTTTTTTCCAGTGATCCACTGTAAAATGCTGGTATGTCTTAGCCCATGCCAATCGTTTGGCCTTGTTTCCCCTCTTGAGAAGTGTTTTAGAGACTGCTACTAGTCCTGTGAGACCACTACTAAATAGCCTTCTTTTGACAGTACTTTTACTGATTGGAGTTTCTCGTTCTTTATTCAGCACATTCTGTATCTGTGATGCAGTTGATGTTCACTCTCTCTCAGTGAACAAAGCTTTATGTTTTGGTTTTCTGATGGTGCAAGCCAATTAACTAACAAGCCACTGTTGAGTAGATCAAATCCACCTGAGTGTCGTCTGAACACATGCTTCAATGGAAGGGATAAGACTCAAGGAAATTTGATTAGTGACCTGGAAATTCTTTTTGTTTTAGATTTATTTTCCAAAATCCACAAACTTATTGTTTATTTCCAAGTTTACATGAAAAAATGTCAGATTTTCAATGTGGTCTCAGACTTTTGGACCCTACTGTATATATTGAGATGCTAAGGGAACAAACCTCTTTAGTTTTAAAACACCTTTAGTTTCCACACAACTCTAGCATTATGTGCTAGCATTATCAGGTCCGCTTTAAACTAATTGTCTGTGTCACAGGCCATGTTGGCTAAAGCTAATTGGACACCTGCTGGTAATTTAATGGTAACTGAGTGGGTGTTGGCTGGTGTAAAGGTGTTTTTATACCAGAACTTGTACTTTTGATACTCAGGGTGGAAAGTATAGGTTCAGAAAATCCTCCCCAGTATTTTGTTCTAATCACGTGGATTTGCTAATTAGCACCATTCTTCGGCCAGGAGGTAGAAACTCCGAAACTTTAGCCGCCTATTTATTTTATTTGTTTTTATTGGTCTGTGAGGCGAAGCAACGACCTGCTTGGTCACAGTCACACTGGGCCTGCTTGGTCACAGTCACACTGGGCCTGCTTGGTCACAGTCACACTGGGCCTGCTTGGTCACAGTCACACTGGGATCCTCGCAATACCTGCCGAGTGAACATGTATTTGGAGGGCCTCACATTTCAACTGTAAAACCCAGACAAGCCAGGGGCTTGGCAACCTGTTATCGCCCCTCAACGTATTGGCAAGTGTTAGAGACAGGCTGCCTATAATGCCAGTGAATCCTGTTCAAAGGGACAAAGTTGGGTAACTGAGGACATCCATACTGTAAACCATGGGCTAGTACCTTGTACAAGAAGCTGGATTTGTATATTGTTAATTAGGCGTACTAGATAAATGATTATATATCATCCACCTGAATGGGTGGCAGTGTGGTACAATGGTTGTAACCCAAAGGTTGCAGGTTCAATTCTTTGACCCAGATAGGTCACAGCTGTTGTACCCTACCCTTGAGCAAAGCACTTAACCTGAATTGCTTCAGTAAATATCCAGCTGTATAAATGGATACGTTGTGTAACGTATGTAAAACGTTGTGTAAGTTGCTCTGGATAAGTGTGTCTGCTAAACGTAATGTAATCAACCATAAAGGCTGTTCAGGCACACACACCTACAAAAGCATACGGGCCTGCGATCGGTTCGAGTCATAATGGTTTGAACTGGGAAAGCCAAGAGACACTGGGGCAGTTAATACATTCACTGTAGTTCCAGGGATATGTGGATCATGGGATATCAGGTGAAGATGTGGGGCGGGGTGGGGTTGGAATCATGAGACACAGCCAGGTTGACCCTTCTGAGCATTACTGCCGTAAATATTGAGGTGCCCCCTATCAGGTCATCGGTCTCGTGTAGAAGCAAAAATATGTGACCCACTTGAGCGGCTTATCCTGCTCTAAAATACTGGCATGGATCCGGAAATGTGGTTCAAATCACCTCAGTGGAGAGCGGACACTCGCACTAATGCAGGGTTTCTCATCCTAACAGCGTATTGGTGCTACATTAGAAGGATTGGGGGGAGAAAAAAAACAGCCATCAAACCTCCCAACAGTTCCTTAATTTCTCCTCCCGCCTCGCCGACCGGGTTATTTGCGCATATTTATCCCCGTGTTTATTACAAGTGTCGAGATGAGCAAAGATATCAATATCGTCCTTCTGACACACGCCTGTCATTCCCGGGGAGTGAGTTATGTCATTATATTCGCGGGAAAGAGAGTAAAAAACATAACAGCATTACGGGGCCCTTAATGATATATAGCCTTATTTATGTGGGCTGCGTGTCTGTGTGAAGACGCTGCCGCTCTCCGCCACCTGCCTCGGCTCCTGCAACTCAAGGCGCTTCCAGAATCAAACAATTTCACGCCGCAACTGGAGGAAATGAACTGAGCCGAGAGCAATAATAAAATTATACAAATGTTATTACAGACTAGCCTGCTACTGTCCTAGTTTAATTCAAATTTTGGGGCTGCAGGCACCGCTGGTGGCAGCAACCTTCCTGAATAAATCAACATTAGCTTACGTCTAAATTATTAAGGAAGTGGGAGACTTTCTTGTTTATTGTATAAATTATTGGGCAGGTTAAAGTGTTAAACACTGGGATTTTTTCCTTAATTCCCAAAATAACAATTACTAATTCTCTTAACGGTTTTTCTGAAGGAGGGAAAAAAAAGAAGGTTTGGAATAATTGCGCTTTGGTGTAACGAGTCTGTTGAAGCAGAAGTTTTGATATGGTAGGCGTACACACTTTTAAAGGCAAAGCAGAGTGTGTCCGCAGAGGAACAGGTCACGTCTTCTTGCTAATGTGTTGGTCTTGATTTACAGGCATATTTATGGTATCTGCCAAAGCACGCCTTGCACTCGCTTCGTGAATAAAGTGAGTTCTCACATTGCTCCTTATCCTGATCCAACACACTATTATAAACACACAATTAACACAGAAGTACTGAAGACTACTGACGCGGACGTGCATTTAATATGAGGAATGACCTCCTGGGTATTTCTGATATTTTCTGGCAAAAGAATTGTGTAGACTGAATAGACACAATAGATTTCAGCATGTGCCATACTTCAGAGAGACAAAATCCTGTCTTCCAGTGATTGCACTGCCTTGCCCCACTCTGTACAGCGGAATGGTGGGAGGGGGGTCATGTGACCCTTTTGTGTGGCAGTACTTGAGTAAATAAATTTGCATGCAGTGCCTTGTGAGTGCTTTGGATCTGCTTTGAGTTCCTGTCTTTACGAGCGAGGTGGAGGTGAGGTCCGTGCAGCTTTTGATGATGTACTCAAATTTCAGAAGAGTGCGACTCAACAGCCAAAGAGACAAAGTAGAGAGAGGGGCTGATGAACGAGGCCATGTCCTTCCCTCAAGAGCACCGGTCCCGTTTGCGATATTTATTTACCTGGTACTTTAAGGGAGTGTTCTTATGAATCACTGTTGAAGCACGGACTTGAGGTTTGGGCCTTGGTCCGAGTCTTGGCTTGGCAACACTGCACTGATGGTCTCATTTCTGTTTTCCATTATCATCAAAACCCACAGGCCAGAAATAAAGACTGTTAGACTTTGATTACAAAGACTCTGATCACAAAGTTTGTACATTGCTTTGTTTTGGTCACTGTTGACCATGTGCTCTTCTTTTTAGCTATGAATATCTGGCAGCATTATGGGAAAGGAAGTTCTGTTGCATGAGAGGGGCTCGTTAATGACATGATTCAAACCTGTGTCAGTGGCAGTGGTGAACTTTAACGGAACACAATATTGCCCTCAAAAATAGAAAAAATTGAAGCTGGACCGGGGCTTAGTGTAAATGATATAAAACCATTTGAAAGGCTTTGCTGACTTGCCAATCAAACACTTGCCTAATTTTAATAGTAAAAAAATCCAGATAAAGATGGTAGCCAGCCCTCAGCATAATAAATATGAACATTAGAGAAATCAGACGGAAGAGGAGTTAAAGCTG
This sequence comes from Ilyophis sp. 1 JC-2022, assembly GCA_022702515.1. Classification (NCBI taxonomy): domain Eukaryota; kingdom Metazoa; phylum Chordata; class Actinopteri; order Anguilliformes; family Synaphobranchidae; genus Ilyophis; species Ilyophis sp. 1 JC-2022. The sequence continues at coordinate 122,936,747 of CM040403.1, forward strand.
ATAGACTTTGTTGGAATCCGTTTTATAGTGCTATGCTCTTTGTTTGCACAAACCAGGTGCTGCTGCCCCCTTGTGGACAAATAACGGATCTTCATCTTCCCCCCCCAAATCATTTTTTTCAGAGGGGATGCAGCTTGCTTGCATTTTCTTGCTTTATATGTTTTAAAAAAAGGTTTTACATTAATTATTTAATTATTTAAGTTTTGTTTTAGTTGAGAGAAGCCTGCTGAGTGAATTATGGGCTTGGATTATCATTTGAGCAGAATAGTGGATTTGTAGCATTTTCTTTGGTTGACAGTTTATTATGTTGTACTTTGCTCATATATTCGTTTCTGGCCGTTTGAAATTAATAACTCCCTCATCCTCTGTCAGTCTGGCCAGCTGACCATCAAAATGCAACTGGCTGTAGTCTCTCCCACTTCACCTGAGAGGAACATTCTGGCACAAGATTTTGTGTTAAAAATGCTTAAGTACAATATTAAACAAAACATAAATTAAATAGAACTGAGCATGTAACAGCTGTGTTGTAGGCAAGGCGTAGTCTAGATGGTGTAAATTAACTTTTGAAATATATATATTTGTATTTTAATTCCTCGGCTTGCCAATTAAATGCTTGCCTAATTTTTTACAATCAAAATCACATTTTAACAGTCAAAATCCTGCGGCTAACCCCACATCAACCACCACTGAGATCCCCTCCGTAGAGTGCTTTGGAATCCCAAAAAGACACATAAATGCACTCCATTAATATTATGTTTTGAGACCTTTTAGTGTTTATCAAAAGAGCACAAGCTCTAAGACTACCAGTGTGTAACGATGAACGTATGAGCAGTGCTCCTTCCAGGCTGAGAGTGAGCTGATGGTGGCGTGTGGAGCCACAGCACACGCTGTATTAAACGCATCTACCCCCGCTTGGCACGTCAACCCTGATTTGTCTTCTCAAATATTCATCACGCTGGTTAATATTACAAAAATATTGTCTGAGCTATGATTAATATTTATATTCCCTGCCTGAAATTGCTCATCATAATCAGAACTGCTTTTGGCTTGGGATGCATTCCTGTAAGCGTCTTGGAGAGGGGAGTGCTGATCTGGGTGGTTCCTGTAAGCGTCTTGGAGAGGGGAGTGCTGATCTGGGTGGTTCCTGTAAGCGTCTTGGAGAGGGGAGTGCTGATCTGGGTGATTGCTTGGTTCGTGCCTGGTTTTGCATCCTCTTGAATTCCGTTTGGGAAAATTTCTGCCTTAAAAATGTTGGGGAAGATTTATAAGAGAAAACGGGCGTCTGTCGGTGCTGCCTCTCATTGCAATGGCATTTGTTTGTCTTCTTGCGTTGATGCAGCTCTGGAAGATTAATTTTTAAAGAGACTAACTGGATTTTTTTCCCCCTCCAATTAATTTAAATGGAGCAATTAAGTTTTAAATTTTAATAAATTGCTGCAGGAAAAGAGATGGGGGAACATTGCGTGGTTTGGAACGCCACTGCAAACCACAGTGTGCAGTTTAATGGCCGATGCCCAGGGATTTAAGAAAAAGAATATGCACAAAATTTTCCCCCTTTTCAAAAAATGATATAGTCTTTGCTAATTATAAGCATACACTGTTGCAATTCAGTGTTTTTTCCCAAATGAGTCAATTACACCCCCCCCCCCCCATCTGAAGGGCGGATAAACAGTGGAGGCATTAGCATACCACAGCCGACACAGGATAGACTAGCAGAGAAATTTGTGCAGAGAGACAGGAAGCCGCTTTACAGCAGCCCCACTTTTGAAGTTTAGGCATCCAGGTGACGGTGATGTGCTACAGAGACATAAATTAATTACACTGTCGATTCAACTTGGCAGGAAACGGTGTGTCAACGAGGAAAGTGGCAGAAGTTCTTCAATAACAAATTATATTTTAAACAATTAATACATTTCTCAGAAACCGCAGGTGAAATCAGCTTGCCACCTGGAAATGTCACTGCAACACTCATGGTCATATTATCCCCCTTATCCTCTTGCTACAGGTCAACCCACTACCCTGCTCGTCTTTATGTGGTTGAAACTCTTATCATGATGCAATGAAGAAAAGTGTTGAAAAAATATCTAAATAAATAGCGAAAAAATTTAATAAATAAATAACAATTTCACTTAATAAAACATTTAAAAAAAAAATTCACTTAACTTAACCAGTATACAAAACAAAATTGCATTAAATGAACGAGCACATGTTCCATTTTAAAAGATTACTGTCCCACTACATACAATCCTGTTCATCATTGTTTTCTATGGTCAGAATGTAAATAAATACGAAAAAGATCAGTTGTGCCAATGACCACGATATTTGTCACACTCAAACAAATGGAAATTCTGGAATCCGTTCTGATGTATGCACTATGTACGTCGCTCTGGATAAGAGCGTCTGCTAAATGTCTATAATGTAATGTAATGATGTTGAGTGTGAGAGTGGTCCCACCGGATTCTGAGTTTGAGGAGAGTGTAATGTGCCCATGTCACCACTGAGTCTTGGGAGGGCGCTGTTGTGCACTTTATTTGATGTGGAAATGAAATCAATACCCACCTCTGATTTACGTCCTCATTCATTGGGGCCCATAGAAGCAATGGTGCGGTTAGGGGGCCGCTGTCTCTGTGACTCAGGCTGCTGGAGGGCTGCCTAGGAGCAGACCGACGGTTTCAGGGATGACCCAGACTCCCTGGAGTGCAGACGTGTCACACTACAGAGTAAAGCTCCTCCACAGCCTTTATTATGACTGTATTGGAGCAGTAAAACACGGCTGAGCTTGAAATATGGATGGACAGGAATGCACCTTTAACCTGCTGTCTGCTTGTTTTTGCGTAAAATTTGTCAATTTTATTCGTGAATTTATGTTGCCGTATTTTTGTGAGTTACGCACCAGCAGCTGACTCTTTAGTTGTGTTGCTAAATTGTGTCTCACGCAGTGGATTATATTTGCAACGTGCCCTTCTCCTGAACATTTTTATTACGCTAAAAAGACGGTTGAGAATTTATACCAGATCACCAATCTCATGCATAAATACATGTAATAGAATGTACCTCACTATGAATATGCTACAAATATGGACATATAGTGAGCTGCCTGATAGAGATGTAGCCTCTTTAGATGTGGATAAAAAGGTATCAGATGTAAGTAGACACTCTGTGTTTAAATTGGTGATCTGCTTCTCCCTTTTTCTCTCTCTGACTCCTTTCTTTCCATTTGTGCCTCCAGTCACCACAGAGTCACTTGCACCTGTGCAAGGTGAACCCCATAACTCTGCAGGGTGAACCCCATAACTCTGCAGGTCACTGACTATTTCACACCCTACAGGCCAGACAGTAGTAAAGGGAGAATGCTCGTGCCAATTGGAGGAAAGGTATCTCTCTCAGAGCTAAATAAGCTTGTTGGTTTATGCTGCGTCATTGTGTCATTGGGAGGAACACATTCAGTGGTAAACCAGGCAACCCTTGCTTGACTTATACCCACCCACCCTGGGCAGGTTATTCTATTCTATTCTATCATAGCCAACATAGCCAGCCTAGGCTCAAACATGCTACTCTTAGTATACTTTCTAAATACTCAGCAATCAGAAATATTTAATGTTTAAAAGGTACATATTTAGCTTCATGGGCTACATTTGAGACCCACAAGATGAGGGTGTGTTACTCTGGGGTCCAGATTCTGCCTGAAACTGCTGTGGTTCGTCCTGGGCTTGCTGTGGCAATAAGATATCAAAACCAGGTTGTTGTAACATGACATTTCGGTGGCTAATCGTTGTTAGAGATTCATCTGTTGCAGAGAAAACCTTGCCTGGGCTTGTGTTGTCAATCATCAGTGCACAACACTTTCATTTAATTCAGTGCTTATTCAACTTTCATTCAAAACAGTTAGATGTAGATATGCACTTTTAACAGTATATTGCCACTGTGTAGCTGAATATCAGGTGCAAACTGTCAATACATTTCCATTAAAGACAAATCTGTCATTGTCAGTTCGATCACACATTCTGCTTTGCACTCAAGCATGGTAAAACCGCAAGGTTAATGTCAGCCTTTCCCCTAGGCCATTACTGCCCTCTGCTGGAGCTTAGTGCTAACTGAACAATTTCCTTCTCACAGCCCCACATTGTGTTATCAATCAATCAATCAAATTTATTGATAAAAAAACATTATAAAAACAACCAGTGCCAACCACAGTGATAACACAATAGAAGTAAAATGGAGACACAAAAATACCACATTCACAAACAACCAGCTAATCATGGATTATTATTGATGGGCATTTTCATATAGGACACTGTATCATCACTTAAAATGAAAATCTTTTGAGCCTGCTGTCCACTGCTGCAACCTCCTGCTCTACCCCCGCCCCTCCTTTTTAAAAAGTACATTTCTCTTTTTCCAACAGTTCCCTTAATTGCAGTCCAAGTATCCGATACATAGGAGCCTCACACATTGAGTATAAAGACATGAAGAATGCTTTTGAAAGGATGCTTTTATTCTCACTGTTGTGGACAATGGCTTCTTTCTCATAAGACCAGCAGTACAATAATTGTGTAGATTCTTAGATAGCATGTTTCAAATACCATCAGCATGATGCAAAGAGCTGGAAAAGAGAGTATATGACTATATACTAACATGATCCTCTGCTCTCATCCAGTTCAGATCTGGTCTTCTGTAAATATATAAATTGTCACCATTTAGCCAATAGCTATTTTCTATATTGGTTATCAGAATTTATTCTGCCATTAAATATTAAGATATAAATGCAGAATAGTAATATAAGCTATATATTATACAGGCAACCCTATACAGTTGAGGTAAGCTACAATAAGCTAAGATAGGATCACTTATAATAGCCAAGATATTTTGCTCTAATAAACAGAGCAATGAGAGTATGGAGGTAGATTTCTATCAAATATAAACAAACACAAAAGTATAATCCACAATTATTTTTACCATCCACACACAAACACCTCTCAATTTGTGTTCGTAGTTATTATCCACAAATGTGTTTTTTCCATCCACACGCAAGCACCTCTCAATTTGTGTTTCGTACAAATAATCCACAAGTATGTGTTTGCCATCCACACACAAACCCCTCTCAACTTGTGTTTCATAAATCATCATTTGGATGAATGCAAAACTATATTCACAAATGCAAATGTAAAATAGGGATGCGGTAAGATTTTCCATTTTCTCAACTGGCCAGAAGGTGGTGCTGTTGCATTTTGTAAAGGAGACACTGTGGCACACGTGGGATGTACTGTACATGCACAAGATTTGGAGCAGTGATTAGTTTCTCCTCTTCAGATTTTGTGACATCCACAAATATCAAACCATGGTTTGGCATAAATCAAAATTCAGGTGTTAACTTAAATTTAAAACGTGTTTTTTCTTTGAGACTGTATACTGCCATGCACTTGAGAGGAAGTGTTCATCCTCGTAATGTGAGTGGGATGAACAGCCCCATTAATTGGTTACTAGAGTCTAGAAGAAGTGCTGTACAGTCCAACAAATCTTTAAAGTTGTATCAATATGCTAAGTTTGTCATCTGTGGCCATCAGAATAATTTTTTTCAATAAAACAAATATACAAAACATACAAATTTGTGCAAGCGCAACTGTTTTTTTGTGCTTGTTCTTGCGGGAAAATAATGAGCAAAGATACTGAACGCGCTCTCGCACCAAACTGAACGCAGTCAAATCTAATGAACAGAACAAGATGAAAATTCATAACTTGGCATTAACTCCATCCAAATACAGCTGTGAATTTTCACAGGGGAACGTGGCCTCGGGCAATGGGCCGTGCGATCTCTCGATCATACAGAAAATGAGCTGCATGGCTTTCTGTCACTGCAGAGACATTAAGTGCGAAAGCTTCGGTGGCTATTTTTGAACGTGTCAGAAGTCAACCCCATAGAAACCTTGGCTCTGAAGTTAAATGCTGCAGCTAATTGCAAGTTACAACTTCAAGCTCCAATATATAATATAACTCTGATTAACGAAATAAAGTTGCATTTGGTCCAGTTTTTTTTTACAAAAATCTATGTTTAAATGGCTAGAAATCGTTGTGGGTACGTCCATCCTGACACCATGACTTTGAAATGGAAAATTCCATAGAAGGAAATGTTTGATTTATGGGTGTTATTTAGTTTGGGAGGTAAACTTTCTCCTAGATTCTGCCTTTTACGTTCCTGTCTATTCACTGCAGAAAGTCAGTTTGAGGTCGGTGTTTTATTGTAATGAGCTTTTTTTACGTGTGTGATGATGTGATTATGTATTTGACACTACCAGCATAGGTTATAGTAGCTATGATGATAGTGGTGTGACTATCAATTTGTGCTCCAATCCATTCCATTCTATTTTATCCAAAACCTTCCATGCTAGTGCAAAAATGCTTACCTTCACAAAACTGCAATATGACCTCACATTACGAAGCACAAAGTAGCAGCTCTCAGTGACTGGCTCATTTATGAGACATACTGTCAGCTCAATTATGTCTGAGATTATAAGTAATGATCTGTCTGCGGTGTCGTACTTATCTTTCAATTTATAACTGCCATCCAGCTGCTCTTGAGTAACTGTTGATGCAGAGGACAGAAAATTACCCATTTTTTTTTCTCCTGTGGAAATAACTCATCATTTTGACGAATCACACAACTTCACGACAGAGTAAAATACCCATTTCTGTGTCCATGGCGATGGAATGAGATTACATAAAACTACTCTCTAAAAGGCCAAAAAAAAAGAGAAAGTAATTTCCGTTCTCGGCGTGTGTGAGAGGCAGGGTCTGCTGTTAGAGGAGACCATCCATCACCATCAGCGCGGCTAAATCTTCACCGCACCACGCCGCGCCTTCTCAGCCGTGCTATGCTCCGCTCTCGCCTCTGTTCCAGCGCCCCTAAAACACCCCGGTCACGCTCTCACACCCTCATTACATTCCAGGTGAGAAACCGCTTCTGAGAGGTCAATAAAGTCAGTATGTTTATTGATACATTTTCACCAGGCCAGTAAAAAAATCATTCTTCTTAGAGGAATGCTATATTTCTGAGGAGAAATCACTGCCTTTTTTTGAACATTACAGTCGACGGCCATCACTTTAATACGGTCAGTTACACTTTAAGAGTTGTTTCTCCTGACACATTTTCCTATTGAACTCTATGGAAAAATAAGTCAGGAGAAGAAACCCTTCAAGTTATCCATCCATATCTACTGCATATCTATCTGGCAACAGAGTGATGGTTTGAGGCTTGTTTGATACCTCAGACTCTAGCCAACCACGTGTTCCATACTGTTCCAGTGTAATTTACAACTAAATCTAGTCCCACCCCCCAATTCCCATAGAGATCCATTCAAATGCAGACAGGTTATAGTATCGCTTGTAGGAGTACCAGAAAATAAGATATCATGAGTCTTTTGATAGTGTTGGGTCACAAACATCAGGAAGTCATGGCATGCAAAGGATATGCGACCAAATATTAAAAATTATTACTTTATTTTACTGTCCAATATTCTTTGATGCCCGAAAATGGGGAAGACTACGTAAAAAAGGTTCTATAATTTCTAAACGGTTCATCCGATATGGATGAAAATGCCCGCAAATTAAAACTGACAGTCTGCACTTCAACCACATTGTCATTATATCCTTTCGAACTCAAAGTGCTAGAGTACTGAACCAAAATAACAAAAAATGTGTCACTGTCCAATGAATTATGGTGCTCACTGTATATAAAACCTCACACCCATTCAACTGACAATTTTTTAAAATCTAAATGAATGAACATATTTTCATTGAAAAACATTACAAATTGATAAGCAAATTGCTCTTGTATTTACTATGATCTGACCAATAATGTTTCCCAAAACACACGTCTTATGCCTAGAATACAACATCTACAGCATTTAGCAGCCCTCAAATCGCAGTGTTATTCATGGTCTATTTGACAAATGTCTGAAAGTTTACAATAAAATCTAAGTGAGAAAAAAAAAGGTCTCATATTGAAGCAGAGGCGATAATGTGATTTTAACAGACGGAGCTTGAAGAGCATTAATCCCCCTTGTGACTGCAGAGCACTAATCAATGGGGCTTAAAGCATGTGTGTTTCCTTACATGATCATCTTTGGGTTTACCATGAGAATCTCAATCAAACATCACAGTTTGTGTTTTTCTCCCGCCCTATCCCGGGCGACTGCATTATTCATCTGAACTAGACATGGGAGTCTCACTGTAAGCCAAAACACGAGCTGAAAGAAGCCATTAAATATGATCAAGTAAACACACCGAATGTGTTCAAGTGTTACTGTTTAGTAGCAGTGACATCACACTTTCTTGCACTCCCTTTCATGCATACACACAGAGATGCAAGTTATCTGATCATCTCGTCCTGTATATAGGGCTTCAATCACTGGATGCACTCGTTTTGACCACAGCGGGCTATCCCGCATCACATGGCGGGTGAGGGAGGAACTCGCTGCTCTAATCGAGTACGGGCGCCCTAATCGGCAGTGTGCATCATAAGCAAATCAAAAGATCCAAAAAGCAACTTGGCTTATTTGGAACCACTCGTCGGCGTTCGCTGACTTTCGCCTTATGTTTATAGTGGGCAAAGCGGCGATGCCCAGCGGCTGCCTTTTGTGCAAAACGAGTGCAGACAAAACCCGTTCGGTCATGGTCGGGAGGCCTCCCGCTTGCAAAACGCGTCCAACCGCTGTGTCACTATCTGACTTTTTATTGGGACATCACACCTCTCTCACACAGCCATGACCACTGTCACATGACTTGACCATGTGACACGCCTGCCGTGCAGTTCATGGTGTGCGCTAGAGTCCAGTTGACTTGCTACCGGTGCTACTTCCCCATGTCCTTGCTTTACCCAGAGTAGAGCTGAAGGCAGGCTTTCTGTAGTGCAGCTGTAATCCAATTCATCATGACTCTATAATCCTCCATGAAAAGGGTGTCACAACCTGTGTGAACCTGCAATCAATGAATCCATTACATTCTATCTAGTATATCACCCTGCGCAATGGAACTGCTGCAAAAGGCCAACACAGAAAACCTATTGGAAAATAATCCACATATCAAAAAAAAAAAAAAGAGTGACTCCGGGGCTTGAAATAAATTTTTCAGTACGTGTGTACACTGAATAACATGGAATACACCAGAAAAAATTTCAGTCTCCTGATATTTATTATTTTTATGCTTAAACTATGTCTGTTTTTATCAAAAATAGATTGAAGCATTTATCTTACAGCTATGTAGTAGCTGTCAAGATTGGGGGTAACAATCATTGATATCAGTTTATCTTCTCAGGTGAAAAAGTAGTATACTTTAGTGTTATAAAAATATAATTTATAAGTTTTCCTTTTTACACTTAATTTGAAGTATATTTAAGGTGGACTTAAAAAAAAAAGTGCACTTCAAAATAGTTGTCATTAAGTTTAACTTTAATGTACTCAAAATAGGTGTACTAATTCTGCAACACTGTAGTGGTATTTGGGTATACTTTAAAGAAGTATACTTTGTTGTAAGTGTATTATAAGCTGTATTTTAGTGTACTTTATAGAAGTGTACTAAATTGAAAATACTTATAGTGGTCATCTATTGTACTTATAAAGTGTACTATTTTCAAGTCATAAATAGCACACTATTAGTAAGCTTTATTAAAGTGTACTTTTATTTCACTTCATGAAAAGTGTTGCTTTATAAAAGTGTACATTTACAAAATATGCACTTTATTGTAAGCATATGTCAAGTTGTACTGTAGTGCACTGCAAAAAAGTACAAACCCCAATTCCAAAAAAGTTGGGACAGTATGTAAAATGCACATAAAAGCAGAAAGCAGTGATTTGTAAATTCTCTTTTACATATATTTAATTGAAAACAGTACAAAGAAAATATATTTAAAGTTTTACCATATCAACTTTATTTAATAGATTAAGATGTAAATTACACGGGAATAGCATGGAACCCATAGTTGGCAAAATAGCTGTAAGTCATCAAGGTTCTGACAACAAACGAGCCTCAAACCATCAAACGAGCCTCAAACCGTCACTCTGCTGCCAGATATGCAGTAGATATGGATGGATCACTTTAAGGGTTGTTTCTCCTGACTCATTTTCCTATTGAACTCTTCAAGTGATCCATTCATATCTACTGCATATTAGGCAGCAGTGATGGTTTGAGGCTCGTTTCATACCGCAGACCCTTGATGACTGCCCCAGTCTAGCCTGTTCTCATCCAGCCCAGCTCCGGTTCTCCTGCCTGCCCTGCCTGTCTCCGTCCTAGCTCTGCTCCTGCCCTTCGTTCTCCTTATCCCCGGTTCTGACCCCTGCCTGCTCCTGGACCTTGCTTTTGCCCAGCCCTGTTTCCTGCCTGCCCGTTCCTGATCTCCTGCCTGCTGCCCTGGATGGGCTATTACTTGTAAACAAACTCTCCTGCGTGGAGTTTAACCAGCCGTCTGTCTCTGAGTCCTGCATTTGGGTCCAATCCTACACACTGCCTTAACAGTCAGAAATGATAATAGGCCATTTTCCTTTCAAAATATTATTGCTTTACTGTATATAGTCAAAGCATATTACAATGACTTGAATAAGTATTCAGTCACTTTTCTCACATTTTGTTGTCTCTGAATTTTAATTAAAGAGACTAAATTGGGATTTTTACACAAAAAAAGGTTTAGAAAATATATACAAAGCATAAAAAAGCATACAACGTATTGAGCCTCTTTGCTACAATGGTGAATGGTACAATGGTTATTTTAAAATAATTAAATATTTAGAGTGTCACAACACTATATAATTTTTATTAGCTGGTTTGGAAGATTTTACTGCTTAAAAAGATGCACTGCTTAAATTGCTTCCTTCTCCCTTGATTTTATAATTACAAGTCTAATTTTCAATGACTGGACATACCATACCATACACATTGTTGCACTTATCACATCAAGCTTTTTGTATTAAGTGTCCTTTTGCTTCTTACACAGTGTCCCATTTTCCTAAAACAGTAAACATCCTATAAATCAGTCTCGTTCAATATTGTTTGGTAGAGGAATTACATATACCTTCTCTCTTCATTTAACCATTACACACTTGCATTTCAATTACTCTGGATGTACGGCATACACATCCATACACATCGTACACTTCATACAATAATCTTGATGTGATATTTAGAGTTGTGTCTCTGCACATCTTCTTTCCTGACTTCACAAGCTATTTAACTAACACTGAGTGTATAGCTCCTGAACTAACACACAGTGTATAGCTCCTTAACTAACACACAGTGTATAGCTCCTTAACTAACACACAGTGTATAGCTCCTTAACTAACACACAGTGTATAGCTCCTGAACTAACACACAGTGTATAGCTCCTGAACTAACACACAGTGTATAGCTCCTTAACTAACACACAGTGTATAGCTCCTGAACTAACACACAGTGTATAGCTCCTGAACTAACACACAGTGTATAGCTCCTTAACTAACACACAGTGTATAGCTCCTGACCTAACACACAGTGTATAGCTCCTGAACTAACACACAGTGTATAGCTCCTTAACTAACACAGTGTATAGCTCCTGAACTAACACACAGTGTATAGCTCCTTAACTAACACACAGTGTATAGCTCCTTAACTAACACACAGTGTATAGCTCCTGAACTAACACACAGTGTATAGCTCCTGAACTAACACACAGTGTATAGCTCCTTAACTAACACACAGTGTATGTCACCAGAAGCTATCAACCTCAGTATTCTGCATAGTGTTCCATTTCCCAACAAGCACAATCTGTCAAAGGCTACCTCCACCTCCAGTCCACAATCTGAGTGGCAGTGTGGTATAATGGTTAAAGAACAGGGTTTGTAACCGAAAGGTTGCCGGTTCGATTCCCAGGTCGGACACTGCAGTTGTACCCTTGAGCAAGGTACTTCACCTGCATTGCTTCAGTATATATCCAGCTGCATCAATGGATACTATGTATAAAAAAAAGAAAAGAAAAATAAATGCTGTGTAAGTCGCTCTGGATAAGAGCGTCTGCTAAAATGCCTATAATGTAATGTAATGTAATGTAATGAGTCGCCTGCTCCCCGGTTCAATCCATAAATCCGTACCCCCCCGGTTCGTAACTTAATGTATTTTATCCGAATTGGGTTATTTTTTATTAAGATTGGGCGGGTTTATAGTTTTCAAATTTGGCAACACTGTAACAGAGCATATACTGTAGAAAAATGGTTCAGAGCTGCAGACAGCGTTAGAGCAGCGTTAGAGCAGCGTTAGAGTCTAACGGGAGGCTCTCCATTCCCAGCATTCCGTGCTACTCATAGGGAGGAGAGCACCTCGCTGGACGGCTCCCTGTCCTTCCTCTCGGCCCGCTCCACGTACAGCGTGTGGACCGCGCCCGGCCTGATCACCAGCTCGTCCACGTCCCTCTGGAACCTGCCGTCCGCCACCTCCTCGTACTTGGCCGAAGACTCCCCCGAACGGCTTCTTCAGTTCACGGGCGGGACAGAACATGTACTCATACAGGGCGGCGGCCAACACCCCTCCCATGATGGGCCCCACCCAGTACACCTGCGGGGCAGGAGTCGCGATGAAATGTGAGAAGAAGAAAAAATCCCAGATAGACCACACCCACATAGGCTCGAGAGATGACAACCTCAATCTAAACTTCAAAAACCTCCCAACAAACTCAGCACCCCAGGCCTAGACCTAAACCCTCACCCAAGCACCTACCTCCACCCTCCCCGCTACACAAAACTGAACGATAAAGTGCTTCACCTATGTTTTCGCAAGCAAACTTTTCCCCTCCTCCACCTCCTCCTCCTTTTATTCTCTGATGTATAAAACATTTGCACATATGAAATTTGCTTCATAAAATTTTGATGGCGGTTTGCTGGAGAAGTGCGCATCAAAGCGGCTCGGAGATATTTTTGTAAAATTATGTGGAGCGCTTGCTACAAAGGCATTTCCAATACAGAACGCCTTGTGATGGATCCACGGGGATGGATCGGCGGTGGGTTTTTGTTGTTGTTGCTGCAGTGAAGAGGCAGTGAAGAGGCAGGGATCTTCTACAGCACACATCTCCAAAGGGCCCTCACGCATCTCTTCCTGAGCAAACATTGCTCCTCACAGACGCAGAACAAACACCGACACCATTAACGCTGCCAAGATGAAACACCTGTCATGCAAAATGCACTTGTTAGGTAACGCTGTGCATCAACATCAATGCCCGTTGCCCTATCTCAGCGTTGAGATTATTAATGAGTATTCATCCACTGAACAATGGCTTGATTGGCAGATGAATCAGTAAACATTAATTCCATCACCAGCGGGTTCTGACGCTTCTTCGGCAAACATATGGGAAACGTAAGAATTCAGGCACATTTTCTCAGCTGCAGGGTACTCCAATCCTTGCTTTTCAGAGTAAGCGATTTATGATTCTTGGGTCAAATGCCCGCCGGACTTTTCCAAAACAAAACCCCCTACCTTGGGTGTTCCAAATTCCAGTCTCAGCAGAAATGCCCATGTGACATCATAAAGGAAGTGATGTGCCACATCAAACTCTACAAAGATGGACCAGTTTTTCTTCCTGGTTGTTGTCTGTTTTACTTACAATTAAACTTTTTTGGAAAATACTTAGGCATGTTGTTTTGTAAGACACTGGATACGTGTCTGTAAATAAATAGATGTAATGTAATGTAACGGCCCACAGCCAAATCTGCTAGCTTAAGAAGCACCAGCGGCCATGTGGAAAAGTGCCTATATTGACACTTTAGGTGAGATTTGATTTTGCGAGTGAAGGCGGGATGATTTTAACACATTTACAACTATTTTCATCTGTTTTGCAGTCAAGGATATGCACAGGCAAATGCAATCCCTGTTCAAAATAAACGGGTACTTTTTGTTTGCGCTGGTAAGGAGCTGCAGTTTCTGCTGTTAACGTTTTTTTGGGGGGGGGGGGCACGCTACAAAGGTAATCCCAGGACCCGGTGGTCACAGATCACGGTTAGGTAAAGTCTTTATTTTTGACCGCTGAGGTAGAGTGCAAAGACACTTGGACACTGTGGGCCTGAAGCCTCCCTCTTATAGAGCTGCTAAGATAACATATTAATCTGACCTTCTTCAGTTACACTTGGTATGGAAACCCCATTAGCACCAGTGATGACAGTGGCTAGCACAGTGAGGACAAGTGATGAACACATCATTTCCCCGTCTCCCTGGCTACACAACGCACATCTACTCCGCACGCTTCCTCTTAGCGTGGGACTGAGGCCTGCGGGCAGCCTGGCTCTGAAGACGGGCGGGCGGGCGGGTTGCGGTTCTATCTCACCCAGTGGTTTTCCCACTGCCAGTTCACCACGGCTGGGCCGAAAGAGCGAGCCGGGTTCATGCCGGCTCCCGTGTACTCGATCTGAAATAGACCACAGTGTGGAGAGGACATCAAATGAGTATTAAATGAGAGTAAAGTGGTTTGTAGCTTCAAAAACCAGGGTGGTGAATGTACATGGATTTGTACACATGCAGATGCAAACGGATACACACACACACACACACATGTGAGGTTTTGTAAAACAGTGCGGTTACATTTGCTATTATGGATGTTTTAAAAAATTATATAGAAAAGAGTCCGCACTGTGGGAAAACAGGTCCATTGAACCGTTGCGTTTTAAAATTAAATCACTGCAGAAAAAAGAGAAAGGGACATTACTCCAAGTAAACCCACACCTCCCTTCATCACGGTGGCTGCTCTGTTTCTGATACGTAGTGAAATCATTTAAAATCTCCTTCACAACTCAATTAGGCTGATGTGTACCATTAAGCATATCATTCCACCGTTGCTAGGAAACGCTAGACAGACCTACTCTGTGCCTGTGTGAGACAGTAGTGACAGTAGGCATAATCCTCACAAAAGTCTGCACCTCGCATCGCCACTGCCCGGGCTCGGCAAACCCGCCTCGTCATTTACCTGTCAGCCGAAGAAGACAGGATATTGACCTGATACGTCAGACACGTCTCACAACACACAATCGCTAAAAAGCCGGGAAACGACACCGTGCCAGAGCAAAAAATAAATAAAAATGAATAAAAACCCTGTCACTTACGTAACCCAAACTATAGCAACCGAGGCAGCTCCGAGCTAGCTATCAAATGCTCCTCATGGGAGACGGACTGCTGTCCTCAGGGGCCGTTGCTGTGGATATGACATCATTACTTGGCTCTGTGGTAAACTAAAGCAGTCCCTGGGAAAGCAACGTTAGAAATCACTGACAAACACTGGACACGTTCATAATAGAGACTGCTTGGCAGAAGCTTCTAGAAGATTCCAGGCACCTGCTGTTAGAACTGTCCTGATTAAGCTTTCCTTTAAACGAATCGTTCTTTTTAATATTTTTTGCGTGGACCAATTAGATATCGACCTCTGCAGAAACTAAAGGAGCGATTCCCGCACTTACGGCGAACAAGTGCCCGACGGAGACGGCGAAGCCGATGGCCAGGGCGGACGAGCCCTTGAGGTCGTTGCGTTTGGGGTCGCAGGTGGCGAACACAGTGAAGACCAGTTCAAATGTGATGAACAGCTCCACCATTAGGCCGTGGCCTGATGAGATAGCCTTGTGGACCTGTTGAGAATGCCAGTGACCTTACTCACACATGCAGACATTTTAGAACTAAAGAACATGACCCGGAGACATTTTACACTGTCGTGTCTGTACTGCACTGGTTCTATGCCCCTGATTGTATACTGACACATAGCCATTCACAGGGTCGTTATTAAAACATAATAATATATTGTTTTTAAATTCAACCAGAAAGGTAAATCGACAACAATCTCCTTCTATGCTGAAAACTTGAAGGTCAAGGAACAATAACTTGGAGCTATAAATAATGAATAAATAAATAATTACAAATTTGCAAGTTTTTTCTTCATAAATGCAGATTGGCAAATTAATCTAGGCCAGGGCTGCCCAACCTTGTTTCTGGAGATCTACCGTCCTGTAGGTGTTCATATCAACCCTAATTTGGCACACCTGATTCTACTAATGAGCAACTCAACAAGCTCTAGCTGTTATGTTCTGAGTCTGTTTTGTATTTCTGTCATGTTTAGTATTGTCACAGTTTATGAAGCATACATTTTTCCATGTTTTTCCGCAGCCTTGCGTTCATACTGCTTCTCTCTCTTGCTGTCACTCACGCTTCCCTTATTGTTTCATTCTCCTGTGTCTATTTACTAATCTACTAACGTTAGATCAGGATTGGGTAATACTAACTCTCTAACCATGTGTTCATGTTACCTTACGTTTCTCGTGCATGTCATTTACTAATTTACTAACGCTAGGTCAGGATAGGTTTATTACTAACGAGTACTAATTATCTTGTTATCTTGTCAACCCTCCACACCTGATTTCTTTTCGCATGCTGCTCTCAAGCTAAGTGTCTGCACCTGTCTACACCTGCATTTATACCAGCTGTCTTAGTCCCTCGTTGCGAGTTCGTAAAACAAATAATTGTAGCATTGTCTGTTGCCTGTTTTTCCCCCGAGTAAGATTATCTGTTTTTTCCCGAGTCAGTGTTTTCGTGTCATAGTAGGTTTTTGTTTCTGTTTGTTTTTTTGTCTTATTTCGAGTTTTGATTTCCTGGTATTGACCTCCGTCCGTGTTCTCGCGACCCTGTCTTTGGATTCTGTATTGTACCTCTGCCGAGCCTTCCCGTTACCGACCCCTGCCCGTTTTGACTTCCCTTTTGGATCTTGTTTTTGTACCGTTGCCTTGAACATTAAACTTCGGTTTTCTGTACCCCTGCCTGCTTTTGGGTTCCTTTCCAAGGATCATAACAGTACGAACTCGCCAGTTGGGACCCAGCAGGCTTCCTACCCATGGAGTTCCAGGAGGATCCCTTCTTCGGCTCCGACTCATATGAACAGTACCTGATGGGAATATGGGAGCGGAATCCGGAATTCGCTCACCGTCATGCCGACCACCACCCATCACCCCGGACTCCTCAACCCAGCTCCCACTCCATTAGGCTCGGAGTTATCTCTCTCCATCAGACCAGCTCTGAGCCTAGCCACAACCCGCAACCATCGACCTTTGATGGGACCCGTCTAGCCCTGTGCCCGGGGGGCTATGGGCCCGGGAGTGGACGATGGGGTCCTGGTCCCCGGCTCCGTCGACGGGCTCGGCCGCCCGTCGGCGGAGGATCCATCGTCTTTCCGTCCCGGCCCATGCCTCCAGTCCCGTCCCGTCCCACGCCTCCAGTCCCGTCCCGTCCCACGCCTCCAGTCCCGTCCCGTCCCACGCCTCCTGTCCCGTCCCGTCCCAGCTCTCCTGTTCCGTCCAGTCCCAGCTCTCCTGTCCCGTCCCGTCCCAGCTCTCCTGTCCCGTCCCGTCCCAGCTCTCCTGTCCCGTCCCGTCCCAGCTCTCCTGTCCCGTTCCGTCCCAGCTCTCCTGTCCAGTCCCGTCCCAGCTCTCTGGTCCCGTCCCATCCCAGCTCTCCTGTCCCGTTCTGCCCCAGCTCTCCGGTCCCGTCCCGCCCCAGCTCTCCTGTCCCGTTCCGTCCCAGCTCTCCGGTCCAGTCCCGTCCCAGCTCTCCGGTCCCGTCACGGCCCATGCCTCCTGTCCCGCCCCGGTCCATGCCTCCTGTTCCGCCCCGATCCATGCCTCCTGTTCCGCCCCGGTCCATGTCCCCTGTTCCGTCTGGTCCCGACCCTCCGGCCCCGTCCGGTCCCGGGCCTCCTGGCCCGTCCCGTTCCAGCTCTCCGGTTCCGTCACGCCCCATACCTCCTGTCCCGCCCCGGTCCATTCCTCCTGTCCCGCCCTGGTCCATGCCTCTGGTCCTGCCCCGAGCCATGCCTCCTGTCCCTCCCCGGTCCATGCCTCCTGTCCCTCCCTGGTCCATGCCTCCTGTCCCTCCCCGGTCCATGCCTCCTGTCCCTCCCCGGTCCATGCCTCCTGTCCCTCCCCGGTCCCTGCCTCCTGTCCCTCCCCGGTCCCTGCCTCCTGTCCCTCCCCGGTCCCTGCCCTCCGGCCCCGTCTGGTCCCGGGTCTCCTGGCCCGTCCTGTTCCACGCCACCAGTCCCGTCCCGTTTCCTGCCTCCTCTCAAGTTGCGGAGCCAGCTAATCTCCTGTCCTGAGCAATGCAGCCGTCGCCGCCGGCCCCCTGAGCGATGCAGCCGTCGCCGCAGGCCCCCTGAGCGATGCAGCCGTCGCCGCAGGCCCCCTGAGCGATGCAGCCGTCGCCGCCGGCCCCCTGAGCGATGCAGCCGTCGCCGCCGGCCCCCTGAGCGATGCAGCCGTCGCCGCCGGCCCCCTGAGCGATGCAGCCGTCGCCGCCGGCCCCCTGAGCGATGCAGCCGTCGCCGCCGGCCCCCTGAGCGGTCCTGTCTGCGCCGCCGTCCTCCTGAGCGGTCCTGTCTGCGCCGCCGTCCACCTGAGCGGTCCTGTCTGCGCCGCCGTCCACCTGAGCGGTCCTGTCTGCGCCGCCGTCCACCTGGGAGGTCACTCCTGCGCCCCTGTCCTGCGTCCCTGTCCCATAGAGATCCATTCAAATGCAGAGAGGTTATAGTATGGCTTATAACAGTACCTTAAAATAAGATATCGAGAGTTTTTGATGTTTATGGGTCACAGACTTCAGGAAGTAACAGCATGCAAAGGATATGCTACCAAATATTAAATATGATACTTTCAAAATATGGTAAAGCAAAGGGTATGAATACTTATGTAAATGAGAGATTTTTATAAAATTTTTGTAAAAACATGTTTTCATTTTGTTATTGTGTAGATTGATGGGCAAACATTTTAATCCATTTAAAATGAAATCTACAACACAATAATGTGCAAAAAGTGAAGGGGTATGAATACTTTCCGTCCCCACTGTAGATGTAAGGGTTGGTGTAAGGTTTGGAGAACCAGACGTGACCAATAAGGAACCTAAAAGCGTATATCTAGAAGATACGCCACAAAGTGGATATAACCGCACCAGGGAAGAAAAGAAACAAAAAAATGGGAGAAAAACGTCCTGGCAGAAGCCAAAAGAAAACTACCTCAAAAGGAGGCGAGACTCGAAAATAGCGAGTATAAATAACAAAAAAAACATCATGCTCTAAAACAAAGAGCACACACGAGAGGTTGGAAACCAAAAGAGAAAACCCAGAAATAAGCCAGGCATATGCCTGATGAAGTTGCAATGCGAAACGCGTAGCTAAAAATAAATAATCCTGCCAGTAAGTCTCTTGTCCTAAGTGTGTGGTATTAAGCCACATAGAATGTGGTATCTTGTTTTGATATAATTATTTGAAGCCAATGCTGCCCCACATATGTTCATCTATGGTGATGAACCTGGCTTCAATTTGTCCAAAGTCCGTAGACGTGGTAGGCACATCATTGGTCAGCGGGCCACAATCAATGTCCCAGGACAATGTGGGAGAAACATAACCATGTGTGCCACGATCTCAAGAGATGGGGTCCCACATCCCCACCATTGGCCCCTACAATTCTGCAGGCCTCATCACCTTCCTCAAAGCACTGTATGACAGACCTCTACCACCTCCGGAGTGAGATCTGGTGGCTCCAGACCGGCCAATCTCTGCGGTGGTCTGGGACAATGTTGCATTCCACCACTCCGCTCTTGTAAGAGAGTGGTTTGCAGCATGGCCTCGCATCATAATGGAGTTCCTGCCACCCTATTCTCCATTTCTGAACCCCATTGAGAAGTTCTTCTCGGCCCAGAGATGGAGATTATATGATCACCGACCCTATGACCAAGTGTCGTTGATTGATGCAATGAATGCAGGCTGTCAGGATATCACAGCAGAAGATTGCAGGCACTCAAGAAGATTTTTTATATATATTTTTTATTTTTTAAATATTAGATGTGATGTTGACAAAAATATGTGACCTGACCAACAGGAAAAAATGGATCAACCGTAAGCAGTAACATTTGCATGTACGTTTCTCTTTCTTTTTTTATATTTACTGTAACTGCCTGTATTTTTAGTTGACTTGATTTGTTTACAGCATAATTACATAATTTATATTATTTCTGTGCATGATGAACGTGGCTGTAAATACAGTAAATACAAAGTCTAAGTATATTTGAGTTTGAATGAAAAATTATTTCTGCTTTTCTGTTTTAGTCAGCTGTCAGGTGACAATTATTGCAGCTGTTGCTGTGGTAACATGTTTACATATACTGGTACTTACAAATTACAACAATGTCTCACCATAGAAAAGACCAATGAAGAGATCCTAGAATAGAACTCAGGCACTCAGATCTATGATCATGTCATATTGATGCTTATAGTTAGTTTTTGCCTTTATGAAATGATGGATAAAAAATCTTTTCATTAGATAATGGATGATTCTGTTTTGATGCACTTATTTGCTTTTGGCGCATGTATTCAACATTTTGAGAGCATTAGAGCATTTTGCAGATGAAATGTGTCATTTAGCAAAATGTGATTCTCGTCTGAGGGTTGTGTTAACTGTTTTGAAAAAGTGAATTCCGTTTCATTCTACAGTATATGCTCTGTTGCAGTTTTGCCAGATTTTAAAACAATAAACTAACCCAATTTTCATAGAATACATTAAGTTACGAACGGGGGGTTCAGATTTATGGATTGAACCAGAGAGCAGGCAACTCAGATTGTGGACTGGAGGTGGAGGTAGCCTTTGACAGATTGCGCTTGTTGGGAAATGGGACACTATGCAGAATACTGAGGCTGATAGCTTCTGGTGACATACACTGTGTGTTAGTTAAGGAGCTATACACTGTGTGTTAGTTAAGGAGCTATACACTGTGTGTTAGTTAAGGAGCTATACACTGTGTGTTAGTTAAGGAGCTATACACTGTGTGTTAGTTAAGGAGCTATACACTGTGTGTTAGTTAAGGAGCTATACACTGTGTGTTAGTTAAGGAGCTATACACTGTGTGTTAGTTAAGGAGCTATACACTGTGTGTTAGTTAAGGAGCTATACACTGTGTGTTAGTTCAGGAGCTATACACTGTGTGTTAGTTCAGGAGCTATACACTCTGTGTTAGTTAAAGAGCTATACACTGTGTTAGTTCAGGAGCTATAAACTGTGTGTTAGTTCAGGAGCTATTCACTGTGTGTTAGTTAAGGAGCTTGTGAAGTCAGGAAGGAAGCAGTGCAGAGACACAACTCTAAATATCACATCAAGCTTATTGTATGAAGTGTACGATGTGTATGGATGTGTATGCCGTACATCCAGAGTAATTGAAATGCAAGTGTGTAATGGTTAAATGAAGAGAGAAGGTATATGTAATTCCTCTACCAAACAATATTGAACGAGACTGATTTATAGGATGTTTACTGTTTTAGGAAAATGGGACACTGTGTAAGAAGCAAAAGGACACTTAATACAAAAAGCTTGATGTGATAAGTGCAACAATGTGTATGTGGTACGTCCAGTCATTGAAAATTAGACTTGTAATTATAAAATCAAGGGAGAAGGATATGGGTACTTGCAATTTAAGCAGTAAAAAAACAGCACTTTTAAAATCTTCCAAATCAGCTAATATAAATTATATAGTGTTGTGACTCTAAATATTGAATTAATTATTGAAAGAAAAAAAAACGGGCTCAATATGTTTTGTGCTTTTTCTTTTTAATGCTTTGTATATATTTCCTAAACCTTTTCTTTTGTGTAAAAATCGCAATTTAGTCTCTTTAATTAAAATTTTGAGACAACAAAATGTGAGAAAGGTGTAGTGGTTTAGACCACTGGTATAGACCCAAATGCAGAACTCAGAGGCAAACTCAGACAAAAACTCCTCAAGGAGTATAATTTATTGGCAGAATCAGCAAACAAGACAGAGGAACAGGGAAGGCTAGGTGACGGACTGGAAACAGGGTTGGCGAAAACTAACTGGGCTGGGCCAGAGATGGGGCAGGAGTGAACAGGATGGGAAGCAGGCAGGACGGGCTGGAGCGAGGAACAGAGAAACAAACAGGTTAGGCAGAATGCAAAACAGACAGAATGGCCGGGAAATGTTAAATAGAGTGAGGAACAGGTGAGAGTACTGATGGAATAATTAGAGTGCGTACGGAATGTAAGCAGAGGGGGAGAGTGATAGGCTAAATGATACGGGAAGAAAACGAGGAACAAAACGAGAAACCACGCCCAGCCTGCACAAACACGGAACAAGACAGGCAGGGTGAACAGAAAAACACGACATGAAACAAGAGGAATGGGAAAACATGAGAAACTAAAAGACTGGAGGGAAACGGTGGATCTTACAAAAGGTGAATGAATACTTATTCAAGTCACTGTAATATGCTTTGACTATATACAGTAAAGCAATAATATTTTGAAATGAAAATTGCATATTATCCTCATCCCCCAAAGAAGCGTAAATGTTATATATTAAGGTCTCATATGCTTTGATAAATGTCCAAAGTCAGGTAGCCTTTGTAAAATTCTGAATGATATTTACATTTGTATTGTCAACTTTTTGGATTTCACAAAACTCCTAATAAATAATAATGATGTCATCCCCAACTACATGACAATGTCACACAATAGGATAAAAGAGAAGCACTCTGGTTTGACTCTGAGCCTATGACTCTATTGAGTTGTGTTTAAAGTATACTTTCAAAACGTACGGTGAAGTACACCTATAAAACCTATTAAAGTATATTTTCAATAAGTGCTATTATTATAGCTTACCAGAATTTAAATAAAGTGCACTTTATATCAGTATATTAAAGGACACAAAATAACTCCTTTCTGATTTAGTATACAAACCCCAATTCCAAAAAAGTTGGGACAGTATGTAAAATGCACATACAAGCGGAAAGCAGTGATTTGTAAATTCTCTTTTACATATATTTAATTGAAAACAGTACAAAGACAAGATATTTAATGTTTTACCATATCAACTTTATAGATTTTTGTAAATATAAGCTAATTCCGAGTTTGATGCCTGCAACATGTTCCAAAAAAGTTGGTAAAAAATAAGAATGGGAAGTTAAAAATATCACCTGTTTGGAACATTCCACAGGTAAACAGGTGATGCTCTCATGACTGGGTATAAAACAAGAATATCAAAATACTAATGATATCTTATCTTATTTCAGGTACTCTTACAAGCGATACTATAACCTCTCTGCATTTTAAAAGATCTCTATGAGAATTGTGGGGTGGGACTAGATTTAGCTGTAAATTACACTGGAACAGTATGGAACACAAGGTTGGCTAAATGGCTGTAAGTCAACAAGTCATCAAACGAGCCTCAAACCATCACTCTGCTGCCAGAAATACAGTAGATATGAATGGATCACTTGAAGGGATGTTTCTCCTGACTTATTTTTCCATACAGTTCAATTAGAAAATGAGTCAGGAGAAACAACCCTTAAAGTGATCCATCCATATCTACTGCATATCTGACAGCAGAGTGATGATTTGAGGCTCGTTTGATACATCAGACCCTTGATTACTTACAGTCATTTAGCCAACCATGGGTTCCATGCTATTCCCGTGTCATTTACAGCTTAATCTATTAAATAAAGTTGATAAGGTAAAACTTTAAATATATTTTCTTTGTACTGTTTTCAATTAAATATATGTAAAAGAGAATTTACAAATCACTGCTTTCTTCTTTTATGCGCATTTTACATACTGTCCCAACTTTTTTGGAATTGTGGTTTGTACTTTTTTGCAGTGCACTACAGTACAACTTGAAATATATGTAGAAAAAACTACACTTTTTATAAGTACAATAAATTACCACTATAAATATTTCAAATTCAGTATACTTTTTTGAAGTACACTACAGTACAACTTGAAATATGCTTAAAATAAAGTGCACGTTTTGTAAATGTACACTTTTATAAAGCAAAACTTTTTGTAAGTGTACTGAAATACACTTCTAACACAGTGAATTTAAAGTACACTTTTATAAAGCTCACTAATAGTATGTTATCTAGGAATAGAAAAAAGTACACTTTTTTATAAGTACAATAAATTACCACTAAAAGTATTTCAGATGTAGTATACTTTTTTGAAGTACATTACAACTTGAAATATACTTAGAAGAAAGTGCACTTGTTGTAAGTACACTAAAAACACTTGAAATGAAGTGACCATAAAGTACACTTTAATAAAGCTTACTAATAATGTGCTATGTAGAACTTGAAAAAATATATACTTCTCATAAGTGTACTAAAAGACAACTCAGAGGCTGTGTCCGAATACGACCCCTGTCTACTATGTGCCCTGTCCCCTCACTTTGCAAGCAGTGTGCGACCTAGTGAGGAAGTAGTTTGTAATATTTATTGAACATTTTTTTATTTTTTATTGAAAATATCAATCAGTTAACATATGGCGATTGTTACAAAGTGTAGATTATGAATGATTATAGAATTAACAAACATAAAAAAAGAGTAGTTTGTAATATGAACCCATCTTATACCATAGATATGCATATACGCTATATGTCTCTGAAACGCCTTTACTTCCGGGTTACTTACTGAAATTGTCAGATGAGTGTGCTGCTGAATTCCCTCAACAAAACCTTGGAAATAAGGGCTTCATCCTGGTATTTTAAGTGCCCCCATTTGTGAGAAAAAGTCGCTTTTTGACGAAGTGGACTCAAATATGCGCCCTCAAAAGGGTGTAGGGGTCGTATTCGGACACAGCCTAAGAATTTCAGATGTAGTATACTTTTTTTGGAGGTACACTAGAGTACAATTTAAAATATACTTACAATAAAGTGCACTATTTGTATGTGTACCGAACACTTTTAATGAAGTGAAATAAAAGTATACTTTAATAAAGCTTACAATAGCAATAGTGTGCTATTTATGACTTGAATTTAAAAAAAGATTTTTATAAGTACAATAGATGGCCACTATAAGTATTTCCAATTTAGTACACCTTTATAAAGTACACTAAAATACAGCTTATTATACACTTACAACAAAGTATACTTTTTAAAAGTATACCTAAATATCACTACAAGTGTTGCAGAATTAGTGCACTTATTTTTAGTACATTAAAGTTACACTTAATGACAACTATTTTGAAGTGCACTTTTTAAAAGTACACCTTAAACATACTTCAAATTAAGTACCAAAAAAAAAGCATACTTGTAATAACTTTTGTATACTTAAATTATATTTTTATAACACTAAAGTATACTACTTTTTTACCTGGGCCTGTCTGAACTTTGCTCTCCAACGGCCAGAAGCCCGACCAGTCTGTGGTCGAGCCCAGACTCAGCAGGACGAAGATCAGCGTGGCCAGGAACTCGGCGGAGACCGCCCGCCAGAAATCTTGTGTCCAATTCCCTTTGCATGCGGCCATTATGCACTCACAGTTGCCCGAGGATAGGCACCTCCTGCTCCTGGTGAAGGCACAGCACAACCCATCAGAATTCAATTCAATTCAGTTTTATTTGTATAGCGCTTTTTACAGAGAACTGTCAAAAAGACACTGTACAGAGAAAAAAAAGGACAATTGGGCTAAAACCAGGCCTGAACCCCCAAAAAGCGAACAAGGTAAAAAAAATCCCCCGTGGGAAGATAAACACTCAAACAGTGGAGAGAACTAAAACTTCAAGATGATGGGAAGAAATTTCGGGAGGACCCTGGCTAGAGAGGGGGAGCCCATCCTCCGCTGGCTGGCCCGGTTTAAACTAATGATGGCATGGATGGTAACACAATGTAATGAGGGATCTATCTCAGCAAATCAAATGGGTTGAGCAGGTTACAGTCTGAAATAGCAAACTGGCTGGTAAGTACAAAGTCCAATGAAGAGAAGGATTCAGCTTTTCAACACAGTCTCAGGATCGCTGGGGCGAGGTTAGACTCCCTGCGATTCACAGCATGAAGTCCTGCTTAGATATTCTATGATTACTTTAGCCTTAATTAGCTTGGAGAATGGAATGTACAGTTAATAACAAACATGTCGGGGTGTGCTAGCCACCTCAAGTCAGTGTCCCTGCCATTGTCTGCGTTTGCATAGCGATACAATACATTATTAATTCTTATGGTAATCATTTCTATTTCAGCAGTGGGCACAGGGAATTGCCCATTCCATTTCTATTGTAAACAGCCACGGCAGTGGACAGGTGTGAGGAGATCAATGATAGACTAAGAACAAATGGGAGTAGAAACTGTTGAACACAGATCTCAATGAAATGGACAAGTACCAACATCTGATTGAGAACAAGACAAAGAATTCACTGTAGGATTGCCAGAGTACCATGCAAAAAAGTCAACAACAAAATAGAACACGTCTCTCTCTCTCTCTCTCTCTCTCTCTCTCTCTCTCTCTCTCTCTCTCTCTCTCTCTCTTTCTAAAGCCTAATCATTTATTCAACTGGCAAGAACAAAGTCCTTTCCTTCTGACACACTTCAGATTAAGTGTCTCCATGCTGTTCTTTGTGCACAAGTATTTTGTACAGGAGAGAGGGCAAAACTTTAAAAAGTTAAATCAGAAATACGTCAAAGAGGCAGCAGAATGATTTTTTTTGTTTGTTAAACTTTCTACCTGTATTTATACACCTAATAATGGAAAACTTTAAAAGGGAATAATTTGAAGCAGACATCAGGCGACAAAGCAGACTTCAAATATAAGGCTTAACAGGATTCAAGTGAAGCATTTTGTTTGAAAGCACCTTTGGAAATGCAGACTTACCTAAAACAACCACGCGCTTTTCTTTCACCCAATATCCACGTGCGCAAACTCTCCTTTCATATCGTAATATGTGACGGTTGAATAATTTATGAACTGTCAGTTAATTGACAGAAATAACTAAATACAGCTAAATAATAAAGTATGAATCAAATCTAGTCAGCTATATCTGAAACTATCTATATCTAGCAAGTAGCCTATAATGGATACATCCATTTGGAGCTTGTGGCAAAGACTAATCGATAGGATAAAGCGCTTCTGAAACTCATGAAGTTTAATGAATCGGGTCATCGTTTCATCTGTACTTACTGTGTGTTTGCTGTAGGCTGTGTCTCGCGCAGTTCAAATGTATTATGTTGTTGAGAAAAGCAGTGCATCTCTGCGCTGAGGATAAATCAATGTGTTTTGAACCGAGTCGACCCGGAGGTGGCATTAATCAGCAAGCAACGGGGCATGTCCCCCAGGGGACGGTGTGTGTAGCTTCCGCCCACGAAAATTTCATCCAAAGACGCACTTTTTTCGAACACTGCGGAGTAGGATAAATAAATTTATGACTTAGAACAAATAACTATATTACATCGGAAGTCGTGACAGGGATTTTTTTGTTTTCATGTCACTTCTCGAAAATTGTCGTTTAAATACATAGTGACTCACTTGCGCAAACTTTTGCCACTTACAGAAGCGCGCGTAATACGGTAGCTGCAGTATGAGCAGGTAATTCCAAGTGCCGAAGTTATGGAAAGTCATGCTGTAGTTGCTCATAAAGGATATGTCACTGTCTATACTGTCCTCAAATCTACCTTTACTACCTATTCAACAATACTGAACAATTGTATTATTCATTGTATATAGGCTGCGTTGAACATTATCGTTTTACTGGCACACTGGGAGCTTCTTTGTGGTTGTCCCCGCGGAATAATTAAAACATTCAACATAGCAAAGCTTTTTTTCTGCAAACAATAAAATTATGTAAAAACCAATGGTTATAATATTGAGTGGTACATTGCGTATACGTATACTAATGTGATTATGACATTGTGCAGCCCTTCGTCGCAGTCTACATTGCCGCATGTTGTTTGCGGTCTCTACGTAGCCTACAGTGCCATGTTGCAGACTGTGGCACAGTATGAGGAGAATATGTAGCCTATAACAAGCAACGGCCTTTTGTAAATCGAACAAAATGTTTAAACCATGCACAAAAAGTTGTGAAGCAATGCGTGTTTTCTGTCTATAACATTTGTTAGGAGAGGCTAAAACACATTGTGACAGGACAATGACAGCCTAGTTTTTTTCAGCACTCTAGAACTATGTTAAAATAAATGCTACTATTTTTCGCACAAATAGTGGCTACACTCACTCCAAGCACAATTTTGAGGTATAACAGTGTCAGCCCAATTTTGCACGATTTTCACATTTAATTTACCCAGCACGTGGACTTCTGGATATAGACGCACGAGTTAAAGAACTGTGCAAACTAGGTCTACATTAATGTTGGCATTGCGAAGCACTGTGCATTCACCCAGAGTATACAAATGTGCACAGGACAGCACGGAGACCTGACTCACCTCAGTTCTCCCAACACCGCGCGCTCTGTCATGCCTCTCAGACGCGCGGGCCGATTACCCGCTTTTAGAGTTCTGTCTGGGCATTCGAACTTCACTGAGAGTTTGGTTACGGAAACGTCTGTGGCTGTGTCCTTCAGGCCGCGGCGAACGTGCTGAAGGACCGTCTGCAATGGTTCGCATTCGCATTCAGTCCTTAATCTAACTAATAGAGCAGAGTGACAGCACCCCTCTGGGAACTGCAGGTGTCTGAAATGTCCTCCCTCTGATTTGGCATTCTACAGGAACTGCTGCACTGATGACCGACAAGAGACCTCAGTGTACAATCAACGTGCATTTCTTCACTGCTCTAGATACGTTTCTGGCAGTTGGGCCGAATCGCAATCGGAAAAGCATCTTATGATACAGAAAATTGTGTACACGTATTGAAACATTGTGTACACATACTGCCCTCACTAAATGCCGGAAGAGATATGCGATTATTCTCGCTCTTTGAATTAAAATCTAGAAATCTCTCTCTCCTAGTATATATTATAAAATGCAGTTTAGAATAAATGTTATATGCTGTATATAAATATATTAACTTTGTTAGCAAATGTCTTCTATGCTCAGAAAAATGAGACAATTATATAGTTTAATTGTGATACCATTGATCAAATAAATGTTTTTTTCAAATGCAAACTTTAATGCAAAATTAATTTTATTTTGAAGATGTCACAATCATTGGCATCCCTG
The DNA here is from genome assembly GCA_022702515.1 of Ilyophis sp. 1 JC-2022. Lineage (NCBI taxonomy): Eukaryota > Metazoa > Chordata > Actinopteri > Anguilliformes > Synaphobranchidae > Ilyophis > Ilyophis sp. 1 JC-2022. Next base: position 122,965,695 of record CM040403.1, read on the forward strand.
TATTTAGTACTTTGTGCACCCTCCCTTTGCCAAGATAACAGCACTGATTCTTATCTTGTAATGTTTGATGAGGTTGGAGAACACATAGCAAGGGATTTGAGGCCATTCCTCTATACAGAATCTGTCCTGATCCTTCAGAGTTCTTGGGTCCTCTCTTGTGGACTCTTCTCTTCAGCTCACCCCACAGGGTTTCAATGGGGTTCAGGACTTGTGGACTCTTCTCTTCAGCTCACCCCACAGGTTTTCAATGGGGTGCATGTCAGGGGACTGGGATGGCCATTGCAAAACCTTAATTCTGTGGTCAATGAACCATTTTTGTGTAGATTTTGAGGTACTGCACATGTCGGATGATTGTCCTTCTATAAGATCCAACCACAACCCACTTTTAGCCTTTGGTCTAAAATATCCATGATGCTACAAGGTTCCCAGGGCGTTTGGAGAAAAAAACAGCTCTACAACATAACAGATCAACCACCATACCTCACAGTGGGGATAAGGCTCTTTTCTACATATGCCGAGCCCACCTTTGGTATTTATTGCCAAAAAGCTACATTTTTGTCTCATCTGACCATCTCTCTCACCCATATTGGCTACTGGCAATCACTTTGTTCAGACCTTTATCTGCTTAGACACTACACACTGCTTATGTACTCTGCTTGTCTGCCTTTTGATAACAAGGTGGTATTTATTTATTTTAAACCATTTTACTAAACAATTATACTTGATATATTCACTTTCAGTTAAATGAGATGGGAATTGTAATGCCAGCATTCTCTTGATATGGATAACTCAATATTACAGATTTTGTAATGTTTATCTGTTGTGTGCATAATGTTGTGTAAGGGGCAGATAACGGTGAAAGAAGCTGGTGGAATATCAGTAGGCGACAGAATTAAGAACCTAAACTCCTTTTAATGAGAGAAGGAAGCCACCAGAGATGAGATTTCTGTATATAAAGTGTTAGATGTCATTGAATGCTATCCTTTCAGTTCAGTGTATTTGTTCGGTTCAGCATCTAAATTATATGTAAATGTTTAAAAATGTCATTTTTTATCATAAAAAAAAACAATAAATTGGTGTGTAGTCTTACATATTCAATTAACAAGAGCACTGGACTCAAACCAGGAAAAACATCAAACACTCCTGACAGACTTAAAAAATCCCAAACAACATAAACCTTTGGTGAATCCATGTTCCCCCACATTTCCAGTGGTAGACATTTTTGTACGCCAAAGAACTCACTCACTTTTATACATTCGTCAAGAGATGTTTACATTGCTGTGCGACCGTGTATAGTTAAACATTAAATAATCCAAGTAAAAGAAGTTGTATATCCTTTCCCTTTCTGTGGGGGGCACTTGGTTAATATAGTGCTTGACAACTGAGGGTGTAGTTCTTTCTTCAGTTGAATGCCTATCTTTAAAGGAAGGGAACCGTAGATCTCCAGGGGCGCCGATCAGCCTGAGAAAGTAATTGGCGTCTTGTTCCAGAGTTTCAAACTTGCTGATAAAGTCGTAGGTAATGAAACAGGGGAAACAGAGCCAGTTCACCGCCTCCCAGTGGATGTCCATTCCCACTGGTCGATCAGCGTCTAGGAGGTATCGGATGAACTCTGTGAACGTGACCCCCGACCCCGACTGCAAGGCCTCCTCGGTGGCGTTTTCTCTGTACTTGCGGATTATGGCTCGCCCGAACACGGGATGGTAGTAGGGGTTGGGCTGCTCAAACTTGTCCCGAAAAGCCGACACCAGCCTTTCGACGGGGTCCCTCACCGCGATGACTTTGGTGAAGCTGCTGAGTCGCTCTTGGATGCCCGTCTTGTTGAAGCTGTCTAGTTTTTTTAAATACTTTCCGTAATGCACTGCATCGTGGGAGATGTTGTCCGTGGAGCCTGCGAGGCCGCTCAAGACCATCAGAGTCCTTTTCCAGTTGGAGCAGCCAGCTTTAGGCACCTCGCAGTAAAGAATTTTGTGTGCCTCCTCCACATATATTCGGGACACCATATTTGTGAGGTCCAACTTAGGGGGGCTGTTCCTGTTGAACTTTTCACAGAAATTTTGGAGGAAAGATTTCCGCCTCTCTTGCTCCTCATGGATGCCTGTCCACTGAATAAAACTGTGGTTTAGCATACTTGGGGTCATTTTCAGTTTGGGCTCGTCGACCTGCTTCAACAGAGAGCTTTCTTGTAGTTTACTTAAAATGCCATCGTCAGTATGGTTTGGAGTCATTTCACGAGGGTCAAAAGCTGTGTTTTTTGATCCATTGGATTTCATTGGGATGATTTGTGAGGAAAATCTCTGTTGGAAAACCAAAAAAAAACCATTTGATTAGACAACTGTACAGTATATTGAAGTGGACATGAACCTGTGTGAACATGTACTATGGGGTCATGATAGAGTGTCAAAGGGAGCCCTCTCTGCGACCTTTCCCCTACTCTATATTAGCATCCTATTCACCTGACATTTTGCCTTCACCCTTATCACTATTTGGAGACATGTTTAAGAACGTTGGTCAAGCGACCTCAAGTACTTTTCAGATGAAGTGGCAGTCATCATTTCTCCCGGGGTCCTGTCTTCACTGAGGACTTTGGCTAAATTTGTATTGCTGCCATTTGTTTCAACATGGCTGGCACAGTGTCCTTTGTTACTTTCTCAGCTGGTAAAGGTTTGTGCATATGGCTATGGGTCAAAACAGCCCCCTAATCAACGTTTTAATGCACACTTAACCAGTCCGCTGTTTGTCCTCAAGTAATCCCAGATGATTTCACAATGAAAGCACCTCTGTATTCATCCAATTCTGCCGCTAAACAAAAAAGCCTGGGACTAACTACGAGTTTTTGTTTACTGCCAAGACCAAGACAACCAAAACTTCCCATCACAGCTTAATTTAAAAATCACTCTTATGTAGTCGTGTAGGTTCACGCTCTTGTCCCGAGGCCCCTGTTTAAAAAAAAACGGACAAAACAACTCCCCCTCTTCTTGAAGCCGAGGAGAAACAAAAGTGTGTGTGTGACTATTTGTGTGTGTGTGACTGTTTGTGTGTGTCAGTGAGAATAAGAGATAGATCACGGTGTTCCAATCCAACACAGAACACACATTTCCTTGTAAATGTCTTTCACCGGTTCCCAGAGTTCTGATGAATACAAAGCACACCTCAGAATGAAATTCTCTCAGAGCGGCCATTCAGTTCCGGTCCTCATCTCGCCTTACGATTCATATCCAACAGATTAAACATGTTTTTTTTTTAATGTTCATCCCATATTTCCCCATTGAAGTAAGTAAGTTATAGATATCGGTGTCTATAAGCTGACTCTTCAATGAGCTCCCTGCTTGCGCGGCTCAAGCACGGCTCAAGCACGGAAACATTATAACATCAATGGAGGACTCTTGTCAGTATAGCACTAGTAATAGGGTTCCTCCCAATCGCTTATTTCTTCTTTCTCCTTAGCTCCACCCACAAGAGGATGCGAGGAAGAGATGTAACGATAAGATGCGAGGATGGAGGAATCGAGGCAACATGTATGAGGCAAATGGAATGTCCTTGCTCAGCCTAGTATCAGTTTGAAGCGACGTCCATTACAAATGACGTGTTGCACATATATCATGTTTACACTTAACTATAATGTTTTTCAGCCTCTTTTTAGATGAATAAACGTGGCTTTTGTTCGTGCTAAAAAATGAGTGTCATTATGGATTAAAGCGCCTTATATTAAATCGAACGGAACGGTAAGATTCGATTTGTGTCGGGGCGTTCCCGTCGTGTTTCAAACTGTGGCAGCTGTGGAGTGGTGGATCATTTATAGCATGTCACGAGTTCAGAAAAAATAATTCAGCAATGGCTACACTTGTGTATCCGCCGGGAACCTCCTTGTTCCTCGGTCCTCCACAGAGAATTTAGCAAATTGGTAGGTCCTGAAAGATGGCGGACCTCAATCGATTTCCGGGGCCACGTGAGGGCCGAGGAGACTAGGACGGATAAAATAAGCGATCGGAATGAACCTGTGGTATTTGGCATCTTAGAACTGTTGAAATTCATCATACTTACCCTCAGGCTGTGGTGTAGTGTTGCCTTGGGGTTAAAAACTGTAAAGAATAGAGAGAGTGAAAAGGATTAGAATTAATGCATTATGTGAAATTTCAACACACTTGTAGACTGTCGGTTACTGCATTTCATTAGATTTTTGATTCACATCATTATGGCAACAGTTTTTCAACATTTATCAACTGCAGTATATAACAAGCATGATGGTGGACACAGTAGTGGCTTCAACAATGCTATATAGTTTTTTATTGACTCTAAATGCATTTACTGAAAGTGGACGATGGGTGAAGACATTTTTAAAAGGAAGATTACATTTTCTTAGCATTACTTTAGATGACAAAAATGCTTTGAAAAAGAAACACGTTTGCTAAGTTTTGGGAAAACAATATTTTCGTATTTAAGAATGTACACACATTGTATTCAATCCAAAAAATATATATTTTGTGATGCAAAGAACCCAGACAGAATAGGAGCCAATGAAACAAAGCCCTGAAAATGCTCCATTTTATAAAAATTGTGGAAAATTACAAAACAAAAATGACATTTTGATGATAATTATATTCCACGAGGATACTGTATTTGCACGGTGAACGGCCTGTATTGTAGGCTGTGTCGCCGTGAGTGGTTATTTTTATGCTGCAGACGAAATCCATCTCTCATCTCTAAATATGTCCTCTCCTCTTCAGTTCTGATTTACTGGGCTCTGTAATTAAATCGTTTCTTTGGCACATGGGGCAATTTGAGTTGCACTGTGCTACCCTAACAGAGAGTGGAAAACATGAAATGCCCCTGTTTTTCAGAGGTTGCGAAACACCATTATGCACCGCTAACATAACCATGCTAACAAGCATGCCGTCTTGGCTGTACCGCTGCTCGCATGGCTGCCTGCCTGTAGCAGATGTAAAACGAAGATTACTGAACACATTAGTGCTTAATGAACTCGTAAACAGACGCGAGCCAGAGCGCAATCTCACAGCATTGCTGTGGTAGCGTGGCGGGAACAGTTCATTTACTTGGGGATACTGTGTCTCCCATAACTTCAGAGTAGATCATGTGGGCACCTGCACCAGCTGAGCAGTTATTCACCTGACATTGTGAAGAGCTGATGTGGTCTCAAGCTGTAATACACGGGTCAGGAATGACAGTGAGGACGAGGAAAGTGTGTGCGTTCTGTTAATATGAATTTTAATGATGGATAAGTGAAGCAAGAGAAAATTAAAAAAGAACATCAATCCTCCATCAGGAGGAAATAGTCTTGCAGGCCGTGTTGTACAACCATTATCCAGTCACTCTTATCTCCCTACAGGGTCAGATCTGAAATAGCTGAGGGGGGGGGAACAGGAAAGAGTGAAATAATGTCTGTTGCAGATTGCTGCGAGAATGGAGAGACATCATCATGGTATCTAAAACCTTGCAGTCACGCTGCCATTTGTCTCCAGGGTCAGAAACTATCAGCCCTAAATCTCACGACTGCCTTCAGCCTTCGACACAACCTCCCGAAAGCAGGGCTTCAGATCTAGAGGTAGACTGGGCCTTTTTGTAAAAATCTTGTTTTTGTTTTATAGCCTCTCTGTGCAAATCGGTCTGACAAGATTATAGCCTGCTTTTCAAACTCTTGATCTGTGTCACAAAATACGTCGAAGACGTTGGAATTGGCCAAAAGGTACGTCGTCCTTAAGCCAATTAGGATGGAAACTGTCGGCTTTCAGTATTTTTGTCTGTTGCCTTCCTATATAATGTAGTGTGAAGCCGGCCATCCTCACCCTTAGAGATAGTCAAATCTAAGAAATTAATATTGCTTTTAGAACACTCAATACACATTTTTACATTTCTGTTGTTAGTGTTCAAAAAATCATGAAACAGTAAAAGTTCCTCCTCTGAACCAGTCCAAAATAATAGGATATCTTCAATGTACCGCCCCCACCATTTTATCTTGTTACTATAATTATTGTAATAAATTAAATCCTTTTCCCATAAACCTAAAAAAAAGGTTTGCATGATGAGGAGCAAAGCATGCCCCCATGGCAGTACCCCAATCCTGAGTACACAGTTGGTCTTGGAAAGAAAATACATTATCCATAACTTCTGTAAGTTGAAGAATGAACTCAGAAGGAGGCAAGGAGTCTGTGGGCCTATTCCGTAGGAAGTGTTGCAAAGCTTTCAATCCATCGTCATGGTCAATGTTAGTGTATAAGGACTCCACATCCAAGGTTACTAAGAGACAGTCAGCAGGACTTCTCATGTCATGTAAGACCTTCAGAACATGAGTAGCATCCTGGATGTATGAAGGCAGTTGTTGAGCCAAAGGCTTAATATGAAAGTCTACAAACTGAAAGGCAGGCTCTGTAAGGGATCCATTAGATGATATAATAAGCCTCCCCGGAGGAGATTCAAGATTCTTATGAACCTTGGGGAGCATGTAAAAAGTAGATATCCTAGGATGTGCACACCACACTAAGTCATGCTCTTGTTTTGTAATCCATCCCTGCCTCCTTAGCTTTGGACATTTCTCTCAATGTCTCCTGTGTGTTGCACAATGGATTTGAGGACAGTTTGTGATAATATTCTGGGTTATCCCATTGCCGTAAAGCTTCTTAAACATATTTGTCCTTATCCATTGGATTACAATTACAGTATTGTTTTTTAAATATATATGTGAGGCACGGAGGTGAGACGTTTGCAAATAAGATCAGAGGACACTATACCTCAAATTAAAACGCATGCTTCATTATCAGCCAGTCAGCTAGCATAGCATCGGTCAAGCCCCCTGAGTGTGTCAGATTTGTTAGGTAAGCATCATTACTGATGAGCCAATCAGCAGGTTTGGAGCCCGCTGGTGGACTCCATGGAAATGCTTCTATTGGGACAGTCTTTGGAATGGAGGAGCTGGACGTTGCGGCGCATTCCATTAGCGGTTCTGGCTGCATAGGAGCACGACTGCTTTCTCCATTTTTATAATGCGTATAAGAATGGGATTCATGGGACATGAGACAGAATCCTCACGCTGTTCAGAACAGGAAATTGCACATAATGCTAATTGGTCCTTTGGCTGGTAGAGTAGCATAAGCCCTTCATTATAACAACGCCAGGTGCCATTAGCTGGAGCTAAAATGTATTTTACGAAGGCAAACCTTTCATAGCTTACAGGAAAAGATGTGGTGAATTATGAATGTTTGTAATTTGTGAGGTATGTAAGAACATAACTTAATATACACACAGGTCTGCATAGATATCTACTTACACATAAGCAGTTATACCGTCATATTTAAGGCACCTATATCTTACATGAAGTCAGAAAATGAACATGTTTCTACAGATGCAATCGTGAAATATGATTGGTAATATGTGACCCGCTCTAGAAAAATGAGTCTGATGTAAAAAAAAATTTTTAAACTGTTTATAATAAAAAATGATAATTCTTTTTACTCATTTTCTTAGAGCGGGTCACATATATGTTTACTGGAAAGGCTCAATACATTTGTGACATCACTGTCAGCCAAAGAATTAAATGTACCCGTGGAAATTTGTGTAATGTGCAGTAAAAGTGTTTTAGATTGTTTTGAAGGTAAAACTCATATTCAATTATACATTAATCAATGATAGTTCAATCAATGTTTAAATGTCTATGCCGCTTCCTTCTATTCCGTGTACATCAGAAGAAAACAATTATTAATACAATTTTTAGTCTAATTAAAACAGCTTTAAAACATACTTTTAATTGCAATAACTCATTAATATTATGAAATTCTTCCTGGGTTAAACATCATTTATTACCCTAAAGCTTAGTAAAGATCAGAGATATTTTTAATTTTGTTCATTAAAAGCCTGTATTAATTCCCTGAATTCTGATTTGCATTTATACAATTTATCCTGGAATCATCTCAAGTCTTTGTTGAAATTAAAATGAGAACACTGGTTTTCAAAGGCACCCCCAAGACTACAGCATTTAGTTTTAAGTTATTTGCTTAAAAAATTAGCATTGTAAAACGGTTTGTTTTCAGAAAAAAACTCTCCATAACTACACTAATTAGAATTGAAATATTCTAATATTTCCAGTGGTGGCCAATTTATCCTCATAAATCTGAATATGGAAACAAGTGACCTGCACGTATCCTCTATATTTATTCACATTCCATTTATTATCTTGGTTTTTATTAGTTATTTGTGATTTTTAAGTTAAAAAAATCAGCAGGACCGATGCTACTGGTCACTGGAATAAAGTACAAATGGTTAATTGGACAAGAGGAAACAGTCTCTGCCACGAGGCGCCCTCTATCGGCCAGCCTGTGTAACTGCAGGAGACATGTGGCTTCCTCAGTGAGGCAGCTCCTAATAGCTTGATCCATGTGGATTAAACCAGATGGATGAAGCCTATTCTTGAACGTTATCAAGCGTGACATGTTTTTTATTCCTGGACGCTAATACGTTGTGGAGAATAAAATTCCAGGCATCCACGATTTATCTTCGAGCGTTGCTGGATAGCCTTTCGCCGGACCCCACCTGACGCGTAAAAGGGACACAAAGAAGTAGATGCTAACCCACTCTGATGGGGGAGATTGGAACTAAATCAAAATTTAACCAGCTGTAATTACCAGGGAAAAAAAACGTTCTAACACCTGGTTCTGTCTTGGAAAAAAAGCATTTAGAGTTCTTTAAACAGTGAAATGTCATGGCGGTTCATTAGGCCGGAGAACAGATTCACAAAGGTCAAGGGGTCGTGACAACTGACGTAAATCGTAACGGTACTAACTAAGAAGATATCGTATGCTGAACTGACCAACTGAATCTAATCCTGAGGGCACTCCAATGGCTCATTTTCTGTGGCTATTAGCCTTCCACAGTTAACAAGGGTGGTTTATTCTAGTGAAAAACATCATTACAAGCCTGGCTTGTATTGAATATACACTATACTTTATAAAGTCATGTATGACTAAACTTTTGCTATCCATCTTTTCCTACCACACACCAAGCGGCAAAGTAAAATTATGTAATGTCCTTTGCTATGGGTTGTCAAAGACTGCTTTGATCAACTGGGGCACAGTTGGCATAAACACACAATTGGAAAGCAATTTCATATAAACATATTAACGTTGTGTTGTTTATACAATGTAATTTTTTAACATCCTTGTTGTATTGTAGTTTTTCTGGTGCAAACATATATATGTTTATGTATATATTATGACACAATAATCAGGCAGTCACAACATGGAGATGGATGATGTCTCTAAGATGCGGTGTGAAAGGCCAGTTGGTTGTTCCCAAACTGCACTCCAGGAAAAACAGCTCAGTGAAATGCATTCAAGTGTACTCTTAGGCAAATATGCTGGAGGCTGTTCAGCCCTTCAAAAGCATCATCTCCTAGTTGCCATGGTCACCAAGGACTACATCCTTCTGTTGGCAAGGACGGACTGAACAGTTGAATTTGGTTTTAGCTTGTGCCTGTAACTCAATGTATTTACACAGTGAAGCAAGCCAGAGGTAATTCACTGTGATTCCAGAGAGCAAAGTTACCACCTGCCAAAAAAAAAAAACACTTGCTTTGCCACTCCACATTAAATATGTGTTGAATTTCAGCAAGGAGTTATTGTTTATCTTGAATGATGATTCAAAGGCTGACATGACCCAAAGCAATATATCCCAGAGATCTAGTGGCTAAAAAACCCAAACGTTACAATTGTCTCAAGCATATTACTTCGTTCCTCTAAACCAGCTAAACCTGTCGTCGTTTTTTCCGATTAGTGAGACACCACTTGCTTACAGCTATTATTAGAAATAATGTCTTTCAATTCTTCAATTTGTTCAGCTTGGCTGGGCCAAGGGCCAAACCGATCTTCATTAATAAACTGCACACGGTAAAGTTTCCCACATTTGAGTAGAGACAGCACCCCCTACAGAGTTGCATAATCTCTGGGTTTGAAGCAGGACCAAACTCATTGGTTTCCCTCTGCAGTCAGGACATGAGGACCCTGGCTTGACTCTGATTGAATGGAACGAAAGAAATTTGGCTTCCCCAATATGTTTTGATTGTGAGGGAGGCCGATGCCCCCCTGTCCTGGCCCTGTAATTACCCCAGAGAAGAAAAACAGACCTCTGACTGTAAGGACGGGTAATTGTGATGCGTGCACATTTCCCGTGTGGTTCAAAGGATCCTGGGAATTGTTATGCTCAGAAAGTCGGCTGCTGTTGCCCCTAGCGCCCCCCCCACTCCCCTACCCCAGCCAGTCACCTTTCCTGTGACAGGGCATGGAAGTCCTGCTCCTACCCATCTGCCCTTAAAGCTCTCAAGCCTGTTTCTAGAGAATTTCACCTGGCAAATTCATCCCATCATTCACAGGCAAGCGGCGCCTCCTTTTCCTTCTACAAAAACAGACAGAGTGAGTTTGGGATTCTCTCCAACGTTTGAAGAGCCCCACACGCCACAAATTCCATCATCCAACAGGAGTTGGCCACATCGCTTTCCAGGGATGTACCCTTCATCCCCCCTTCTCTCCCTGCCAGACCTGGCCCCATTCTTTTCCAAAGCTGCCCCCCTTGCCTAGCCCGGTCTGGTACCCATTTCTGCTGGAGCCACAGCTTAATGGACAAAAGAGCTTGGAGCAACTACCATAGACTGGCTTCCACAGTGCAGTGACCAGGCTCCCGAGAACTGCACCAACAAACAGAGAGAATAAAAAAAACATCAATTCAATCTTCATTAATCATTTACTAAAACTCAAAACCAATTTATTGAAATCAGTATTAAGTAAATGAAACATGTAAATACAAGAGTAAATATTGTGTAATTCAACAAATGGTAAATGTGGCAAACCGGTACTGGACAGGGGAAGGCCAGAGGATATGAAGAGTGTATGGTACACAAAACTATAAAAAGAGCATTTGATTTATGCTGTTTTCACTTTTATACGTTTTATCCTTGTACATACATGCCCCCCTGTGGGTTAAAAAGTGCCGATCTGTAGCAGAACGTCTCCCCGTGCACATCAAATGCTCTCTCTCTCGCTCCGTTTCTCTCGCTCTCTCCCCCCCCCTCTCTCTCCATCTCAGTCTCCCCCTCCTCTCACTCTCTCAAATCCAAATCCAAAAACACTTTATTGGCAGGAAATACTTAGTAAAGCAAATTATTGCCAAAGCGTATAGTCCTACAATCAACAACAATAACAAGAACAGTATAATAATAATACACTCTCTCTCTCTGTAAGTTAGCATGTGACATTGTGTCTACCTAACACACACGTCAGGGCTTGATCCAAATCGCATTGGACAACGCAACCTTTGAATGCTCATGTGAATGCGATACAGAAAATCTGTATCATTCTGACAGGCGGTGGCGGGGGTTGGGGTTCAGAGGTCAGGGGTTAAACTGCAGATTCTGTAATGACTCTGATGGCCCCTCCTCCGCTCCCTACCCCATTCTCCATCCCGTTAACAGTTATAATCTCACAGGGGCTGACACCAACTCATAAGCTAGTGTGAAAGTCACCTGTTATCATAAAGCACTGCCCTCACTATTTTCTTTGTTTGCGTAAAAAAAAAAAAAAGATTTGTTGATGATATAATAAGGATACCGGAAATAATTATTGTGATTGCAGTCAATGCGAATGAGGGCTTAGAGGAAAACTTGATCCTCGATACCTGGCTACCCGCCTTTGAACTGTAGAATAGGGGGATCATTATTATCTAATATTTATGGGACAAGGTGGATCCATATCTGAGCATGGCAGCCTTTTAGAAAACAAATCTTTATAATGAATAATTTTAATAGAGTTATACTAATTCATTACTAATGCGCTGTTATATGTTAACAATACAAATTCATGCCTCTTCTATTGTATCAGAATACAATTAAGTGGATCATTTTGTAAATGTTTTACAAGTACCTGGAATAGAGTCAATATTTTTATTCCCGCTTAATGTCGACTATATAATCTACAACAGTTACTGCATTGGCTGAAACTCAGGCAATATTTCATATTTCTTTATCTGAATGGCTCGGACAGGGCATCAAATCATGTCCTCATTTGTGCATGTTTTACAGCCCGTTTATGAGGCAGACGGTTACTAGTCGCCTGAGACGTTCTCTGATGTCGTCGTTACTAAACAAGAATTACTGCAAACAGAACGCTGTAATTTGGCAGAGGGTGAAATGCATTATTGGTAAAATCAAATAAACTCTTTCGATTACAGCAACTAATAGACATGGAGGACTAGTGCCCCACTTTTTCCCGATGAGTGGGTTTTACACAGAGTCAACACTTTTGATACACACAAATTATTACCCATTAATACGCTGTATTATTACTGCTTTTGTATGAGAGTGTAAAATACAGCGATGGAGAGAGAGAGAGAGAGGAAGAAACAGAGATGGAGAGACAGTGAATAAAAGAGAAAAATAGTGAGGGAGAGTGAAAGACAGAGAAAGAAAGGGGGGATGCAGGTAGATAGAGAAAGAGAGGGGGGATGCAGGTAGATAGAGAAAGAGAGGGGGGGGATGCAGGTAGATAGAGAAAGAGAGGGGGGGATGCAGGTAGAGAAAGAGAGGGGGGGATGTAGGTAGATAGAGAAAGAAAGACAGAGATTGAGAGAGACCATCTGTATTGCACATTGGGCATGACGGCGCTCAGTAAAACTAAAGTAATATAAATCCATGGTACTCTGTCACCCAGGATTCTCTTACCCCACCCCTGTGTAAAATTGACTTTTTCATCTCTGTTAGAGTAAGAGCTCTGCATTCGAACCCTTGACAGATCTCCTTTCCTCCCGTAACGTTCACAGCGCTGCTCCAGAGTGCCACAAACAGCTGCCACAAGAGAAATTAAAAGATGAGTTTTAACGATGTCCCCATGTCTCCTTAATTAAACATAACTTGACTTAATTAATTTGACATGGGTATTTTCTGGCATTCATAGACATGTGGTGGTATGTGAACAAAAAGAAGTCCATTTAGCATGCAGTACATAATTCAGCTCTTATTCTCATAGTAAAATGGAAAATTTTAATTGACTATAATCCTAATTAGTTAAATTTTTACCACTGAGATGACAAATTGTTAAATTATAGTGTAAATAGTTTTGGGTAGGTTCATAGTTTTGCTGTCCTCTGAAAGAGTGCTGTTCAATCATCCTGGTGAGACACGTTTGATTGCTCGCTCGATATGCCTGCCTTCCTCCAAATGCTCTTTTCAGGTGAAAATAACTCTTGCAGTGTGAACCCTGAACAGGCATCATTAAGCAGCTCACAGCCACAGTATTATACTGGAGTTAAAAATGTATTTACGCTTCAGTCACAGCAGGGCTATATTGTGTGTACCAAGCTGGCCTTTTGGTGACACATTCACAAATATGATCTTCAGGCAGGAATAGACACAGATGCATTTAGAGATGACAGCTCAGTATGATAGGACACAGGATTTCTTTTTATTGCTATTTTCTCAATAAGGCTGTCACTGCTGTGAAAGTGAGCTGCTTTATGTTCTGAAAAAGCATACCGATTAGCCTACAGCGTATTGAGGAAAATCACTTTCGTGATGTTTCCCGTAACTTGCTTGTTTGTAATCTAGATGGACACTCCAGCTTGCAGAAGGCAACCATCTGCCATCTTCCGTAAACGTGTCCGTTGAGCTAGCATTAGCATTAGCTCTCAATACTGTGCCCTTTACGTACTTGGCACTTACATTCATGGTAGACTATTACAAGACAACACATTGGTGAAGCAGTCCATTTTAATGCTCAGTTTAAATACCACAATAAAGTAATGTAATTTCCCCTCAATTGTTAACAGTTAAATGCAAAAACTGTGTTAAATGAGTTGTTTTTCTATGTACTAATCAAATTTGTATTTAAAGTCAATGACTGAGGCAAAATCCACAATGTCTGCATTCAGTTTATGCGCTTTTTAAAAACAGACATTGAACTATATTACAACAATGCCATTCAATGAGCCATGTGCCCCATTTCCAAGTCAGCATAAGTATTGGAACAAATGACCATCATCGGTTTCAAATTTCACTGATTTACCATATTACTCTATTAACGAATGGAAAGCTGTGAGTGTCAGGGCATGGGTTATATCCTTTGGAAGCGTTTGTAGAGTCTACTTCATAAGCTAAAAGATACAAGCCAGCCGAGAGCCAGAGAACTGAGTATGACAACCAAGAAAGCCATTGTGAAGATGAAATAATAAAAAAAATATTTTATTAGTTATTGCCAAAAGTGTGTTTATTCCAAAGTCAACATAATGGAATGTCCTAGACTAGAGAAGGAACTAAGCAGGACTGGGGAATCACCAGCGATCAGGCCGTCCGTGGAAGCCGTCAGAAAGCGATGACAGGATGATTACAAGAGCTGTGAAATAAACGCTTATATTTGTCAGCTTGAGTAATTGCTAATGATCTCCATACACTGGGGAGTGAGAGCATCACAGTGCGGAGAAGACAGAGAGGCAAATTACAGAGGCTACACTTCCAGATGTAAACCTCTCATCAGCACCAAGGACGCAAAGGCAAGATTGGAATTGACAAAAAAAAAAAAAAAATACAAAGATGAGCCTGATAAATTTTGTAAACGAGTCTTATGGACAGATGAGACAAAGATAAACCTTTAACAGAGTGATGGAAAGATGAAAGTGTGGAGAAAGAGAGGGATTGCTCTGAACCCTCAGCGTGCTACTTCATCTGTCAAGCATGATGGAGGCAGTGTGATAGCTTGGGTCCGTATGGCTGCATCTGGAACCCGGTCAATGGTCTTTATTGATGATGTCACCAGGGATTACAGCAACAGAATGACAGCTGAAGTGTACAGAGACATATTGTCTACCAATAATCAGAGAAATGCCACCAAACTCATTGAAAGGAAGTTTATCATGCACCAAGACAATGACCAAAAACATACAGCGAACTAAACCAAGGAGCTTATCAGGAAGAAAAGGTGGAAGTGTTTTGACGTGGCCCAGTCAGTCACCAGATTTAAACCCCATTGAACTCGCTTTCCACTTGCTCAAAAAGAAACTGAAGTCAGAAACCCCAGCAAACACACAGCAACTGAGAGAGGCGGCGGTAAAAGCTTGGCAGAGCATCTCAGACGATCACACCATGAACCTAGTAACGCCAATGAGTCACAGACTCAATGTAAGGGGTATGCAATAAAATACCTTGCAAGTCATTACATTTGTCAAAACTTACTGTGTCTCAATACTTATGCTGACATTAAATTTGGGGGACTTGACTTATTGAATGGCATTATATTGTCTGTGAAATATTACATAAATGCAGACATTGTGAATTATATTTTAAACTCAAGACCAGTGACATCTGTGCCAGTACAGCCTTTTAAAATCCCCTAAACTTTGATCATTTTTACTGGCCAAAAACTGGTACGAAATGAACACAAACTCTATGATCTATACGGTATACTCTGCAGTATATATTGCACTGTGTATTGATTAGGCTTCCAGCATGTCTCACTGGTGTTAAAGTGAAGTGAAGGAACACAGGAACTCTCAAAACCCCAGTCTGGGACACTTGCGCTGTGCTATTCAGCTTCCTGTGAGTAAGCAGACTTCTGATCTCATTGCTCCCAGTTAGAGGGTAACAGCAGCTCCTCCGCTGAAGATTCCAACCACCCGCCCCCCCCACTGCTTCTCTGTACCCCCAGGAAGAGGAGGTGCTGGCATACCGCCTCCTTGAGTCTCGGATGAACAAACAGCAGGTGATTTTTCAATCTGCTGTCTCCCAGTGACTATCAATTTCACCTACATTCCCAGTTGAGGTAAACAGCTCCCCCCTCCTCTCTCTCCTTCTCGCTCTCCTTCTCTCTCTCCCTCTCTCTCTCCCTCTCTCTCTCCCTCTCTCTCTCCCTCTCTCTCTCCCTCTCCTCCTACCTCCCAGCTTGCAGGCTCTGCGGATGTGCGGAGAGGGAAGTAGTAGTCGATGCCCTCGTAGACCCGCGGAGCCTGAGCAGAACAGAAAGCTGCCACAAGGGGGCAGGTGTGCCGAGTCTAAAATGTCC
Source organism: Ilyophis sp. 1 JC-2022 (assembly GCA_022702515.1). Lineage (NCBI taxonomy): Eukaryota > Metazoa > Chordata > Actinopteri > Anguilliformes > Synaphobranchidae > Ilyophis > Ilyophis sp. 1 JC-2022. Next base: position 122,981,738 of record CM040403.1, read on the forward strand.
CTGTGGAGCACAGCTCTGAGCTGAAATAACACCATGTGGGACGGGGTCTCCGTAAAACACACACAATGTGAACGGTGCAGTTCATTTTGAGCTCCTGCAGTGGAAATATGTACACACAATATGTACACACAGGGCCCGTAGATCCCTCATATAAATCACAGACGCAGTAAGCACCATGTCCAAAGCTGCAGAATAGGATCCACCAAGGGCCCGTCACCAGGTTTATAGAGAATAGCAAGTAAAATTCCATTAAAATTATGTTATCAAACATTACATTTCCCATTTTGTTCCAGCTGGCCTGGCCTCCTTGTACAAAGCACTGTCGTGATCTGGACTGCCGTAGGCTCATTCCCTGTTGTGCTTGTAAAGGTGACCACCGCAAGAGCTTGACAAGATAAGACACACAATTAAGTGGTTGTGTTGTACATACCAATCGATCAAATTAATCTACTGCTGCCATCTGAAATGCAAGCAAAGCAAAACTTCAGTCCAGTGGAAATGGCTCTGCTTTAGAAGATAGGGGTGCTATTGGAGGGTTTCAGATGGATCACACACACACACACACGTTAAATTTAGCAGATGCCCTTATCCAGAGTGACTTGCACATCTTGCATTTTTAAGCAATTCAAGTGCAGTACCTTGCTCATGGGTGCAGACAGTGCCCTATCTGGGAATTGAACCCGCAATGTAGGCGTTTCAAGCCCAATTCCCTATTCTACACTACCATCCATACACACACACGTGCACACACGCGCACACGCACACTCGCGCAAACGCACGCACACACACACCCGCCCACCCAACTAAACACACAGGCTGTTCCCTTTCACATAGCTGGAGCTACATCCATCAGTCCCAACACTGGTTGGCTTTTCAGGGAGTCCGGTGTGCAGTGAAACAGATTAGAAACAGTCATAAGGTGGGTGCGTGTGATTTCTCAGCAGACAGATCTGTGAAAGAGAAACTCAGGTCATGTACAATGCCATTCACAGAGCCGAGGAAAGCACACCAAGTACTTCAATGTAACTAGCTTTGGGCTCACGTACTGTGCAGCACTGCATATCTACATCAATAAATAAAAGAACATAGATAACGTGCAAGAGGAGAGAATGTATGGCAAAATTCTGCAACAGATGCTGGGAAGTGGTGTTTGAATGCTCGTGTTCCGTACGCACACACACACACACACACACACATGCAGACACACGCATGCATAAACAGACACACTGAGAAAACTGGAACAGTCTGCCTGCAGATTACAGGAGTATGTATTTTTTTGGAGCGAGCAGTCTCTCATTACCTTCCCATTGCTGGGATGGGTTGTCAAGCCTCTTCCAGCTCTGGAGCACTGGAGACACAATCTCTCTCTCTCTCCCTCTCTCTCTCCCTCTCTCTCTCCCTCTCTCTCTCCCTCTCTCTCTCCCTCTCCCTCCCTCTCTCTCCCTCCCCGGGAGGAAAAGTGGGTGTAAATTCACCGCTGCAGAAAATACTGTGCTTTAAAACAAAACAAAACAAAAGCAAAAAAAAGTGTTAAGACTGAAGAAGCAGTTTTTCCAGCTGTGTGACTTCAGATGCTTTTCAGTTTCAAAGAAGGAGCCACAAAATGGCCTCCGACGATCTAACCGAGCTCATTTTGTTTTGATGGGGTGGCATTCAGCACAGGACCACCCTCCAACACGTCTGTGTGATATTAAGTACATAGATCTGCCCTAAATATAATATATACATATATTTAAACCTCTACATTTTTTAGATCACCTTTCAATTAGCATATTCGATGTAGTGCACTCTTTGCCCACCACCGATGCCCTCTGGGGCATATTTGGCTTCGGAGAGAGGGACATGCCGACGGTCGAATGTGTGACATGAAGCTCAGAACGCAAACATCAGTTAATCCTGAAATGTTTGTAAAACATGTTTTAAAGAAAGTCTTGAGAACAAATTTGTTCGTAGAGTGATTGGTGAAAGAGGTCCAATGTTCTTGAACTGGGGGGTGGGGGGGGGGGATATCAATGTTCTTGTACGGGGGAGGATATCAATGTTCTTGTACTGGGGAGGATATCAATGTTCTTGTACTGGGGAGAATATCAATGTTCTTGTACTGGGGAGAATATCAATGTTCTTGTACTGGGGAGAATATCAATGTTCTTGTACTGGGGAGGATATCAATGTTCTTGTACTGGGGAGAATATCAATGTTCTTGTACTGGGGAGGATATCAATGTTCTTGTACTGGGAAGGATATCAATGTTCTTGTACTGGGGAGAATATCAATGTTCTTGTACTGGAGAGAATATCAATGTTCTTGTACTGGGGAGAATATCAATGTTCTTGTAATGGAGAGAATATCAATGTTCTTATACTGGGGAGAATATCAATGTTCTTGTACTGGGGAGGATATCAATGTTCTTATACTGGGGAGAATATCAATGTTCTTGTACTGGGGAGGATATCAATGTTCTTATACTGGGGAGAATATCAATGTTCTTGTACTGGGGAGGATATCAATGTTCTTGTACTGGGGAGAATATCAATGTTCTTGTACTGGGGAGGATATCAATGTTCTTGTACTGGGGAGGATATCAATGTTCTTGTACTGGAGAGAATATCAATGGGGAGGATCGCAGCATTGGTGTTGCACGTTGGCTCCCGCAAAGCTGCACAATGTGATGACGACAATGGTTTCAAGATCAATACGGATCGCAGTCATATTCTGGGCAGGTGAAATGCTAAAAATGAATGATACTCTGGATGTTGTGGTTGTTGTTGTCATTTAACATGAAGCATAACAAAAAGAATGCCTTCAGGGTGAAAAAACTACCCACAATTACAATACATTCCTGATCCCAACCGGTCTCTTCCAATGTCGAGCCCTTTCAGAAAATCCCGCATTATTCCCTTTGTCTCCAGAGAGGCTCTCATTCCGCATGGAAACCAAAAGGAAATTATTGGTGCAAATGACCAGACTCGTCACTTCAGTGTTTCCCTTGACAACACTATTCAACTGAGAAATGTACACAATGTTTAAATACAGGCTCACACTGCTGCAGATAAACAGTAATAATCAGTCATGTTTAACCCCCTAATGTCCAGGTAGAAGCTGGTCACATGAGAACTGAGACAGTGTTCATTCCCGTAGGGGGAGAGCAGTTTGCGTGCACACCGTGCCGTCTTCCACATAGATTAGCTGTGGCGCTGCGGAGCCCGACTCCCCTCTCCTCCCCATTACAGGACCGCTGTGATACAAACACATCCGCATTATTCTCCACAGACCACGGGGCGGATGAAGCTGGCGGCCCGGCCTTTCTGCGCCGCCCACGTCGCGGAGTTTGGGTCCTTTTTTTCTTTTCCTTCCTTTCATCCCCCTTTTTTCTTAATATTAGTGTTATTGTGTTTCGCTCTGACCGCTGACAAACACATTCTCCCTGATTGGCCTCTGAGGGGGGTCACATGGTGTTTTTGTACTGTCCCCCTTAATGGGTATGAGAGGGCACAAGCGGTGACCTGCTGCTGCCACGGCAACCACAGTTGCTCACTTATCGAGGGGGGGGTCACTTCCTTCTCATATCGTCCCCTCCCTCTGGAGAAATTCTACAGAAATGACTAAATCTGTTCATTAGGTGTCCTGGTCGGAGAAAGATGAGCGACAGGCGGTTTCTTTCCTATAAAAACCATGTTTGGGGGAGCTGGGCTAAGCTGAAAAAGGTAGAGTTGTCCATCCATTCTTTTGCTTAAGTTTTTCACTGTTCGTGTTTCACTGACCCCAGGTCTGTACCAGGTGCTCACCGCCTCCAGAGAGCCCCGTCTCCCAAGGACCTCCTGGACATCGGCCTGGCAGTCAACACGAAGAGAGGAGTGTCCAGACAAAATAGGATCCCCTCCACACCCCGACGGTCCCTAACATTCCCACCCCATTCATGAATGTCACCAGGTGCATTCTGGTTAACTGTCCTGGCAATGGGAGCCCGGAAAAACCCAAGACCACGCCAGACAACATCACTTTCAAGAGACACATTTCTCATTCTTTCATCACATTAAACGGGGGAAGAATGCTAAAATGACAATAAAAATGACCCTTTTTGTGCGTGTCAGCAACTGCACGGCACACACAAATGCACACCCACACACACACACATTTTCCTGCTTTGAAAGCTGCTTATCATGCTTGTCTGCACTCCATGGCGGAAAGGTGACTTGCAGCAATGGATGCACTCACTCAAAGCCTTAACTAATCATAAGTGAGTCTGCAGAGCTCTCTGGTGGCTGGGAACAAAATGTAATTTGGAGCTTGGCAGGGGCTCTTCGGCCCAGCCCAAAAAAAAAAAAAAAAGCAGCGCATCAGCCACCAGGAGCGTCCTGAGTCTCAACTTCCTCAAAGTGCAACTTTCAATACTGCACCAGAGGTTTTTGATGAGGCTCTTGCTTTCCTACCCATATCAGTATTGTCAGATAGAGATTTGGTCACAGCGTGCTATGAAGTATCATAAGCCTGCAATCCGCAACTTGTGCACCGTGGTTCTTTTGTGTGTATTTACTTACACTACAAGAGCTACCAGCAATGGACTCATACTCAATAGAATAGGCACAGTATTAGTATAGCATTTATTGATGGAGAATCACATGCATTATAAAAGTTGGAAGTGATTGCTAATGCTACATTATCCCAGTTTGTGTGTGATATATGAGGCTTTCAAAAACATGTTTTTGCATGTTTTTCACAGAACTTAGTCCTTCAAGAAGACACAGCACAGCTCTGGAATTAATAAACATCTCTACTCTTTGTCTGACTGAGTTCCAGTCTTTGTTTAAGCAAATCAGCCTTTAATATGAGTTTATTACTTCTTAGTCAATACAATTGACCCCCCACAACAACAAAAACACGCAAGAAAATGTTTATGTGTATGTTAAAATTGCTTGCAGCTACTGTGTGCCGTAGGGCTGTAGATGTGTAATGGCTAGGAGGATTCCCTGCTCCCTCATGCAACAGCGCCCCCTCTGGTCAGTCAGGTGGCAGTCAGTCTGACTGCGCGGCTCGGCTGTCCGGCTGCAGACGTGTAATGAAGCAGAGGATAGCCACGCACTCTTTGAAGGGCACACAAAAAAACCTGCGCCTTCCTAAAATGATGGACGATGGATAGAACAGCTGGCTTACAAATGCCTGGGGGGGCATTCTTAATTTGGGAAATGAAGAAAATAGATAAGTCATTAAAACCTTTTCAATAAAGACGGATCTACAACACTACAGGGAAATAGGGAAGGCTTACCAATGAAACTGGGTATTTTAAACTGCGGAAACGTAATTGGAATAAAAAGTTGTTAAAACATTTTCAATAATACTACTTTATACAATATAATACCAAGAAAATGTCAAGAAAATAATTATGTTACCTTAACATTTCATTAAGGGCCAGTTTTGACAGGTAAAGGGCTGTAGTATGATGCATTCATAATTAGCAAAGGCAAACAAACAAAGACTATGAATATAATGGTTGTTTTGGTTAGAGCAGTTATTAAAGTTTCACCTAAAATGCAGTAAGGAAAGAATGTCATTTATTTAAAATACATTAACTTCAAAAGCTTTCAGTGTACCGTTATAATATCGGAGATGATAAATTATATCCATTCAATGTTGAATGCTTTAATAAAGTGAATATTTGTAATGGCTTGAACATATAAACACAAAATGCATATAAGCAGCTAAATAATTTACTGCTGTCAGACTTTTTCTACAATACTCAACACCACACACACGCATGCCGAACAATGATTGTCACTATTATATGTCACTGCAGCTACTACGGGTACAAGTCATTTACAAATATATTTATTCTACAACAGAAATGGGCAAGGCACAAGAGTAGACGATTGGAGTGGGATGCCAGATGGTACTCTCCATAATGTACAACAAGATGGATGACAGTGATATTTGTAAACCAGTTTTTCTATTATTTCTAACTATTAAAACATCTGGCGATAATAAGGAATTATTTCCACCTTCTTAGCGCAGGTCCTTACAACCTAATTTGCAAAAATCCCCCATTGCTTGATATGTTTATGTTTGAAATATACATTTAAAAAAATGTATGTTTAAAAAAAGACTGCCTTCTGTACGTATGAAGAACTAGCCACATACAACACACACACATTTTTCAATACACACAAAAACCATTGCTCATAAAGAATGTGCAGTGGCAGTTTAGAATCCTTAGACTCTGTGTCCATCTTTTGAATATGCGGTGGCAGTTTAGAATCCTTAGACTCTGTGTCCATCTTTTGAATATGTTGTAGATGTTTTAAAAATAGAGCCTGGGTGAGCAGATAGAGACAGAGGGAAGGTGTGAGAGAAGTGCTTTTTGTGTGGAATGGTTTGCATCTAAATGAAGACAAACGCCACTTTAGAGAGTCAATACAAACACAAATATCAATAGCCTTGAACTGTAAAATTAATTCTGCTTTGATCTGAATAAAAGCTTGGTGTGATTTAAATAGATGCTGGCAAAAGCCCATTTCTCACTCTCTCGGTCTGTCTCTCTCACACACCCACACACACACACTTTTTTCAGCAACAAACATTGGTTCTAGCTGCAGTCCAACTTCGATACATCAACCTTCTTCCTTATCTTTAGGGAAAGAAAACAGTGGAATATGTGTTTCTTCCAAAGTTTACACAGCATCGGTGCTAATTTGTAAAAACAAAACCATGACAGATGACACGAGGGACCTCTCAATCTGCTGCTGCTTTGTCACTTGTCATTTCCATAATAATTAACACTGCTTCAGTGATTCTCTCTTCTCTGATGGGGTAGGGATGAAATTCACTGATAGGGAGCAATCGGCAATGTGCAACTGCAGCTCCTTCCTAGAATGGATGTTATGTTCTTATGATCAGACATTGTACAACAGTAAAATCCTCCAACATCAATACTGCAACTAATTTGCTGAGATAAAAATGTCTTTTTTTGAAATAGTTTTTACAAAAGGGCCATTTCTCGTTTTCAAATGAACATCGCAACCCGTTATTGAATTCATTAAAAAAAATAAAAATAAACTTAATACAATACCAGCCCCACATTCCCAGTTGCTGTCATATTTCCTGACGTTCAGATATTCTCTATTCCCAATGTTCTCAAATCACAGCACTCAGTGAAAAGCTTGGAGAAAATGCAAAGTGAAGAGATGAAGCACAGAAGAAATTTGCATTCTAGGACCGGAGAGGGTGTTTTGTTGGTACAGGGGCATTCTGGGGTTTGTGGTCTGAAGCAAAAAAAACAAACAAAAAAAAAAAAACGCTTCAAGTAACTCCAAAGCAGCTTGCAGCAGGCCTCCAGGGGTGTACGTGTGTATATTACCTGATTATTCTTCCAACATGTTGATGTTCAATCTTATTTTTGGTTGGAACTATTTTCTATGGCACATGCAACCCCAGACCGCTGAGCTCAAGAAGAGAAGTACAAGCACAGTTTAAAAAACATATTTTTATTTATAATTGTGAATAAACGCTATAACATTAATGTGTTCATATAGTATGTATGGCCTCTGGAGACAAAATACCGCTGTATAAGTGGCTTTGGAGTGACTTGAAATGCATTTTCTTGTTTTAGACAACATTATTTCCCAATGCCGCTATATAAGCAATTGTACAGTTGGCAGGTCATCAGAAATGTCTGTAAATATCTAAATGATTTTTCATAAGACTGAAAACGGTCTGAAAACATACATTGAAACAGAAATAATAATAATTTAAAAAAAACAGAGTGAACAAACTAAAAAGCAGACACTGTGGCCCTCCAGGCGTTGACTGAGATCGTTTTAAAGCTATAGGTGCGTTTGGTGAGGTTAAGAGAGACAGCTTTGCCTGCAAGTCTGAATCGGATCCAGGCAGTATTAGCCACATACCAAGCAGAGGGCGGGGGAGGAGAAGGTAGAACCAGGGGAAAGAACAGATCATATGGCTCTTCTCTTTTACACACTTTTATTCCACTAGGAGTCGTGTCTGAAGATCAACAGCACTGGTAATGATCTGAATGGAAGGATGACAGAAAAACCCTGTCTAAATTCCTTAAATATCTGAAATACTGCAGGTCTGTCAAAATATACCCTTCGTTTTGTTCTTTGCCGTTTGACTATCGCTGTTGATAGGGGATTTTTTCCGCTCTTCTGGCTTTTAACGTACAATCGCCCGTGTTCACCGTGTTTGAAAAAGAAAGTCTGGAGCGCCGCTGCGGCAGTTTCGTTCGCCAACAGTGGTGCTGTTCGCCTAATTAAACAAACACGACGTTCACGATGCTACCTCTAGAGGGCGACAGTGTACTTTGAAAAGAGGCGCAATAAAACCATATCTCTATAAGGTGTTTATAAACCCTTCACAGAGATTCCAGGACCCAAATGAGTTGTCTAATGTGGAAATTATGGGTCCATTTTTTTCTTGCAGAAAACAAACAAAAATCCATTAGCATCCACCCAAAAGGACACCGACATTCCTCACAACAGCAGCACAATGTGAATCCTTCAGTGGAAAGCAGTCCGGTATAAATAAAGTTATTAAAAGCAAAAGGGTATTTTTTTGTTTTGTTTTACTCCAACATCAACAATTATTTCAAACCCTGTGCCAGGCATGAATAATAAAACAGGAAGAATGAATAATACAAAAATAATAACACGCTGTAATGTTTAAAAGCTTATTTGCATTTGTGTTGTTCACACAGATCTAAAAAAATTTAATAAAATATGTGAAAAACAGAAATATATTCAATGTTTACAGTAAGTTATAATTTATTCATATTTTTTTATTTCGGCGCTAGCTGCTACTGCAACGTTTACTCAGCATACAAACAACGCAAAAAAAAAAAGTGATTGCGTTGAGGAATGCACTCAATGTACAAGTATGTCGTACTGAAGGGGTTACCATAGTTTCAGCTGAAAATTGGGTGATGCAGATGGCACGCGTAGAACAGGAGCGATAGCACGCACATCAGACGGACGCTAATGACTAGCAGAAAGTTGAAAGCTAAGAGCAGTGGCTTCCTGCTCACGTGTGGGCGGCTCTCTGTTCGAGCTGCCGTGTGGAGGTCGGCTAAATTGATTGCATCTTTGCTGAAGCACAACCATTTTTTCCCCCGTCAGCATAGGCCTACCCACATTCATCATTAGGCCTACACGTTAATAAAAGAAATGGTCACAATAATCTAATTTGCTATAATCCCTTGAATGCATGTATCAGTTAATTATCTGAATCAGCCATCAGTCACGCCAATTATATTACGGAGAAGATATGCATGTGCGTGTGTATGCGTGTGTGTGTGGATACACTTTTTTATAATGTATCCATATAATGTAACTGGATATCAGTATTGCAGGCCGACTTGTATTTCTTTCAAACTGCTTTATGGTTTGTGGAACCGGAGAGAAACAATCAACTGATTGATTTGTAACTGATTACAAAGACAGACTTCCATTCGGACCCCATTTTCTACGTTAGATGGGAAAGCGTTTACATACCTCTCCCTCTCCTTCCACAACACGCTTAAGGAACAAAGGTGTGACGGGCGTTCACAAAATCTGTCAAATTCACCGGAGAGTTCGCCTGCCACTCGTTTTTGCAGGTGGCAAAGAAAGGGATTCACAGTTGTGTCCACGCTGAACACAGTGCAGGGTGATAGACGTTTCATCACCGCGTGTGGCCGAGGTCAGCACTCCCCGCGAGTGACTGTGACAGCCTTCACCTGACACTCCACACCTACCGAGAACACGAGATCTGGCGTGACCGCGTCTTTCACGGTTAACAAGACGTCACCACGGAAACCGAGGGCCGTCGCGCAAATGGCACGGAGCCAACAAAAAAAAACTTTTGGTGGGGGCGTGCAATGTCCTCTCCTGGTGAGGGCGCACGACACATACACATTTCACTGTTTGAAATGTGAAAACATATTACTGACACAGCCCAACTGAATCCGAAGCTCAAATGAGTAATCAGAAAGAAAAGTGCTATAACGGATTAACCCTTTGAAGAGCAGGTTTTTTGGAATGTTTCTTCAAAATTCTAAAGCGGACGTCATACTTCATCAGACATGGTAGACAAAAGATGTTTAGACAGAGACAAAAGACGTCCACAGGCACCTCGAACGATTTACTTGAAGACAAACCGGTTAGAACTGTGCTATTTAGACCAATTGCAGACAGGGGCGGGTCAATGAACAACAAACTTTGCGGAGAAAGTTTGCCTCGGCAGCCTGCGCAGAAGACATCATACGAAGGCAAAAAAAAAAAGGTCTTTGTTCTATTCGATGTCTGCAGATGTCTAAATGACAGGGTCTGATGAAGTATGCTGTCAGTGTTCTAGAACTTCAACTGCCAGTAGTGATTGTGACATCAGCATTAGAATGTTCTGTTAAGAACATATTTGTTGTGTTCTTACACCTCAAAGGGTTACAATCAGGGGGCTACAAACGGAGGTCTCTCTCAGAAATGACAAGTTCACAAGTGGACAACCAAAGGGAAACAGAGGCTGCATTACAGTGCTTTGACCCGGCTATCCCCTCTCGTTTTCCTGCTTAAACTAATTGCCTGTCAAACACTGTTTAGACAAAATATAGGCTACCTAAAGTACAGAAATACCTTTTTGGGGGTGAAATGCAGAAGGGAATTTTCCGCTCCGTCACATCGCACTGGCCGTGAAAGAATACCGACTGACAAGGCGATCTCCTCGGAAAATGAAAACAAGTTTGCCTGTCAGACTAAGGGGGAAGCTCGTCCCTGAGGTCCTTGTCATTCTTGACTGAAGTGGTCACTTTCTTACTGAAGAAAAAATAATAACCATGATTCCAAATAAAGTGCACCTCCACCCCCCCTCCAACAACAAAACATTTTCAAATATATATATATATATATCACCCATTCTTGAGTATTGGTACAAAACCTTTTTTTCTTTGCTATTCAATTATGAATATATAATTATATATTTTGATTATTCAAAGTATTGGCTATTTACTATTAACCCCTGTAAAGAGGCCACCTCCCAGTGGTGAATGCTTTTCTTAAATAGCACTTTTTGCAGCTGAGAACTTGAATTTTTTCAACAAAAAATCATAGTATGTAATGTTCCATCGTTCAGTCCAAAAGCTCTTTATTATCCACTGGGTGAGCAATCAGACACCCCTCCATCTACAGAAGCTGATAGAGAGCCAGCTGAGGCCACTGGAGGCAATCTAATGGAGGAGTGTGCAGATGAACACAAGATTTTTTTCCATGCCCATCCATCTCAGGAACATTTCCACCACTCCACCACTCTGCACTCTTGCGAAAAACACTCACCTTGTCTTTGCCTCCTCACATGTCCTGACTGCAACTAGACAATTTGCATCATTGCCCTTATCAGGATCATCCAAGCAATATCCCAGAACAGAACTGTGCTGCTAGACTGTGATGAGAGGTGCGAAAATATGAACACAATACACCTGCACACATCACATTTACTCCACTCATTACTTCCTCTTCCTCCAAATATAAAATTGAACTCAAAAATCCCACTCTATCCACATTGGCCCCCCCCCCCCCCCCCCCCCCTACCTCCAAGGAACTGCTCACCCCACAAACCTCCCAGGACGAAAACTGGCAATCTCCCCCCCCCCCCCCCCCCCTCCCCCCAGCGCCGGGGGGGGGCTGGGGCGGGCTCGGCGGGCTCTCTCCTCATATACTCTCCTATCTGGAATACCACCAAAAAAGACCAAAAAAACCACAAAAAAACTAAAAAATTAAAAAAAAACCTTTTTTTTTCCTTTTTTTTTTTTTTATTGTTTTCTTGATAGTGTGTTGAAATTGAATTTTGAATTGTCATTGACACATTCACACACACACACACACACACACCACACACACACATTACACATTTGCGTGTACACCCAGTTATCTTTTTTTTATTTATTTTTATGAAATTGTTTTAGTTCTGAATCTGAATGTTACGCACGCACGCACGCGCCACGCACGCACACACACACACACACACACACACATCATTTTCATACACCCTTTCATGTTTTTTTTTTTTTATTTTTTTGTTTTTTTGTTTTTTTTTTTGATTTTTTGAAATTTGAAATTATTATATTTTATGCACTGTTTTGTTTTTATGCTGTATTGTATTTTTGATTTTTTTTTTTGTTGTTGTTGTATTATTGTATATATTATATTTTATTTTATTTTTTTTTTTTTTTTTTTTATTTTATTTTATTTGACTTTTTTTTTTGGTTGATGATTGTATATATTTGTGTTTTTTTTTCTGCATTGCATTTTTTTTTAATTGCTTATGCCCTGCCCTTTTTTTTTTTTTTTTTTTTTTTTTTGTTTTTACTTATCTATTTTTAAATTTGTAGCACTTTGAGATTTGTTTCAAATGTAAAGTGCTTTATAAATAAAATGTATTATTATTATTATTATTATTATTATGAAACAACAAAGAGCTTGGACTAGGTGGGAGCAGGTGGTGGGTAGAGAGATCACACGGCCTGACCTCTGGCAGGCAGAACCGCGCTGCATCAAGTTCCGTGTCCAGGCCGTTTACAATGTCCTTCCCAGCCCTTCCAACCCACACTGCTGGGGCTTGGCAGGAACCCCGGAGTGCCCACGGTGTTCCAAGGGAGGAACACTCAAACACATCCTGAGCTGCTCTCTAAAGGCTCTGGGAGAGGGCCTCTACCGCTGGCGGCACCACCAGGTACTGAAGACCATCGCAGAGACCATCTGAGCTGGGATCTGTGCAAACAAGTGGACACGGACCACAAAGAAGACCATCAGCTTTATCATAGCTGGGGAGCAACCCAAGTCGACAGCTTCTTACTGCCACACAGGACTGGCGGCTCTTGCTAGACCTGGACAGACAGCTCCAGTTCCCCCAACACAGAGCAACCGTGAGACCTGATATCCTCATTGTGTCTGAAGTGACGAGGAGCATCGTCAGGCTGTAGCTGACCATCCCTTGATAAGACTGCTTGGGGGAAGCTTTTGAGAGGAAGATGACCAATTGCGACGGGATGGTCAGCGAATGTCACAAGCAAGGCTGGAAGGCAGGGCGTTCGCCCATAAAAGTAGACTGCAGAGGTCTTTCTGCAGCTATAATGGGCATCACGGGCCTGTGCAGAAGTAGAGTCATATGCAACAGCACCGAGGTGGCGGAAGAACGTTCTAGCTGGCTCTGGATCAAGAAGGCAGATCCTTGGGAGAGCCACTGCCACTAGGACACAAGCTGGGGTCTGATCAACCCCGGCTGGGGTGCCTGGGTGAGGGTGTTGAAAGACCCGAAACACCTGATGACCCCAGGTTACATCACCGATGATGTGCCCTTGTGTGTCTAAAGATCACTTAACATTCACACCGGACTCCATTACAAAAAGCTAGTTTTTTCTAAATAAAGCAGATGTTTCGGCTATAAAAACTAGTTGTTAATGTTCTAATAGTATTTAAATAACTTCATTAAAAATAAATAGATAATTTCAATAACATGATTCAATTACTAAAGAGAATTGAGAGTGAAGTCACCTAAAAAAGCATAGATTCCAACTCCGTCAGATAAAATGTTATATTTTCTAAGGGTGGGACAATGCACCGATGCATCGCGATGCATCGATCTGAATGTGTAAATACAACTGCATCGATCTGTAAGATTAGAATTGATAAGCATCGATTAATATCGCATTTTAAATGAATGTGCACATGTATTCATTTATTCAAAAAAAATATTCATTTCATTATTAAAATATATATTTCTGAGACACGACTACTTTTAAAACTGTTTTGACCAGCTTCAATCCATGTTTCTGCTCCAACCCCCACGTAAGCCTGAGTTGAAAGCAGGGACAGGCGGGAATCAAGCGACAATGAGACGGACAGATCTGAGCGAAATGGCTAGCTGCGTGCGACAAAAGAGACAGAAACTTACGAATGTTCCGAACAGAAAATCAGTGGTATGGAAGCATTATTTGCTGCAAAATGTATGGCATGCCTTAACAATAAACATAATGCTGTGAACTTGGCGTAAGGTTCTAATTTAATATTTAATTACTGCTGAATGTATTGGTATCAAATCACATTAGCATACCTATTACATTTTTTAAAAGTATCAAAATTAATCGAACCGAATCTTATCGAATCGAATTGTGGTCAAATGTAAGATGTTATGATGCATCGAACCTTTGCCTAAAGAATCGTAATCGAATCGAATCGTTATGGGATTGAATCGTCCCACTGCTAATATTTTCTCATTTCACGTGGGGAGTACTCATTTTATTTTTCTCAGTTGCTAAGAGGACTCTTAATGCAAGTGAAAACACACATTTTTAAACCATAATTCTTATTTTGTTTTGATTTAGAAGGGAGTTGGAGTTGACCTGTTATGTTTGAGACAATCCTGATAGCAATATTATTTCCAAAATGAGATTACACAGATTACACAGTCTGGAGAGTCTTGTATCTGAACTCAGAAATGTAATTTACTTGCGAGTTAAAGTTAAGAATGAGTGTTGATTGAACCCAGGCCACTATAAAAGCACAATGCAGTGGAAATTAGAACACTATCCCTGAACAGTAATGCCTCTTATGGCAACATTACCCAATGCAGAGTCATACGATACCTCAAGCGTCTACGGTAGCTCCTTAGATCCCGTTACGTTGGGGCGTAGGAACATATTTTTCCCAGAAAGGCCTTCTTCTACATGGCCTTCCCCTCAGCCAATGAGATTGCTCGATTGTAACTTGCTGTAAGGCAATAACTCTGATTGCATTACATTAGAGACATTTTAGTAGATGCTCTTACATAACTTTTGTATTTTTATAGCATCCATTTATAATACAGCTGGATATATACTGAAGAAATTCAGGTTAAGTACTTTGCTCAAGGGTACAATAGCAGTGTCCTACCTAGGAATAGAACCTGAAACTTTTAAATTACAAGCCCACTTCCCTACCCATTATACTGCCGTGATCTAGAACCTACAATAAAGAGGATAATGAATGAGCAGCAAAAATGGCTTTTTTGTTTGGTCTACTGTATTTATTTGTTTACTAACCAAGTCATAAAAATACCACACACTATTGATTTTGCTTGAAAAACCTCTGTTATGTCACCTCTCAAAATGTCACTGTTCCTCTTACAAAGCTGCTTTGAGCGCACAGTGGGGGATAATCAAACCACAAAACCAGAAATGCCGCCCTTATAATCATGGCTAATGAGCAGGACCAGGCGCTTTTGACAGGCTGCAGTCCTAATAGCAGTAATAATGATAGGAGTTTCTCAGTGAAAGCCAGACCCTGTAATTTTGTCATTTCCTCTATTCTTGTAAGTCATCGGTTAAGCTGAGACCTTAGATAACACCATTCCACACACAAAACGTAGGCAGGGTTACAGCAGCTATTATTGCAGATAATAAATTATTATAAATTTAAATTCAAAGTAAAGTATGGCCCAGACTTTTGGATAAAATATATCAGGCTAAGAAGCTGAAATTGCATTACGGATTTTTCAGAAGTGTCCCTGTAATGTCTAGCCAGAACAGGGCAGAGCTCCTACATGCATTAGTCCGGCAGTTCAAAGTGAAGTCCACCCTGGCTGAAGAGATGTTTTTTTTTGCACGCCATCACTTCTTTCATATTTTTTCCTAATTTGGAGAAGAGCTTACCCTTCGCCAGCGTCGTTTGATGTGCTGTGCAATTAGTTTGATGTGCTGCCTGCTGACCTCGGCCAATCACAGCGCAGACGCCATGCATGGCTGACTTCCCCACACCAACTACTGAGCCGCTCTGTGCCTTCAGCTGGCTGGCCATCGATGTGTGAACCCCCCAGCCCCATTCCTACCCCTGTCCAAACCCTGCACCCTGCACCCCCCCCATCCCCAAATCCTTCATCCTTTATAACCAGCAGGTGCATGCTGGGTAGCAGAGAACAGATAGTACTTCACTCACAAGAGCAGTGGCAGGTCCCTCCTGCTGTGTGAGAAACTGAGTACAAATCACTGGGTAGCTGTGTTTACTGTGGGGCAGGGGGGGGGGTTATGGTTGTAGGGTTGTAGCAGGTGACAGAAGAATCCCCAGCACTGCATCACGGGCGCGGTGAACGCCAGCATCTCTCTATCCTGTGTGGTTAAAAGGCTCACTTGGACCCTTGTGTTGCGATTTGGCCGCTCTGTTTGCTCTTGAAGACGGAGAGAGGGGAACAGAACCGGGAGCGGCACCGAGGGAGAGAAAAACTCTCCCTGCAGACAACGGGCCAGCGCCAACGCTTCAGCCTCCTCTCTGACCGAGGCTGCTGGAAACAAAACAGCACCCTTCCCACCTCGGTCTCTCTCTCTCTCTCTCTCTTCCACCCTCTCTCTTATCTCCTCACCCTCCCCAGAGCGTTCTCTCTCTCCTTCTTTCTCCTCACTCACTCTGTCTGTAATATCAGCGTTATTTCCTCGTTCTGCCAGCACGCTGAGTTTCCTTTTTTATTTATTCGTTTCGGTTGTCTCCCAATCTGCCACAGTGCCAGCGACAAAGCTGAGAAGACGACGCTCGTTCAACGTGTGGTTAAACCAGGTGCTTCTGGAGAGAGAAAAAAATGCATCTCAAACTGCCATGCCTGTTTATTTATTTCATTTCTCCTCCCAGACGGCTCAAGCTAAATTAGAATTATTTATGATAGTAATGTTACTGCATGGGCCTCCGTGGATGAGGGAGTTGAGTTGAATTGAGCGGGTCCAGACTGTGGAGTGTTTGAGATGGCCGGGCGCTCAAGGGGACAGATCCTGGTTCATAGAGGCGTTTGTTCGTGGGTGGGTGGAAAAAGATATCTCAATTAGTAGGCATCAGCCTGTGCCTCTCACAGCCACATCCCCCTCCCGTGGTTAAAGAAAAGGGTTCAGACGAGGGTCAGGCCTGTATGAGGGCGCCTACCCATTGGCTGTGGTCCCACTCTCACAGAGCTCCCAAAAGCCTCTGCTTAAATTACGGACATGAGCCTCTGTTGACATCTAAGATGCGTCACCGCGGAGGTCACTAGTGGGACCGACGCAAGGTGCAACAATGGGCAAACTGAGAAGGAATGCATTTGGAGTTCTTACCCCCTGTTTTTAGAAGAAAAAAACAGGGACAGTACCCTGCCTTGCCCAACCGAGAGACATTCACGCGTGCGTTTAAATCTGAAACACGTTTAACCTCCGGAGCCGTGAGCCGACGACAGGAAACGGCGGCGAAGCGCGCACTGTATCAGAGCCCAGCCTTAACTTACTTTGACAGTAATATCCGCACTGCATTTAATCATTAAAAATGAATTGATTAGTGTGACGAGGACCCGCCCACGCGGGACTGCCAGCGCAGCGAATAAAGCCGCCTCTAAAATCATTCCGCAAAGCTTTTAATGCATTGTTTACAGTGCTGCCTGGATGCTAATCGGAGTTGAAAACATAATGGAAAATTACTTCTACAACGCAAATAAATGCAGTACAAGGCGCATCCCCGCTGAGAATAAGACTTACTGTACCTAATAGACACAGTAACAAACAGCAAGGCGAGATTAAAACAACAAGCAGGTTATTTAATGAACATGCATTTCAATATTAACTGCGTTTGTGCTGCCTCATTACCAAAGCTTACTTCATTGTTATTTTTCATTCTCTCCTGCGAACCAAGCACTGGACATATTCGCCTTTTAAGCATTTGTTTCTTTACCCCCTTGTCTTCAGCTCACAAGTAAATGCAGTTTAAAAAGAAAGAAAACAACATTATTCCTTTTGTGATTAAAATAAACAGAAGATATTGGCCTGATTTGCGAAGACCTTTATCGGGTGTAAAAGCTTTTGGCGCACGTAAAACTAATAACACAACCAATGATTGGTCATTGGTGCAAAACCAATACCATGACCAATCATTTGTGATGGTATTGGTTTTGCGTGTGCTGAAAGGTTTTGTACATGATAAAGGTCTAAGTAAATCAGACCCTATATGTTGAATGAATCCCAGGCATAATGTCAACAAGAGGAGCAGATTAAATACTGAAGACCTCTTGCGGGTTAGTTTTGGATGAAGACGTTTCCCACAAAGACGGTAAATGATGGAACATCAATCAATGGATAGTGTATAATCAGCTCTGATGCACCTGCAATTCCAACATCAAAAGTGATCGTAACGGTCATTATTGTAAAACTACAGGCAGATTAATCTTCTTAGAAATTCGTTTCCTTGATTTGCAGCGTGGAATTAAGAGCCGTGACGGCAATGCTGTTCATATTGTTGCAATACTAATGCAAGCCTATGCATATATTTGCACGGCCAAACGCTTTACATTACGCACAACGCCAAATCGCATGCAACGCATTCCAACCCACATTCAAAGCTCTCCGTAAAAATAATTTATTTCAGGCAGACAAACTCCCACACACTTACAGGCCTCTCAGGTTGTGTACACTCACAGATCTCCCATCTTGTGTCACATTAGTTGCGCTGAGTTCTGCACAGCGGGCCCGTTATAAAGGAAAAACACTTAACCGGTATTCGGTATACAACCTGCACATTAATGTTACTTTCTTACATTGCTCTTTACGGGGGGGCATCTTTACTCCCGTCTGAGTACCAGCTGTCAGCCTTGGTAAATTTGTCGGGGCCTCTCTAACTTGTACTGACAGTTTTTCTGCTCAGACAGAGATCGCTGAGTGTTTTTTGAATACTGCTGGCGCTGGCTGTTTCGCAAAGCTCCGCGAGAGCAGTGCGTTTTGCGCGGAGTACAATGGTCTCGAATTTCAATGAGTCTCGTTCATCGCGCTCTCCTCCCATGAAAGTTTAAACCCTTCCCTTAAATTATGAAATATGGACGTGGTTACCCCATCTCTCCGAAGATGATGTGTCACTTTAAGTGGATCAATTATGCCAGAGTGTTTATACAGTCTTTGTGCAACTTTAATGGCGGGAGCATTAATATTGCACAAAGACTTTACATACCCCAGAACGGACAGACTATTAAGCACGATCAAACCTTGTCGGATGGTTCTGGATCCTGGAGATACGGCGCGTCCTTGAATAACTAGAACTAAATACAACATGAAAATCTTAAATTCATGTGCATGAAGGGCCAAGTTCACAAACCATTTGCGTATTGCCTGCAAAACCATCACTGTTGCACGGTAAGCAGCCTGTCCATATTTACTCAACTGGCGCACGTGCCTTTAGCATGTATAAAATATGATAAAAGTGGGGGCGCCAGTACCCTTAATGCATATGGAATGATGTGAGTTTTAAGCACTTTCGACCATGTGTGTATTCACTTGACCTGCTCAGAATATAAAACGCAGCAAAGTCATCATACGCGATGACGTAAACCAGGGCCGTTTCTAGACTGCTTTGATTGGGGGGGGGGGGGCATGAAGAGATGTAGGTGGGGCACAAGGGGGGTACGAAGTAGCGGGGGTCTAGGGGTCCTCCCCCAGAAAAATTTGAGCCTTTTAAAACTAATTTCCTGCATTTCTACACAACCTCACACGGGGCATTTTCTAAAATAAATTGTTTAATTTATGAACATTTTGAAGATTTTTTTTTTCAAAGCCCTAGATGAGATTTGAGATGCTTTCATATAAAGCTAAATTACACTGCTCAAAAAAATGAAGGGAACAGATAGATATGATAGTGTATTATAATATATGTGAAGTATTCCAAAGTTTGAGGAAAGTAGGGCTAACTAGCCAACACACACACACACACACACGGGCGCGCACACACACGTGCAGCCAGCGAATGCAATGATGCAGATGTTTCACAGAATCGTAGCTATAACAACTAGGCTTGTAATCAATGTATTTAGAATAAAATCTCCCAGATGGACTCTCGCCACTATCCTCAACTAACTGAGTAAGCTAGGCTAGCAAATATTATATCCTAAGCAATGCGTAACAGTTAGTTATCAAGAAGAGACATCATAGTTTGATCAAAGAAACAGACCTCTCTTTCTCGCTGCGTCTCCATGTTTCATATGGCCAAACCAACCAATCAGATATTAGAGAAATATATTATTTTGATGTGGCATTTTCATGATTGGCCGAATTGTCTGTAGCTCTAATAGCGTAGCCGACTTCATATTGTCCGATTGTATTTTTTCTGGATTTGGGTTTGGGGGGGGGGGGGCAGGCGAAGAATTTGGGGGGGCATTGCCCCCCCTAGACATGGCCCTGACGTAAACCGAGATGACAAATGTGCTCGCGGGATGAGATATTATATATGGCCATTGTTTTAAGAACCCACACGAGAAGAGAAAGAGAGAGCAGGGGGATTTCCCATGCTTCCGCGTTGCTACAGTCTGGCCGGCTCTTATCTCTCTCTTCCCTCCTTCAGTCTGCGGAACAGATGTTGTTTGTAGGGCGGCTGGGCGTCCTAGCAGAATCGCGACTCTCCGCCGCTTCCGTTTGAAAATAAACTTGGCAACTGCCACACCATTCCCGGTGTCGTCCTGCGCCACATTTTCATTTCAGCTGCCATTCCAAAATGAATGAATAAATAAACACAACAATGAATTATGAAAAACACAAACCAAAAAAAAAAAAAAAACTACCTTAAGGTTGCCATGGTTCCTTTGGCCCTAGGGCCTGCCTGAGAGGCAATCCTGGTTTGACCTTGGGAGGAATGTTGTGCATTCTGAGAGTGCTTGTAGGAACCCGCAGTACACACATCCCAGGGCAGGGAGGATATACACTCGCCATCTGGCAGGAATTCTGACACGCTGAGGCTTTAGGACAACATGCCAGCAAGGTGGGTTGCATATAGGGTTCAGAGAGAAAGTGATTTTTAAACATGAACTATCTCCCCCCCAAAGACTACTTCCCCCCTGCCCTTATTATGCCGAAGTAGCCCATACGGGAGCAGTGCTTCAGTTTCAGTGCCGCCCTGAGGGAGTGAGCAGCTAGTTGCATTCCCAAGGTGAAAAGACCGTGGAGATGCTACAGCCGCTGCCTGCCACGGCTCCTGCTTCCAGTGCAGGCTAAATCACACAGCGTTTAATGAGATGCATTCGCGCTTCAATTAAATGATAAAAACCTCTTTTTTTTTTCCCGCCAGAGCCCAGCAGACTGTTTACTGCATGTTGCTTTCACCTAGTTGGGATAGAGCGCAAATAATTGAGGTTAAATCTAGTTCACGGCAAGAATGTTTATTGGACGCGCGGAGAAATTTCAGCGCGCGATAAATAAATATACAAATAAAAATCAAATTAAGCAAAAATAATTTTAAAATTGTTTCCGCTAAACCGGGATGAAAATGGCTTGTGCGATGGCGGGGACGCTTTGCTTATTTGCAGCGGTTCTCACAGCGGGCGCAATATGCGCCCATAAAACACAAACAGTTCAGTTAGAGGCTTAGTCAGGCTGCTCTCCATTCCCCCACTGCAGCCATTCATCTCACAAACTCCCCTTTCAATCTTCCCCGGGCTGAAGCGTTCCCGCAACGTCGCCCTGACATTAGGGGAGCGTTATCGTGGCACATGGCCTGCCCCCCCTGTACCTCGGACGCAGTGTTCTGCCATTTCTCATTAATGACTGCCGTAATGGAAAGCCGCTTGTATATTATGAGTGGCGTGGGGATGGGGGATGAAAAAAGAAAAAAGGACACAAATCCTTGTGCTTTCCTCCAAATACAAGCCGCCCGCTCCAGCAAGTTCGTATCTTCCAGGGGTGAGCGGTGGCGTCCGAAAAAGAAACCCTGGTGCACCTGTGTACTGGCTCTGTCGGACTGCGTACCGGCCCTGTCGGACTGCGTACCGGCCCTGTCGGACTGCGTACCGGCCCTGTCGGACTGCGTACCGGCCCTGTCGGACTGCGTACCGGCTCTGTCGGACTGCGTACCGGCTCTGTCGGACTGAGCAGCACAGGGAATCAGAAGGGTTGTTTTTAATTGCTCTGTAAGAGAGAAGGGCGAGAGGAAAGCTAAGAGCGCTCCAGGCAGGCGAGACACTTAAGACTCTGATACGAGTTAGTGCTGATGGGCTCTTTACATGGGCCATCTCTAATTACACAGTGCAGAGAGAGAAAGCGAACGCGTAGCCAACTTCAGCTCCTGTACACAAGTGTGCATCTTCAGCAGAGAGAGGTAGCCACACACTGCAGGCAGAGACCAAGGGGGGATTATGGGACTTTAATAGCAGTTGACTCTCAATCGAAAACCAGAGTTTTGAAAGATTTATAAAAAAAAATTTGTCAAATTAAATAATCAGTCAACTTACACGTTTTGTTTCTTTTTGAAAATATATTTTTTTCGTTTTTGTGGCTTCTGCTCTGGGTGGTTTTAGACACAAAGTTGTCAGACTCCAGAACTGTCATTAATTTCTTTTCACAAAACCACCAGCCAACCTGTCATATCATAAGGCCGAATAAGTCACCACACAGCAAGCTTTGGCCTCTCAATGTTCCTCTGTTCTCTGCTTCAGAGCAACTTTTTACTCTTTCATTTCTCTCTTCGGTCTCAGCAACTTGTCAGAACGCCCTGATCAAAAGTCTGGGCACCAGAAAAACGTCTGTCGGCTGCAACGCCATTTTTCCCCATTACTCATTTTTTACATGCTGAAATCAAAGCGATGTTCTCTGAAGGACGTTGGCAGCACACTGACGGCCGCGCCCATTCACAGCTTCCGACCATTCCTTCCCCGAAAAGTTCCCTGAAATCGTGTTTAATTGGTTTTTTGGCCGACGAAAAAGGAGAAAATCATGTAACCGTTCCCAAAGAAGCTGAGAAAGTACGTTGACGAAGAGCGGCTCTTAGCTTTGGCATTTTTGCGCAGCTCGACAGACGAGACGTATCACGAAAGGCGCAACCGTTACGTGCGGTACGAGTTTCCTGTGTTTGTTCACATGTTCACGCAGTATGCAGACGCAGCTTAATGCGCCCTCCGCCCATGCACAAACACACACTCACACGCACGTGCCCATGTGACCCACGAGCGGTGTCAAAAAATTTCTTAGAGCGAAGCAAAGAGCGAGAGTCTTGTGATCTTTCGCTCAGATCCTGGACTCCTCTGCCATGTACTTCTGAGCAGCAAAGACCTTTGAGGCTGATCAAGAGTGTGTGCCCCCCCCCTCCCTCCCCCACTCCCCCCTCTCTTCTCTCCGGCGTCCACCAATGGCGCTACAACATGAGCTGGCCCCTGTCCTTCCCTTCCCCCGACTGGCGTCGTAACAGAGTGATTCCTCAGGGAAGTTAGCCCTTTTTTCTTTACCTTCTCCCTTCATTCGTCCCCTCATTTATAAATACGCTTAAATACGAGTCAATTTGGGCAGGCTATGCCTATTGATTCTGACATTTTGCCAGTGACCTGTCCCCTCTATAGAACCCTTCTGAGAGGGGATGGCAGTACAGATGTTTTTCCCGCCAAAAAACATTTCCTCTTCGCACCCAGATATTTCTTTGAATTCCCTTTGAGAATCCTCTTTATACGTCATTAGTCCCCTGTCTTTTGATTTAAAATACATCACAATGCTTCTTTTTTTCCCCTTCTTCTCTGTTTTGACATTTCCTTTGAGCTGTGAAGCCGCGGGTCTTCAAATATAACCTAATGGTATGTTCCGTGTTTTAGATTCCGTGACACCGATTACCCGCTGCTATTGTGAGGGGAGGAACGACGACAGGGCGAGGGAATGACATGCATTTGTTTCTGAATGCTACGTACATCTCATATACACCTGAATTCACCATTCATTCATGTGTGATTAATATACACATTATGCAGTACGGTTTTTACATTTGATTTCACAAGTCAAGCCTTCTTTTTTGGAACAATATTTTCAGAATGCTTTCAGAAAAGACACAACCAGAACAAAAATTTTAAACAAATAAAAAAATAAAAGGGCTCAAGAACACACCAAATAAGCAAATGATAGCAGGTTGACAAATGTCAAACCAAAAAGCACTCAACTAAACCTTGTGAACAAGTGACATGCTCATACATAACTATAGCACACCTTCGTTTTTGCAAGTTCACCATCAACCGCACTCAAGAATCAATATCATGATAAAAATATGAATGATAGCATGAATTCATAACTCGTAAAGCATGGAAACAAACTCTAAGAATATGCACATGAAAAGGCCCAAATTCACTGACAGGGCATCTACCAGAATATGTATCATAAAACACACAAACAAAAAAACAAAGAAATAAATTAATGAATAAAGAGGAGTAGAAATCAAATCAGTATACAAATCTGAAATGCGTTTGCCATATAACATATATATATATATATAAGGTAACATACTATAAAGCACGGAGCTCTCTGTCCAAAAAAATATGCCTAGCGGGGTAATTTTAGCACGAGTGCATTTCTTAGAAAGAGAATAAATAAGACCAACAGTGGAACCAGAGGATGATATAATCACAGAGGACTGTAGAATTGGTTGTGGAAACTCCATTAGCTGAAGTACAATAACTATGCATCAGGGAGAGAGTGTTTCAGTTGGCATGTAGCCGTCTCAGGTTGCATGTACCATAGGAAAATGTTCTAACTAAAACTAAGATTAAGCCTATTTCCTTGAAGAATAATCAGTAATGTACACAGGTACAACTTCTGGAGGTAAAACATTGCTGTACAAGCTGCTTTGGAGTTTCTTAGTGTGTTTTTTTGCGTTAGACCACATACCCCAGAATGCCACGGCAACTTGTGTAAAGCTGGCCAGTCAGCATCTAAAATAACATTTGTTGCACACAAAAACCGTTATGGAGCCGCCAGAACCCCTTTAAGTTGGAACAATGTTTACATTTTTTTGTTCACTACCTGTACACCCAAGTAGAGGACGCATCTTGCAATTTTTTTAAAACTAATTAAATATTATATGGATGGATAAAAAAATAAATGAAACCCTGTCAGAACTACCTCAGACAGAACGTAGGTTTTGTCATCATGACTGTTTGTCAAAACTGTCCTGCTGTAAACAAGACAAATATAAAACAGATTTATGCACTCTTCATCGTGTCATCTCACACATCACTCTTCATCGTGTCATCTCACACATCACTCTTCATCGTGTCATCTCACACATCACTCTTCATCGTGTCATCTCACACATCACTCTCCATCGTGTCATCTCACACATCACTCCTCATCGTGTCATCTCACACATCACTCTTCATCGTGTCATCTCACACATCACTCCTCTGATGCTTGCAGCCTCATTCCAATACTCTTATCATCTCTGCATCTACGTGTTGATTACTCAACCTGTCTGTTGCTTGGTTACGCAGGAATGTGAATCTGAGACAGAGAACACCATTGTGAGACATTAAATGGCCGGGGGCTTATGGTAGCTCCACAGAAAATGAGGGCTGTGATTTTCGAGATATGAGACTCCTAAAAGGTATAAAAAAAGTCTTATGAAGTAGACGACAGTGCGAAGAAAGGCCTCGGAATCCCACTTTTTCGTACGCACGGTTAAGCTTTTCAGACAAATTTTCAGAAAGGAATAAGGGCCCTCAGAACAGTGCTTTCGCATCACTTGTCAACACAATGTTAAAGAAGAAAGTGTAAAAAAAAGAAAACACAGAGCAGTTTCAACAGATGATCGTTCGGTGTCCGTGTAATATTTCCTCATATCAGAACTTATTTTTTGTATAAACAGTCAAAAATACTACTTGAAAAAAATACATAATTGGCTCAATCGCTCACTCTTGCGTATTATTTAAAGGCGTTACCTACTATCATGGGCTCTCAGGAAAAAGGAAACGTACCCCCGTGTTCAAGTAATGAAATAAGCTCACTGATAATGATTAAGGGCAGACATACACAGAGTGCAGAATGAAGGCACACAGCCGCACGTCGAGGGCTCGGGTCTCTTGTGAACTGTGATAGACAGCGTCAGAGACGCCCGATTACCTCTCGCGCAGGTACGACGGGAGATGGGGAAATATCAATCTAGTCAATGACACTGTCCCGACCCGCCAAAGACACATCATTTCCTCGCAGGGGGAGCCTCCTTATAAACAGACCGGGAAAGCTACGTGATTCCGTAGCAAGCGCAACATGACCAAACTCCCCAGTGCCTGGCCTTCACACACTCAAGGACTTGAGTCCACTGGCTTTTTATCAACTGACAGAAACGTAGTCCCACTGCCGATGGGGAATTTCAAGCCTTCTGCTTCCGTTTTTCCCCACCCTCAGTTGTACACAATACCAAAAAATAAGCCCTCGGGACACGAGTAATGAATAGTCTTCCGGCAACTATGATCGCGAGAAAGAAGAAGGGGTGATGATGACTGACACGAACGCATATATTTGAATAATTCAGAATACGGTTGTATGCATTTGAGAGAGCGGTGTCATTTAAGGTTTTAATATATTTTGAGCAATAACCCTCTGTGTGCTTTCAACATTGTCTCAGGGCAGCGAAGGTGTGTAGGGAGAAGATAGACGGTCTGCTAATGAGCCGTTCTTGGGTAAGACATTCTCACGAAGTCTCCTCTGCAAAGTGATATTCTCACTGGCATCGCGGTGCCAGGGACAAACTTAACAGTTTGAAAATAAATAAGTAAGACCTGGATGGACTCCTTTTCAGTCTGAAAAAAGAAACCCCAAAATGTTTGTTGACACACAAGCACATCTCTACAAGCATCTCATATGTGAAAATGTATTGGCGGTGGTAGGTGCTATTTATGTACTATTTATGTACTTTGTGAACATTCATGCATACTCATTTTCTAAGACTGCCCTGTTTATTGTTTTGTAAAATAAAATGGGTTGTCTTATTTTCTCAACATATTGCTGTTGGAAAGGTAGCCAGCAAAGGTGATAGGAGGCTGTGTGCTTTGTGCGTGTAGGGTAGCAGTCCTCACTTACTTTCTACTTTCTACTTTCTACCGCCAACCCCCATTGAATGTTATTTTGTGTGGGGAAAAAAAAAATCAATAAAAACATTTTTGGTGCTTGAGTGGGTGCAAACATACGGCTTAATTCTCCCGATCTTCAATTCAAATGGCTATGAAGGACCCAGGATCTTTCTTACAGGCAGCCGTTTGCTGGGAAACGTCTCTCGTTTCAAACAACAGTCACACAGACACACAGCATTCAGTGTAATTGTTCTCGTCAAACATAAAGAGAGCACAATTTGTAACTGCAAGCAAAGTAAAGTATTTTTCTCTCATCAGACATGCCAGAGTTCACAAGAGTAATCCCCCCAGCCTGTCAAAGCTAGTTTATTCAGGCCGTGTAAAAGAGAAAAACTAATAAAGCAATAACAAACAAGGACATTGACAGAACAAAACAAATAAAACAGACAAAAAAAAAGAAAGGAAAAAAAGGCATTCGTTTGCCGTCCCAAGCGGCTCTTTAAAAATTTTTTTTAAAGGCAATCCGTCACTTTTTTCTTTCCACTGTCGTCAACTCATTCTGCGTTTCCAAGCCGACAAACGAGGAGGCCAAAAATCAGAGTGGCACACGGCTTAGGAATTTCCAGGGAGACTTTCATGGGTGGGGTGGGGGGGGCGAGGGATGAAAGCGGGAGGGGAAAGAATTTACGTCCATCAAAATTAGAGGACTCCACGGAAGGCCTTCAGGAGAGGAAGTCTTTTGTCTGCCTCTGTGGCACCCTGGGCTCAGAGCAGGCGAATCGCACCGGGCATGCCGAGATACGGGAACAAGCTCTGGGCTCTTTCACACCCTGTGGAAATGCCTGCTAAATTAGACTAGGACTAATCCCACAGAGATTGTGCTATACTTTGATAACAGACAAACGCAGTCATACTAAATGTTAGCATTTTTCATTCAAGTATTTGCTGCTGGTCTAGGCAGGTACATTTTAATACAGCAGTAAGAAAACATCATTTTGAGCAATGCCGTTTTTAAACTTAAATCCTACTAATGTGGTTCAGTAATAACATGCTGGGTCATTCTGTGAGCGCATCTCCTTCTTTGCATTAAAGATTTATGCACTTTACCCACAATGCACCAGTTTGTAGTTTGTATGCATAATCATTTCTCAATGGTTAATTACACTGCAAAAACCAAATAATCTCAACCCACTCAATAGTCTGATATGTAGACTTACAATCTTATTTATATTACTTTTTTGACAACTAAGACAAAAATATTGCCAATGAGGTAAGACAGTTTGACTAATTTCAAGATATTGCTAATGGGGTAAGATAATTTCACTTGTCAAGCAAACAGTGACTTTAAACAAGCTAATGTTTTCTACTTGAGAAAAACAGTAAGATTTTAACTCTTAAATCTCAACACTTTTTTTGCAGTGTACTGCTTGGATAATAGGATTTTGGCAATATTACAAAAAATATGAACTCTGTTCTTTAAAAAGTCAGTATTTCTTATTTATATCAGCATATATATAAACTGCCATAAACTTCAGCCCTCAATTGAGAACTGAAGAGCAACTCTTTAAATTGAGCAATTATGGTAATTTCTTACAACATAAATAAATTGATTTAAACAGAAAACGAGCCTCAAGACCATTCCTCAGCAACGACAGATCCTTGTCCGCCCGGACTCCATAGCTGGGGAAAGGGGGCGTGGCCAGCATCTAATTCACAAGCTTCCTTTGAGAGGCATTCTCAAGCTGTATTCCTGCATGTCACTTTGGCCCCTCTTCCACTCATGTGCTTTCCTACATCTTATTTTGAACTTGCCAGAGGTAAAAGAACAGACTAATTAGCCTGATCGCTATCGGCTCTTAGCGGCCGATAACAATGGCGCGATTAATAATTCCAGGCCCCTTTTCACCATGAAGGCCTGCATTCACTTCACAGAACAAGGCCTATGGACGGATGGAGCGTACAAAACATTAACAAACGTGTCCAGCACCAAAAAAAAAAATGATTAGAACAGTTAAAAACAAAACAAACTTGGCTAGTGAGGCAGATTTTTCAGATCTTAGTTCTTTTTTGGCTTTAAACATAAAATGGATTCATCTGCAAGACAAAAAGAGATGTTGATTCTAAAGATTAGCCAGCCTCTCAGGAAATAAAGTCTGAATTTCAGTATCCTTGAAGCATGAAGGTGATCTAGCACATAATGCAGCTAGATAATCTCATGATGAACAAAGCCAGATGAAGGACTTAATTTCCACAAAAACACTTAAAGGACTGCTCCGGTTCATTATCAGTACATAGAGTGCCCGCCATAATGTTTGGGACAAACATTTCTTCCCTTAAATTGGGGGGGGTGGCGGGGGCTATGTATAAAAAATGTGATCTTTACACGGTGAAACCAAAATGTATTAAAAAATGTATCAAATGATTATTTAATAAAAGATGAGAACCTGCACTTTAACCACATGTGAAATGTTTGATTACTATACCCTTATTATGGAGGGCACTGTACATACACACACACAACGATCCTAACAAACTTTTGTGCACGACGCAGGTGAGAGTTGATGAAAACCAACACGCCTTCTTTATCTGGCTCAGTGGCGCGGTGCATTTTGTCAGGAAAAAGAGTGAGAAAGAGAGAAAGAAAAAAAACCAGAGCGGTAAATTGCAAAGCGGCTGCCGGCCATCGCTTACCCCGGGGTGGGAGATCTATCGCCGGCGACGCGACACGGAGGCCTGCCGTGGAGTGGCAGACGAACGACATTAAGGGGCAGAAAAAATAAAGGGGGACAACTAGGCATTTGTGAAATAGACTGTACTTTACCGTGGGCCCCTGGAGGCCCCACATACACCTTCTCCTTCCCTCTTTTTTGTTTTGCGCGGACAGCTCATCACAACAACCGCCACTGCGGCCGGGGACTCGGCCCGTGCGAAGCTCATTTCCGCCGCCCGCGCCACATCCATCGCAATATCGCAGCCCTGTGACAGGACTTCCACCGCGCAGCGGCGCAGGCGTCTATCAGGGTCGGGTCATAAATAACGCGCCGCGCGTGGAAGATGGCACACACAGAGCCCGGGGAGCCAGATTGGTTTACAGGAGTCTAATCGGCCTCCTCTGTACCAAAATAATTACTCCCATTTCTCCTGTAATATTCCACCATGGGGGGCCAACCTTGCGTGACACGCTGAAATTGTCTTTCCTTCAGGAACCAGAGAGGTCCTAATTCTGAATGAAAGGCTAGATTTTCCGTGCTACAGGTAAGTGGAAGTGGTTCGGCGTGAGTTAAGGGGCCACAGAGCTGTAGAATCAGTAGGCCCTAGAGTCACTTCAATACAGCCCAATATACCGTACAATCTTCAGTAATAACATACACACAGGCCTTAAATTCTCAGAAAGACCAAAAGTCTTGCAAGGAATATTGGCCACATGATTTACTGAGCATTCTTGACTACATCTTGAATACTGGACTGACTTGCGAGGCAATAGTAGGCTGGTTCACAAAATCTCAGTGTGCAGCCATTTTGTCCGTGCTTCAGTGTGACAGTGATCTCTGTACCAGTGACAGGAGAGCGGTTATTGTGGGTGGACCATCATGGATGGTCCTGCAAAGTATAAAGACACAGGCATTGTGACACCTCTCTGTATTTCCAGAGCCTTGCTTTGCCCAATATACCATATATATATATATATATGATCATCATTTACTCTCTTCAATAAATCGCACTTGGTCATTTCTCATAAACTGACATTGTTACAGGTGTGTGGGCTGCACTCAAAACGGTGAGGCGAATATTTTGATGGATGCTTTGTAGAAGAATTATTGAGCAGCGACACAATAATTTTCCAAGATCTTAATCAAAGAAGATAGTTTCAGCACAGGCAAGTTTGGCTGAGTCAAGAGAGATTCTAGCACCGAAGACATGTCACAAAACTGCCTCCCTAAGCTTTGCAATGGAGATTTGCATCCTTGTGACAATTAATGGATTAAACATCAAATGAATACAGTATGCGGGCTGTGTGAGTTTAAGTTTTAGAGAGATCAGTCCACTAAGTCCTAGATGTTGATACAGACGTGAACCCTTTAAAGCGAGAGAAGCTTCCATGCTCTCGTTTTCAGTTCACTGCGCGTGCGAAACTCCATTGTGCTTTACGCCGATTAAACAAGGAAAAAAGAAAAAGAGAAGAAGAATATTAACCACCCAATTATCCGATCATTTCTTGCAACCTCCAGAGACAGTTATTTTTCACATAACGAACAGCTTCCCTATCGCTGATAATTTATTATCTCAGGGTGAACGAGGGGGATCTTCTGCGAGCACATCCACGGATGCGTGGCACAGGGAAGAGCGATTATTAAAAGGGCTCTTAAAATAAGAAACCGCTTGCTAATGCTAACGCTTCAAACACTTCGCCCCAAGATCATCAGAGTGCAGATATCACAATAAAATAAAGAATAAATACTTGCTACTTGTGGAGTCGGTCTACAGCAATATCTATAATTTGCTAATTTTGTGTATTATTCATAGGGGTAAATGACTGTTCCCGAACAGAGAGAATGCGTTCTATATTAAAAAGTCAAATTAATATTTTAAGGATTTCATGGTTTGTTGTCACAGTGATTATTGTCTAATATGTGCCCACACATTACTGTACCAGGGCTGGGAATGGCAGACATACGCATAGCCACTTGCAGTGTAGAGTGGAGTAATTTCACAGACATTAAAAGATATACTCTTTTTTTTTTTAGCCTTATAGGCTAGATATAGGCAACTTATCTTTACAGCAAAAACGTAGGGGTGCTGGGAGGACACCCTCTCTTGTCAGCCACGAGCCGAGCTGGGGGAGCTTGGCGGTTAATGTTTCGCGAGAAATTCACAGGTTCACACATCTAACACAATACTTTCCCAGAGCCAGCTCAGATACTCAGATTTAAACCCCATAAAGAATTCTGGAGGTGGAAGGCATAAAAAGAGAGAGATAAGAGCATAATTATGGAGTGAGCCGAAATCAAATCCAACTCACAATGGTATCATAACAGCTTGAGACATGCAGCACTGGGTATTTCAAAATGGCTTTTTACAGCTATTTACTGAGGGACCACCTTTATAATGCCTGGCTCTTTAAGCATTATACAAGATGCATTGTGCTCAAAAGCTTTCTTTTACGATGAAAGGTGGTCTGTGCCAATTTCCTGAATAAACTGCCGTGGCCCTATATAACAGCACTGGCCACCTGCTTGTAAAGGCCGGGTCTATTTTGTAGGAGCGGAGAACCCTCCACCTGTTTGTTAACCAGCCTGTCCCCAACAACCCCACAGGTAACGCGGCTGTCAGGCGCCCTGAGAGGATTCAACGCGGTGATTTATTAGAACTTGTCCTCCGATAAAAGCTACCCGCATCACATCAAGGCGCCGCTGTTGATAGCTGGCCGAAAGATGAGTCATTCAAAGTTGCATCAAAGAAGTAATGCCAAAGGTCAAGGCCGTTTTTTTTTTTTTTTTTAAAGCTTTTCAAATCTTTTCAAAGGCTCTTTTCTGTTGCTGGTTGGGCTTATTATGCATTCCGTAACACAGAACCCGAACAGTGACAGTAAGGGAAACCATAGCGATAAAGGGGAAAACCTGTAGAACATTATAATATAATAGATGAGCTTGAAATTAGCTATAGCTCTACTAAGGTTATTTTAATGGGCACCCATGGTTCTCGTTTGAGAGAGAAAACATAAATCAGGAAAGTTTGAGTGCTCATTCACAGCATTTATAAACTGGCATTGTAAATTGTGTCGTACATGTAGTCATTTTGTAGCATGAAATTTTACCAATTACTACTGTAATTACTCTATAAAGGTGCACTATGCAGGATTTTTGACCTTGCTCTGGTCCTGTGTTTACAATCAAAGAAGTGTTCTCCTCTGTCCACAACACCACCACTCTAGCTACCTGACTTCGACCATCTAGCTACCTAATGTATAGCTAGACAGCTAGAGGCAACGTTTCTTACAGGTCCAACAGAAAACATGCCAACTCTGTCGCTTTTCATCTTAGGTTGACTACTTCTTGAACGTACCCTGTCGGCTTGTTGTTTGCATGGCTTTCCTGTTCTTGTGCTTCTTCACCTCAACTATTACAGTAGCTAGCTACAAACGTTGCACTAAGACATGATTCCACCCCACAGGCTCTGTAGCCACACCCACCCCTCCCCAGAAAGAAAAGAGCACCACGCCCAGAAATGTCAAGAATCTTAGAATAATAACTACAGGCAAAGAAGCACATATTCAGAAAATGTGCGCAGAGAGAGATTGTCAGGGCATCAAGGATGTAACGGAGCATGGTTATTTCATAATATTTCCAAGGTAAAAATCCTGCATAGTGTACATTTAACTTGGATATCGTAAATATTTCAGAAAGAAAGCACATTGGTCAAGTGATTTTTGGGCATGTCAGTCTGTTGTTACTAAATGGATTTCTGACCTAGAAGATTATGATCGTGGTAGAAAGTGGCAAGAGACATGGAAGGAATGAACCCAAACAGGGAGGCTGCAATGTTGGGAGTGAGTGATGTCCCGATAGAAGGGAAAACATGGAGGACACTACCGACTACAATTATAATACATTACAATCACTCAGCAGATGCTCAGACACGGCGTGTTAGTCTCAGGAATATAAAAGTGTGACATCAAAAAGTAGGCACAGAAGGCCTATTTATAAACAGTAAGTGTAAGGTTGAGCGGAACAATCCAACGATTAGCACCACAAACAAAAGCAAGTACCCACTACACAGCTAATCTGTCTGTACCCGGCTATACAGCATTACTATCCCAGATGGAAATTCAAGAAGAAAGATGGAAGACAAGGGTCTTTGCTGTCCTGCCTGCAGTTGGAAGCTGAAATAGTTTTAAACAAATCGTGGTGAAAACTGCACAGGTAAGAGATGCATGAACTGGATTCACTTTATAATCCAATGAACTGTGTGAACTCAGTTCATTTCTGTCCCCTGTAGGGGACACGGGTCTCAATCTGAAGAAACATATGTTCTACTGTGCATTCTACTATAAAAGTAATATTTAAAAAAATATTCTGCATTCTACTATGCATTCAATAAACATACAATAAATTATATTTTTGAAAATATTGAGAATATAGACAATACATTCAATAACAATAAAATATTTCCACCTGCAACATATTTTTATCCAAGACACTTGAATTAAAAAAATATTTTATACGAAAACGTAATTTCTGCCGGGTTTCAGGAGTATATGCACTGTCTGGGTATAGGAGCGGTCTCTCTCCTCTCCAAGTTGGATGCGCAAGGAGAACAGTATAATGATGGAAACTTACTCCAAAGATCTTCACCTCGATGTGCTTCCCAACTCTGAATTAGCAGTTTGCCTTTTTTTGATAGATGTGTTGGACATCGATTCTGGCAAGCCATCAAATCCACAGAGTGAATGCCTAGATGCAGACTGCACACTGGCATGCCCATGAGCACTTTAAAATATATTACATACTTTATTACATTATTTAAAATATGGATTTCTCCTCAGACAGCATATGCTAAAAATTCTAGATTATTCCCCGGTCTAAAAATGACCTCACTAACTTTTGTGCGAGTTTGAAACATGATGGAAGGAATGGTAGTTCTTATAAGAAAATAATCACACGGCATTATTTTTGGCTGACAGCTCTTTTCAGTGTGCTAATGATCCTGAAGTCCTAATTAAAGTACGTCTGATTGCACACGTTTCCTCTGCCCTTCATCTCCAGGGGCATTCACAAAAGGGAAACATCACACACATCCGTTATACAGCGGACGTGTGATCAGTATTATACATTTCAAACAAACGCAGTTCGGTCAGGACAACTCACGTATTCAAATAACATGTTTTATTAATGAATGTGCTGCAATAATATTTTGGTTGGGTGCTGAATGGACCCGCTTTAATACTACTCTGGAGCACGGGCACCCCCCCGCTAAACAGGAGATGACCAGTAACCCCCTGTACCAAAGCAGACCCAAACAGGTGGAAGCTGGGGTGGTGGCGGGTGACGGCACATTTATTTTAACACAAGCCGTAAGCAAACAAAGAGCAGCGCATCAGCGTTCAAGCAGCACAGAAAACCGATTCTTGGCTTAAAAAGGGCGCTCCATTGGAAGTGTGTGCATGCGATTGGTTGAGTATGAGACGCGTGGTTGCTAGCCGACCATGGCTGGCTATGATAATAGTTTGACAGAACTTGCTATGCGCACGTAAAAACGTTCGCTCTGCTCATTTCTGCAGGACTGTTGCAAAGCAAGGGGAGGGGGGGGGGGGGCATCCTGGCATTTGAAAACAGATTTCAACAGACATACACTGCAAATAACGTCTGTCATAACAAGTGTTTTAGTCTTGTAATGAGTTAATTTTATTTT
The DNA here is from genome assembly GCA_022702515.1 of Ilyophis sp. 1 JC-2022. Lineage (NCBI taxonomy): Eukaryota > Metazoa > Chordata > Actinopteri > Anguilliformes > Synaphobranchidae > Ilyophis > Ilyophis sp. 1 JC-2022. The sequence continues at coordinate 123,016,949 of CM040403.1, forward strand.
TCTTCTCTCAAGTAGAAACTATTCACTTGTTTCTAGTTATTTTTCACTTGACAAGTGAAATTATCTTCCCTCGTTGGCAAATCTTGTGAATGAGCAATACAATCTCACCCCATTGGCAATCTTATTTCGCAAGAAGTAATAGAAATCGTAGGGGGGGGGAAAACATTAAGACTAAAATGCTTAATGTGTTAAGATTTACTCATTTTTGCAGTGTAAAATGCATCCCTCGTTCTTTAAAGCTCCTGATGTTAAAACACGATGTGAATAACAACGGTCGGCCATCTTGGTGGGGCGCAGTCCCCCCCGAGATAAAGGTGATCAGAGGGATGGGCATTGCACAGAAGGTTAGATAAAGATCAGCAGTTTCACAAAGATCCTGGAACAGAGGATCCCCTGTGACACCCAAGACGCTGACCACAGAAACAAAATGAGACGGACACTCATACGAGAAGCTGCAAAAAAAGATAACAAGAAAATCACCTGACTCCGTTTCAAGCACAAAGCTGTCCCAGGAAGCCAGAGAAACGGAGAGAGAGTGCAGACTTACGCCAAGGTGACCAAAAATAATTTATAATTTTCCATCGCGCACTCTAGCATCACAGTGGGAAGTGTACTTTGTGTTTGGTTTTCAAGTTGGATATCAAAAAGGTGTCTGGCTGCTCATTGTATTCCGGGGGGGGGGAAGCTCCTTTTGGAAAGCCTTCCATCACTCGTAAAACGTCTATATCCAGATTGTCCCAATCTGCCTTTCAAAAAGGCAGATTTATTTTCCTCAGATGTGAAACATATGAAAAAACCCAACCACCAGATTTATCATTTCAAACCAGTGTGAAATTATCATGTCTAAAAATGCTTCTACATTTTCTCAAGTCAGTTGGCGTGAAAACCGAGTTGTTACCTCATTTGTATTAATGATTTGCCCAACGGCCTGTGGATCCTGGGCCATCTCTTTATAGACTTGGCAGCAGAAGCTCTGTTTTGAGCTATTTCTGAACTGGAATGGGGCCTGGTGTTTTGTGTTCACTGAATTGATACCTGTATTACTCTTAATTCAACATGGTTGAATCCTCTTGTTGGCATCGTTTTGTTGTCCAATGAAAGAGAACTCTCCTCTGAGAACAGACACAGAATAAGGGCCCTACTTTTTGCGACGTTTCATTCTGATTTGTCGGCATCTGAACAAAAGCGTTGAAATCCATCTTGATCTTGCCCTCATACTTACATTTGATACACTTGAGCACTGGTTTCGCCAGTTCTCTCGATGTCATGCACACCAAACGTGGCAAAAATATAATAAGCTTAATTTACACCATTGTGTATTCGTTTTCAGAAAATAAGCATTCCCTCTTGACTAGGAAGCTTCAAAATCAGAGCTCTGCCATTTGTATACGCTGATGAACCTCAATGACAGGAGGCAGGGCGGCAGTGTAGTACAGTGGTTAAGGAACTGGGTTTGTAACTGAAAGGTCGCAGGTTCGAGTCCCACGTAGGACACTGCCGTTGTACCCCTGAGCAAGGTACTTCACCTGAATTGCTTCAGTATATATCCAGCTGTAAATGGATACTATGTATAAATGCAAAAATGCTGTGTAAGTCGCTCTGGATAAGAGCGTCTGCTAAATGCCTATAATGTAATGTAATGTAATGTAATGATACCAAGCTAAGCCATGCTGGGCCTCCCAAGCAATCTGCTACCTATAGGGCCAAGCAGCTCTTCAAAGCCTGAAAGCTCTAGGGTGTCAAATGTACACCAACAGTGTTAGATTTACACTTTAGAGAAAATTTATCCAGAGCAAAATATGCATCCTAATTTGTTTTTACATACAATCCATTTTATAGAGCTGGACATTTACTGAAGTAATTCAGGATAAGTGCCTTGCTCAAGGATACAACAGCAAAAAAACCCAACTAGGAACCAAACCACGGAGTCACAAGCCCATTTCCCTAATCAGTATGCTACACAGCAAAATCATCAGTGTAAAATCAACTCTGATAGAGTGAAATGAGAAATATACACTAACAGAGTACATGTTGTCCCTAGTGCTGGATTCAACAGCATCGGATAGAGGAGCGTTTATACAGTGTGAAAAGAAAAGGAGCTGAATGAACTCTGTAGAATTTACCATGCACTAATAGTCCTGCTAATTGATAACATCATTGATTCATTTTTCCATTATTTGAGGAAGCATTTTAAAAATGAATGCAAAACCAAACAAATGCAAATGCAGTGCCCCTTGAAAGAGCCAAATAAAAGAATTTTTTTGAAAAGGTTCTTAGTTTCCCAATTTTCAGTTTTTCAAAAAATCACAGAAATTGCAATCTCATCTATCCGTTTGTTTGCATGCATCATGGTGATGCCGGTTACATTTCCTTAACAGCATGTATAATTATGTTATTAAATTTCCAATTCTGCTGTAATACCCCTTTCCTGAGGGCGGCATTCTAATGTGATTTGTTCCTCAGTACTCTGCCAGTAGGAAAGAGGCATATTTCTGCGGGACATATCACGATGGATACAATATTTTAAAATGTACAATTAAAACCATTTAAAAGAACAACAAAATGACTTCCTATCCCGGTGGATGGTTCACGTGAATCTGCTTCAGCTTTGTGGAGCATGCGAACTTCTCTGCACAGCTCACTGTGGCAAACGTCAGGAGGGAGGAAACGAGACTGAAATTGGGTCGCCACGGTACAGAGATGACGGTTTCCCCCAGGAGAACCTCTATTTTTGGTCAGCGGGAACACGAAGGGTAGCACACCCGTTTCCCTAAGGACCCCCAGCAAAGATTATGGAATCACGGGAAGTGATCTTCATAGTCACAGCACTTCAATCATCTCTGAACCGATATCGAAAGGCTCATAAAGCACAAAGAAAGAATGCAAATAATCCCAAACTAAAAATACAAATATGAGCATTTCAACATCGTATGTATTTATAGTATTATATGTTTCCAACAACAGCGATGGTTCCTATAAAAATTGTTTTCCACGTGTCGAATATGTATTCAAAAGTACCATATGAATGCAACCACAAACAGAGGTACATTACATAACAGTAAAATACATATACACACCCTTCCAGTAAGCTGAACAGCACCCACGGAATTGATGTTCAGTGATATGTTGTGTGATTTAGCTGTGAAAGTCAGTGACCTTAATCATTACAATATTTGGCTGGTTCAGAAATTACATGGGAAGAGGCATATAAAAGGTACATGATAAATTAATTACGTTTCTTTACTGTCAGTTCAAGATGTTCAAAAGTAAGTCACAAACAGTGTAAAAATTGACACAGATCTCTCCCCAAAAAATTTAATTCACAATGTTCGCTTACGTTATTCATACAATCAGAACTTTAAATGCTGTTTGTTGAGCAGGCCGATAATCAAGAGACGCTGCCTGCAGGTATACTTCATACTACAACAGCACGGAGTTACATGCCTGTGAAATTAAGTACGAGTATTACGTTACATATTCCCCCGTCGGCCATGACACCTTCTGAGGGAAAAGGCGCACAGAGGGCACGCTCTCATTGCTGCCATAAACAGAAATTAATTGCAACGATGTGCGGGAATGTGTATTTCTCTCCTTAAACAGTTTGAGAATATATGAGGATTTGAACACTAACACCACTGAACTTACTGAAAGGCTCACTAGAATTGCAAGAATTGAGTACTTGTAAAAGTAGAGTTTAGGTTAGCAATGGCTGGAAAAGTTTGAATATTTTTTTACATAATTCTCATAACCAAGAAAGAAATGGGGGTATTTTAAGCTATTCACTCATTTCTTGATATATTGATATATCCTGTCAGCAGTGAAATAAGAGTGATGTGATGCTCTCTTCAATTGCCATGTTTTTGTTACTTTGTGAGTTTGCATGGTCATGTACTTTTCTTACAACGGTAAATAAATCATAAGACATTACACGACCATACAAGCTTACAAATAAATAAAAAAATACAATAACATAAGACTATACTGTATATTATATGCACACACACTTATATAGTATACATTGAATACATTTTAATCATATTTGTTTATCATGCTCCCAGGTTAAGATTCATATGAAATCAACTTGTTTCAATCAGGTTTTTCCATTCATGATTTTCATTATCCCAGTAACTGTAAAAATAATAAAATAAGATTATTTTAGGCATGAAAAAGCGCCTTTCTTCAAACGAAGGCACGTTATTCAGGTCTTATCGTATTGTGACCTGGAAAAGCAGACGGAGAGAGGAAACCCCCCGCCGGCTGAACTTTTTGTGATGATGTCAATGTTCTTCACAGTTCCTCTTTTTTTAAACCCCCCCCCCACAGAACAATAGTGATGTTTTCATCTCGGGGGGGGGGGGGGAGATTAAAAAGAGGAACTGTGAAGAACATTGACATCATCACAAAAAGTTCAGCCTTTATTTCAGCCGGCGATGACGCTAGAGAGGAGGGCAGAGGCCGATTCCACAACAGTGAACCCAATCTATTTACAGTATGTGTCCAAAATAAAATTAAATAAAGAATCAATGCGGATGACAAACCATGTTGAAGTGAGAGCGGTAGGACAGCGATGCCCAGCCAAGCTGAATCAACATGGACCCCTGGCCAATCGGCAAGCGTGCGTGACGGGCGCAAATGTTGAACCGCGAAGCCGCGACTGCTCACTGACCTGTGCCCGCTTCCAATTCCGCAGGCGCGTCCCCCGTTTGGGATTTATTGAAATGTGCGCCAACACAAACACGTAATTTATGCTCGCTCAGGTCGTGACACCTTAGATTTTACATGCAGAAGAGAGACTCTGGTTTCTAAATGCAGTATCGATCATTGAGGGCAGGACTGTAGCTATGGCAGGCTGCTCGCTATGCGTGTGCTCATAAACATTCTTGGGTCTGCCGGCTCAAGGAATGCTGATATCACATTAAAGAATGCACAGATGCTTCCCAATCAAGTGTCACAGGCTCCTGTAACCCCTCTCACAGTGTGGCGGGAACGGGCCTACATTCAATGAACATTTATCCTCAACTTTGACTTGCAAGTAATCCCAACATGTTTTCTTCACAAACTTAAGTTTGCATTTACTCCAATTTGGAGTCCTAGTTGCATTTATTTGTTGCTGCTCATCACAACAATGTAGAAATTGTATGTGTAGTCTAGCGGATTCTCATAGCCATTATTGCAGAGAGGCAGAGAGAGAGAGAGAGAGAGACAGAGAGAGAGAGCACGCACTCCGCCTCCTGAATTGTCCAAACTCAGGCTGTGCCCGGAAATAGAGGCAACGTGTCAATTGAAGGAGAAATATTTTCGTGATCGATGGAGCGACAAGAGGCACAGTGGCCATTTTCCGATAATGACTGAAGCACGGAGCGGCGATTGAGCCTCCGGGTATCTTTTACAGCAGTGGATCTGCCGGCCGTAAGTCAATTCCCTACTGTCCGGTAACTTCAGAACCTTGGGAGGAGCAGATGTGGAAACCAGGGGCCCGGCTTCAGGGAGCTCTCCCTCCTACACGACCAGCCCGAAAGCTTTGAGTAAACAATAGAGGGAGAGGCAGAAGGGAGGAGGGGGGGTATAGGGGCAGTAATCTGCAACTGTTCCCTTTCTCTTTTACCTCAGCACTCAGGGCCACACCCAGAAAAGCGTAATAAACACCGGGGCTATTGTTTTTGCACACTCAGCGCTAATAGACCGGGTAGAACAGAATGCGTTTGTGTTTACTCTTCTACCCCCCCCCCCATCTCCCCAAACACCAGGGCTGACACCAAACACAACCAAGGTGAACCACTCCCCAATGCTTCTTTTACAACAGTTTGTATTTGTCAACTTTTCATCTGAGAAATTCTCACAAAACCTACTTTGCCTTTTCTCCTCTTTGTCTTGTTGTGAGTGGAGCAGACACCTGACACACGGCTCAGTGTTACAGGGGAGAGGCAAGCCTTGTGTCATTTAGAGTTTCTACCGAAAAACTATCCCAAGCACAACACTAAACTGCTAAGACGTAATCATTTTAATAACTGTGTACACGACTTAATGCGGTGATATATTACATAATATACCATATAGTATATTATAGGCGGAGTTTGTGTACATGTCGACAGCTTTGTTCCTACAGCTGTTGGACTGCGTGATGACACTGGACATCTCGGGACAGCGGGGGCGGATGGAGAGCTGTTATTGCTTTTGATGCTCAGTTTTTAATCATAACGTTTGGCTGTAGTCCACATGACTCATGCCTTCACTTTAATTCACTTAAAAGAGAAGTTCGGCATTTAGCATGGTAAGCCCTGTTATAAGGTTATTTATGATCCTATACAACGGTCCATATCAACATTTTGACAAACTGTGCAGTCTTGAGATATATTGCTCATTGCTCATGTCACAGCTAACTTACACAATGGATCTGAATGGGCATATAGTATATATATATATAATGTTTCAAAAAACACCATAAACTAATTTTCAAAGACGGAAAACTTTGTGTGTTGTGGGTCTGCCCGACTGTTTAAGTCTTTGTTGTTGCTGGTGGCTAAGTTCCCTCACAGGAAAATAAAAGTGAATCTATTGCTACATTATGTACTATTGCAATGGCGGAGAATAGGTGGCACTGCCATCGATTTGTGACACATGCTCATAAATGCACGGCTGTTCAATATCTCAAAACCTAAAACACAGAGTGAGAAGCATTCCTGCACTTCAAACCGCTCCAAATTCACCTTAGAAAATATAGCTCTCTTGCCGCGATGGCCTATTGCACGGCAGGCAGCTATCAGCAGCAAGTGTGCAGTAACGACAATGCCATGGACTTATAAACCACTCCAAAAAAATAACAACTCAACAAAAACCACAAATGACTGAAAAGATTATCCAAGTGTGGCCCTTATATAGGCACATGCATTGTTAAGGTTTGAGGGAAACGGTCTTCAAAGACATGACGTCTCCACACCGCAGTCTTCCAGTGGCACAATCACAGTTCCATTTCAAAGTGTAGAACATTAGTCACAGGTGGACAGGTATTACCAATTCCACAAACCGTTTTCTTCCTTCGGCCAAAAATGTTCGAAGCCTAAAACAAATAGCGATTTTCACAGTTTGTCACTTGGAGTCTCCTGCTACCACACACAGAATTATTCAGCGATTTGAGGGGGGGGCATTTCCAACGCACAAGTAAACATTTTAATCATTATCGATGTCCGAGAGGAACATTGTGACTGCTCCACATGTCCCCACAGGGTGTCTGTATGTTTTAATGCAGGCAGACACATGTCAGTACAGCCATCTCACAGCAGAATGTTCAGCTAGTCTCCTCTGTGACAGAGTATATTTGATTCCTCTTGGAGTCATATAAACTCTGAATATGCATTTCCTGCGTTGGGTCAACATATATCACCTCAACAGCAACAAAAAAAAGCAAATAAAAAAATAATTTCAGTTATTTAACAATTCATTTCTCGTCGCCCCCCTCAGTTTAGATGGTCCAATAATGAAAGCCGGGCTGTCCCAACGCTCCAGTCTCCAAATCACATGCAGTCAAGTGGCCCTTCTTCTCACACAGAAATCCTCCAGCACATTACAGGAGGGCTATACAACTGATGAAATATATTCTAAATATCCAATCTTTTTTGAAAATATAATGCTAATATATACTTCACAGCAATGTATTATTTAAAAATTACTATATTTGTTGATACATTTTGAAGTGTTGCCATATATTTATAGCATTTTATTTTTATATATTTGCAACGTATCCCATTTCTGCATCAATGGAGTCAATGGAGGCTCCTGTCACTTTTCACAATGAAAGCAGGCCGGTAAAATGTGAGTTTACTTTAATATTAATTTGCTAGAGCATATTTTACTCTAGAAAAGTACATTAAGTATCTGTTGCACTGATAAAAGCTCTGTTACAGTCAAATAAACACTTAAAACTTTATATCTCATCATCGGCAATGAAAATAATGAATGATGTTGGCTGGTATCATGAGTTAAATTAATAGAATGTAAAAAACGGAGCACGCACAAGATGCTCTGGATAAGGACGTCTGCGAAAGGCTGAAATGTAGTTAATTATCACCTTCAAGAAGGGAACCGTGACCTCATCTGTACTGTGTGTAAACAGTGTATGGCAAGCCTCTGTAAACAGCCTCGAATGGACAAAATTAGCGCTGGAGAACGACGAAACGTGTCCCCCCCTTTCATCCCGCGAGGGCAGTCCACGTGAAACGAACCGACAGATCCTTACGAACATGACAAGGAAACAGCTATACTGTGTACATAAGCCAAAGCGACAGAACTGCTACTCAGCCTCTGGATTGACAGGGACGACAAGCCTCTGGCAGCCACGAGCATAGCTAATACCACTCACGCACCGTACAGTCGAATGACCGCTCAAGCTTCGCGCTGCTTTTCGAACAGAAAGAATTATCTTATATTTCCATTTTTTTATTTGGTCCAAGTAAAATGTCCGAGATATGCCAAAGACACCCCTCTCTGCCACGCCACTCCCCTCAGCCGACCAGTTGAGTCAGGAAGAAACCAAATTTACACTTGCCACCGTTGCCTTTGGCTTGCTCTTGTGGGGGTTTAGGTTGGGTTTTTCTGTGAAGCGTATTGTGACAACTGGTTGCCACAATACACTATATAAATAGATATTGATTTGATTAACATGGCGTTACCCCAAAAATAATTCCACAATTATATTTTCTCGCGCCATTTTAACATGCACTTTGAGTGTCATCTTTGACAGATCTTTCTATGAGCAGATTCAGTGTGACTGATTATCTTAAAGCCATTTAAATCCTTAAGCTGTATATGCATGACGTTTCTCTTGTGAAAGAAGACGTCATTATTTAGATGAAACTGCGCCGCTCTCACTTGAAGGCCAACATATGGCGGATGAGAAACGAATGCTATAAGCATCAGGGAAAGACTCAAAACCATGAAATTAAATACACAACCTTAGCCGTTTATCATTTCATAACCATCACAGAATCATATGTTTAAGATATAACAAAAAGGCACTTGTCCAACCTCTCGGTTTGACTAAAGCTTCTTCTTAATTTAGTAGTTAGGACATGTTATACCACAAGCACATCTTTTAAAAAAAATTATGATTTCTAAATCATAGAGAGGAGAATAATGGCCTAATAATGGAACCGTGGTGCTATTGGCTCGGAACGCTGATATCTCTTGGCAATAGCTATTACCTGCTGCATTGCAGAAAAGGAAGAGAATGCATTATTTGGCTATAATTATGAGCCATAACATCTAGTACTGATGGCGTATGTCAGTGGTGCAGGCAGTGATGTCAAGCTGCAATGATCGCTCTCCATCCAACTACATTGGTTTGGTAGTTCCACAATATGTTTCCTCTTGCATTAGCATAATGCATCTCCTGAACTGACAAAGCGGACCAATTCCCTCAGATTAATGAGTTATCCGCCCTCCCCACACACACACAGGATTGAAATGCAGAACATGGTATTTTGGGGGTTTGCTGAGAGACAGACGGCCTGTAAGTGATTTCCCTTCTTACGATGATGGCAGTTTCATCCTGCGTTCATTACGTGGGACTGGTGCTTTATCGCGGGGCTGTCGGAGGAGGGAACAGCCGCTCGTTTCGAGACCTTATCTGGGCTGTGGGCGGCGCTCTGTCGTCAAAGGCTCCCGCAGCGGCACGGGTGCAGAGAATGTGGCGGGGCGGGGCAGAGTAGGGCGGGGCAGGTAGGCTTCGGGTGACAGAGAAATAGGGGACCGCCACCACTCTCACTCACTCATAACTGTGGGTTTCCTCCCACAGTCCAAAGACATGTAGCCCAGGGACCACCTGATGAAAATTAGCTTCCCTGGCTACCTCTACAGAAATGTTATTAATGTCCATTGTCCCTGTCAAATAAACTAATGATAATGGTGGAATCTGTGTGGTATTTCAGTGGGAACGATCAACCTTCCATCAGAAAAATAACTTTCTTTAAGAAAGAGCTACCATCAATTATTCAGAGCCACAAGAAGTGTTTTTTTTTATTTTTAAAACGACTCTCAGCACTAACCTTAAAGCAAAAAATAAATAAAATCATATCCTAACCAGTCTATTTCTGAACAAAATATATCATATTTACCTACTGTAATGCGAGCTAAATTCATTTATTGGCCTTGGGATTTAATTTATTCATATCCATCTAAATATTAATTAAAATTCTAACATAAACATCATTTACTGAGGCTTTCTACTGAGTATATTACAAGGGATACGATTCTGTTTGGACCGAGGTTATGCCTTATGGCATTCCGACAGTCTCTGAGGCTGGGCGGAGAAAACCTCTATCGTTCAGACGAGTTCAAAGCATATTAACGGAGCTCTGCGGCAGACACATAAAAAAAACTAATGATTTCAGGGCACAATAAATATTGTAAACACCAGCACAGCTTATTTATGTGACAATCAATCATTTATGTGTCGACCTCGCACTTTCAATTCTGCTGTCAGCCTTCTACTGAAATTCATTATTCAAAAGTTATTCTTTATTACGATCAAAAAAACTATCGATTCCAGGCAGAATTGTTGATCTCTGTAGATTTATGGTATAACTGTTGATCACTAATCTCAGACAGATTTCCCTAAATCTGTATGTTTCCCAAAATCCCGTTGTATGGATGCTTTTCTCTGAATGACCAGTCGGGGGGATACTTCCTCAGAACAATTCTCTGAAACCTCAGTCATTCCAAGCTGAATATGAAATATTGTTTTTATAGACAGCGCCACGATTAAAACAGAACCAATGCATCAGTTTTCTATCAGCAAGAAACACTCTGCCCTCAGGGACACTGCTTTACAAAAAGCATTATTAACCATAATGGACGAATATTATTACTTGTTACGTGAAAATACAATGATTATGTTAATCAGACAGAATATGACCCTGTAATACCTGGGCTATATGAGCTTTACTCAGGAACTGCAAACTTACAAAACCAAAATCATTTTCTTTTGATAGATTTTGATTAAACTGCCAACAGCCTCTGAGATTAGAGATATAGAATTAATAAAGATGACCTTGCAGATATTATTCCTGTTGTTTATTTCCACACAAGATCCACACATCCTCCATTTCATAATAGCGTTCCATATCATTTAGATTACGGTGCCGGCATTGTATCAAAGTTCAATACTCTATTATTTTTGTTTATGTGAAATGCCCTTTACTTTTATTAAGGTCGCCGGTTCTGTTTTTCAAATGTACTCAAGCCAATAATGCAACAGCATGATTTACTGCGAACTTGTGAACCTGGAGAGAGGTGAATATTCCTCTCTAACTAATCAGTTTCAGATTAAACCAGTAAAATGTTGCCTTTGACACTCCAAAAAAAGAAAAGAAAACCCTAGCTAGAAGTGAAACTGTTTAAACTGAGCCATCTGAAATGGAAGTAGTGGACGGGGTTAAAGGCTCAACACCATCGCCTGTCTCTGAGTATCAGATGTTCTGTCGACGTCCGTCTACGAATGTTTCACATTCAAATATTCATTGGGACAGAAGGTTGAAGAAGGGCTAAAAGGCTAAAGGAACTGGTCTCGACTCAGAATAACTGCAGGTCACAATCACATGTGCATCCCAGCTGTTACACCTGACCAAGGTATCTCACCTCAAAGTGCAGTTAGACACCTGAGCAAAGTTCACCCGAATTGGCTGATATGCACCTTTACAAAGTATACAACCCAAATATGCAAGGCAAGGCAGAGAAATATATTTAACCTGTGCCATTATACACCTGAATGCATTGAATGAGTGTGACAACATGTATATTTCACTTTCCCCCACAAAGAAAAATCATAGCATCACCCACTTTTAACTCAAAGGTGAGGGTAAATCAATAAATAGTAAGCTAAATAAAAAGTTTACTAATGAGATTTCTCAAGTTTTTACTGCAGCAACATTGAACAATGCTTTTCCCAAATGCAAAGACACACATTAAAGTGTTTAAAAGTGGAATTTACAACTTGCAAACAGTTCAATACAAAATAATAATTTGTATACTATACATGCACATATTTATGACTGCCGATAAAAACATTACTGTAAATTTACTCATTTGTGTTTAGAGTAACCCATAACTACATACTGTAATTACTATGCTATTTCATCACAATTATTATTATTTTATTTTAACTATGCAGGACTGGAATTTTTATTGGCTGAGTTTTTAATCTTCACCCTGGTGTATAATAACAAGGGTCGCGATTATTTCTGAAGCACACAACCATCAAAGTTTTAAAATTGCATTACAACTGATATCCTTGTGGATCCCCATAGGCACTGGATACGCCCAATCACCCAACTAATCATACAATTAATGGTTAATTGTAATCCTCAAAAAACTTTAAGCGATCGCGTGCACCAGTATCCGCCTCGTACACTGCACAGACGGATTCACCATAGAACCTGGTTTTTCAACAGGGGGTCCATGGCCACATTTGATATGCAATGACTAGCCTATATATAGATTTCGAAAATATAAAAATATGAAGCCTTTAAAATATAACCCTTTTAAACTTGTGATGGGGGGAGTCCCCTGGATGCATTTGAGCCTGGGTCTAGGGGGAATGGGGTCCCTGGATCAGAAAAGGTTGAACACCCCTGCCATAGATCAATAGTTACAAAATCAACTGTGAGCTTGTTGTGTCAGAGACCAGCAACAAGAGGAAATCACCTGTCAACAGAGCACAACAGAGAGCTCTGAGTAGCGGATCCATGTCACTCACAATTTGACTGATGCATAACCCCAAATTATGTGTATTTCTCAATAAGTATATAATGAACGATAGGACAATTCCCTCTGCAAGCAGTTTAGGGAGAAGTAAGTTCCACAGGCTGCTGAAGCGCATCAATGATCAATGGGACTGATCAAGTAAAATTGCTTGGGAAACAAAATGGTGGCCCGATGATAAAATATGGCTTCTGGTGTCTTAATAGAATAGAACCTTGTAACTGTAAAGTCGTTATACTAACAACACTAATATACTGTGGGCCAAGTCAATTGAACCTGTGAAGACATCTGCCATTGTCCAGCATGAGATCGACAAAAATGACTGATTTCTGATTTTGATGTCAAGTTCAGTAATGAATTATTTTTGATTGGGCCCATAGTCCTGATAACAGGTACTTTTCTTTTGTTACTTACTGTGGCAAAGAAGGTGTGTATTTTGTGTATTTTGAGCTTGTTAAAACGGGTACATCACATGTAACTGAGCACCATATGTCTTTTTATGATTTTTTTTTATACCACTTGGGTTTTTTTTTTGTGTGTGCTCCTACCGAAGAACAAAAGGCTTTAAAAACGACTTCCTAAATAATAAGGCAGTGAACATCAAACTAAAATTTACAATGCGGTATATTTGCAGTAGCAAAGGGGTACACAATCCTACATGGTATCTGACATTATTTATCCTGTGGGAAATCTGCATCACATCATTATTATAGACCTTTAAAAAAAATAAAAAATAAAAAAAACTTTGAGAACGAAATATTGTGAATGTTGATGCCACACCCAAGAGACAGATTATGAATGTGACTTACTGTCGTAGCTTTCCTCAATGATGGTCTGCATGAAAAAGAGAAGTCCGAGCACTCCAAACATCAGTATGAGGAGGAACATCAACTTTGTGTTCATGATGCCAAGGGAACGTGTAGGAACTGAGGTCCAGTCCTTCACACACAATCATGGCTCCTATCCATAGAAGCTGGAATTCAAAATGAGGAATACAGTTATTAAAATCGTGCAAGACATCATTAATCTATCCAATTGTTTATTTTTATTTTTTTTAAAAAGGAGAGCGGGTAATCAGGAGGCAGCAGAGGGGCTTACAGATAGATAAGGTGTCACTGTACAGAGATGGGGTTATCAAACCCCTGGCTGCATAGGAGAATCAGTCAGCCATGCTATGTACTGTGCCACAGTCTCCACAAACTTATATATAATAATATAACTTATATATAAACTTATGTATAATTCTATTGACGAGTTCCCTTTAGGTCAAGTGGCTGTGGCAAGGTCATCACTCCCAGAATATTTATTTACACACTACTCGCACAATCAGCCGTGTCAATCCCCTGAGAGATAGATACGCTGATTAATTACAGCTGTGAAACAGGAAGTCAATTAACTGCATTCAATCCAGGTGAACAGAACAGACTTTGCCCCAGTCTCAAATCGGATTTTTGCAACGCATATGTAAAAGTTAAAAAAATACCCTCCGCGTAAATTAATATCCATCTCCCCACTCCCCCAAAGATGGAGTTCTCTATATATTTAATGAAAAAAAGGTAAATTAAAATATTGCTCATTAAAAAAATTAAATATGGTTCACTGATAGAGAAGCTAAATATTACAAAAATAATGGAATAAAATGAAGGACAAAACAGCCTGGATCAACATTTGTTCTTAAATTTGACTTGATATTTCTCATGTCTTCTAAAAATGTTTTCCCGTCACCTTTATTTTTTCTTAGATATGAATATAATAACCAAGGTTTTACTGCTTTAACGGGTGGATTCAACCATTTTTTTTGACTGATGCTTATAGTTAGTGTCCTTGTATAAATGTCTAGGGAAAGGTGTCACAGAAAACCAATGTGACTTGACATAAATAAAGATTCATTATTTTGTTGAAAAACACTTTTTGGTCAGTAGATTTTGATGCTTAGGTCCCACTTAAGTAAAAAAAAAAAAACACTTCAAATAATAGAGTAATTATTGAGTTCAAATCTCTGCACAGCAGAAATGCTGGTGTAAATCTAACACTGCTGGTGTACATTTAACACCCTAGTGTGCTTATACGAGACCACAGTGTCATATATACACCCTTCGGGTGTTAAATGTATGCCACGGTTTTTACTGTATAAGAGTGCAACAGATCCCATGCTTATAGAACTTGGCTCATAAAGTGCAACAGAAAATGCAGCATATCACTCCAAAAATATGACTTTGTACTGCATAAACAATCATTCGGCATGTGCTTGCATTGCAGCAGATGATACCCCGTCATCAAACAATGGGTCAATACTCAAAAATGACACAGTCAGCATTGTTTATAAAGAAAGTACACATTTATGAAAATAATTCAAAAACAAAATCAACAAAAAATCCCAGATCCAACTTTGCGCACACAAACACACATATTTATCAACGTTCAATAAAACCTCAATGTTGAACGAGTGATAGAAGAATAGGGACAAACACATCTATTAATTTCCTAGATTACACACACGGAAATTAAAATCTTTTTGGAAAAAAGCTGAGTGAGGCTATATGCCCTCTGCAATGAATACAGAAACTTTTCAATTACTGACTAACTAATCAGAAAGAATTGACAAAAAAAGACTTTTTTTTTTTAAACCAGTCAGAGTCATTAAAGTAAACGATTGCTCTGCCCAGTCTGGATTAAGCCTCACCTTCCTATCAATAGGTAATATCAAAGGCAAGAGAGTCTATTTTTACATGGGTCCTATTAGCTCATCTAGTGACATACTCCAGTATAGCCTTCCGCCGTGCTTCGCTGATTCAGTTTGTTTTTCATCTAACTGCGCCTGAGAGAAAACATCTTCCCGGGGTGTCAGCTGCACAAGGTGTAAGCACTGATGTTAGATTATAACCTTCAAAAAGACATTAATTAATTACAACTATTAAATTTGATGACCCAAGGTTGCCCATTTGTCCCTAAGCACATTCGAATGAACATAAAACTTAGTTATAGACTGAAAGAAAACAGATTCATTTGGACTTTTCATGAAAATCATTTTTTCTATAATCGCTTATTTGCTTAGCTTCACAACGATAACTTTCCCAAAAATCTAAATAATGTACAGGGCAGTACACAACGAACAGTAATGTAATGGCTGCTGTGGTTTAGGTCCCTCAAGAGAGTATATGACAATCTAATAAATACCATATTGTCAATAAATATAAATACCCTGCAAATACCATGCAAATACGATGTCATCAAGAAAATTTGAAGGAAAATAGGACATTTCTGTATTCAGTCAGGCTGAAAACTTTACAACACGTAGCAAACTGCGCCGTTTCCCTCTGTGCTCCAGGATAAATATAGTGCTACTGTTCACCTTTTTGTCTTGGAAATTGAAGGAAAAAAAACCTTCAAACAATTGAAGTCTTCAACCAACACAGAAAAACAATGAGGCATTTAAATGTAATGTACCTTTTAGCTGGCAGATAGAACGTGTAAACCTACTTCTGTTGACTAGATGGATTCCTTTGATTCCAATGGCATAAAAGTAATTCACTTTACATAAATTCGGAAGAAAAAAAAAACACTCTTGGAAAAAAGATGATAAAATACAAGTCTGAGTTTCTAAGAGACTGACGAATTAGAAAGTATTAAAGAAGAAAGTCTGAGAAAAAAGATACAATCTAGGCTAAGCTGCTCAGTGGCCTTTGAAACTGTTGCCGTGGAGAGTGGAGTTAGAGGTGTGTGTGTGTGTGTGTGGTGGAGGGGGGGGGGGGGGGGTAGGGAATGGGATTAGTGATCAATAACAGGAAATGTAATCAGTTGCTTTTGGCCACTGACATTTAGGTAAGGCATCTTTAGTGCCACATTAGTTTTAAATTCCATCAAGCAGCATTGTTCTGAAACTCGCATCAAGGACGTAACCTTGAGCAACAAAAGCAAAATATGCCAAGGAAAATAAAATATTATACAGCTCTGTTACAGTATGTACAGTGAGAACAGAATGCAACCGGAAGCCATTACAACTTTTCAGAAACTGAATGCATATAACCGACATGTTTTCTGATGGTTTTGTGTGTTTAGTAGATGACAATGTAAGATGGGGTTATAGGCCTTCATCTTATAAATAAAATACAAAAAAAAACTGTTTAGAAATATTCTAAACAAAGTATTAAACTAATATGGCACTTTGTTTCAAAGTGAAGTGTTAAAAACGGACTAAATTTATCTTTTACTGGCCAATGTACACAGACTTGCAATTACAGCCAATCAAGTAGGTATGTGCAGCACTGCCTTCTGGGACTTAATACAACTCAATAATAGCAGCATAATGGCTGACCTCCTGTGGGCAGCATATTTCAGTCACCATTTTGCACAGCTGTGCTTATAGTGAACTACACCATGAGCAACAGCCAGAGTACGAAGGTTACCGTGTCAAAAATAGAACCAGTATCAATGTTTTATGAGCTCTGGCTAAACGGGTGTCATGCCAGTGGAGAGAAGTAGAATGGACATCAAGTTTTTTTTAGGTGCTGACTAGTGGCATTTAAACTGAGAGCAACAAAATAACAAGTCACCTGGGCTTTCTTCCCATCAATTTAATTTTGACTGGTGATTCAGCATTTTGTTGCCTTGAAAGCCTAGTTTGGAATATTACGATATGCAGGATTTCTTTCGCACACTACTTGCAAAGTGAGGGGACAGGGCACATAGTAGACAGGGGTCTGAGTGAACAGGGGACAGTGGACAGGGAAGTTGTAGTTCGTGAAGTTGTAGTTTGCCATGTTGAACAGTCACGTCAATACGACTGGATGTTGCACCATAATGCAAGATAGAGAAGGAGATTCGAATTCCAAAATCTCTCCTTGCAACTTTTCCTTGACCCCAATTACGTTTTCTGGTGAGGTTAAGGAAAAGTTGCAAGTGAAAAAAGTTATTTTTTTGATTATTCAAATGCAGCCATTGGTCATTCAGTACATTCAAGTACTCAGCGGACTTCATTTAATTGCTGCATAATGATGCTGAGCCTATACCTGACCAATTGAAGCAACCCCAGATCATAACACTGCCTCCAGAGGCTTGTACAGTGGGCACTATGCATGGCGGGTGCAACGGCGACTTTTTTTTTGGCCAGGCAGTGTATATTGTACCATAGATATGCATATCTGCTCTATGTCTTTTTTACGTTTTTACTTCTGGGTTACTTACTGAAATTGTCGGATGAGTGCACCGTTTTGCAGATGTGTGCTCCTGAATCCCCTCAACAAAATCCCGGAAATAACCCCGGGGTTCATCCTGGTATTTTAAGTGCCCCCATTTGTGAGAAAAAGTCACCCACTCAAAAGCTTTTTGACAAAGTGGACTGAAATATGAGCCCTCTAAAGGGCATAGGGGTCGTATTCAGACATGGCCCTAGAGTCATTAGGCTCCGCCTACTTAGATTTTCCGCCATTTCGAATTTTGTGAAAAAAAACAACACTAAAATGACAGCTGACCCAGAACGACTGGACCGATATGCACAAAACCTGGTAGAGAACATATGTGGACCAAGCTCTACATGGCTTATCGTTTTCAGAATTTTGGCTCAAACAATCTGGCCACTATGGTTTTTGAGATGCTACAGCTCTCTAACGGTTTGATCTGGTAACAGCCAAACAACTGCTGAAGCAACCACACTAAACTTTATTTATAAACATTACATTCTAGTTAAACTTCTTCTTCCGTTCTTTCTGCATTTCTTTCTGCATGCTACGCCTCCTGCAGCTTGTAAGCTAGACATGCCATTCCAACTTTACAATATTCACCTTGGCTCAGAGTAGCGTGCTTGTATAAATCTTTCAATCTGTCCACATGCTGGCACTATAATAGTTGATATAAGATGAAAACCTCACCCCATTTGACCTATAGAGTCATGATATTGACATAATTCTCAGAAATATATCAATTGGCCAAACTGAGTCACGAATAATTGTGTAGATTTATTGATATTCATATTCAAATCATACCTACAATTTAGGCATCATAAAGTACCATTGCATCATCAGTAAAAGCGAACTAGGGTACTATGCATCATCTGCAACTTTATGACTAAACTTGTAAATGATATAGTATATATGATCCAACACAAAAGGCTTTGTGGCCTGTCTTGTTCTTCCCGTCTTCATTGCTTATACTTGCAAATCTCTCTCTCTGTACGTGTGTCTGTGTGTGTGTTCTCACTCAGCACTCTCCAACAGTCCATCTCTATCCAACTAATTAATTAAAATGTCTGTTCCAGTTATTTTCCGTTTCCCCAAGTTGTGTCCCTCAGGAAATATTCAGTGTGAGGGCCTATTAAATCCACCAATGTGCACAAAGTGCAACAAACTAATAAGACTAAAACTTTGGGAAGAAAATCAGAGAATAACTTAATTCTAGACTTTGTACTTTTCACTGTATATTAAACAGTAGTGGATTAAAATGTCAAAAGATACCAAGTTCACTTCATCGTTTGGAAGGGAAAACAATACAATAAAAAGAAAAAAAAGAAAACGCAGTAAGAAAATATTGCCTTGTAACTCTTGTATAGCTCAAGACAGAAATTTCATTTCCCAAATAAACTTGTGTATACCTCATTATCCTGCTTGAATACTGTTCCATGGCCAATTATTATGGAGAGCCTTGAAGGAATTGATAATAAAAAAAAAATGCAGCCGGAAAGAACGGTACAATTTCTAAAGAACTAAACAAGTTTAAATAATCCTTTGCCAATGAGTCCTGACCTGCTCCCATGAATAGCTGCAGGCAGTTGGGGTGACTTTCCCAACAAACGCACAACGGTCTCCAAAACACTTTCAGATAGCCCCAATAATGTTCCATATTCAACGGTCGGTTGGCTATACACCGCTCATAATCATCTATATAACCGACGGTAAGTTATATAATAAATAGCTTTGTCTGAAGCTGCCAATGAATAATGTCCATGGGAGCCAGGGGGTGTACTTTTTCAGTACGTAATAATATTTAGAACTGAGCCGATTGGAGAGCGAGCGTAACTATAGCTACCGCAATAGCCTACATAGACTGCAGTAGCTACTGGTGGTCGGTGTCATGATGAACAGTAGCCTAGTATCCGTCATCAAAAGAGACGCGACTAAACTCAGAGAAAGTACTAAATTATAACACAAGTTTTAAAACATTATAAATTTGAAAACTTACTTTCCATTTTATTATAGCCTATGAACAGGTAGGGGAGATACGAACTGTCGCCCACTGAATGTAAGACAGATCGGTGACAGTCATACGGGAAAAGAATCAGTGAGCTAAACCGTAATAAATATTTTTAACAGCTGATGGGAAGAGTGGAGAAACACGGGGACGACCTAAAGACCGTGGTCACCAAACGTGTCTACGCAAAGGATGAAAGTACACTTGTAGATTAGAAAGACACGTTCTCTATATATTTCTGAACTACACACGTTACTGTTCAGAGAGTTTCATTTCGCTTACGAAAGTTTCGAGTTGCACATGTAGCCTAACGTCATATCCAAGCGGGAAAAAACAAGTGAAGAAAAATATATGTTAATGTTAAATGCACACAATAAGTATAGACCAATACTTTACCGTTTAGTTAATGTAAATCCAGTGTAGTTTCCTGTGTCAATGCCTTCTTTTCAGGGCAAAACCGCATGGCCCTGTTCCGACACCAACCAAATGGCAATGGCAATAGAAAGTCGTTATATGGAATCACCCCTCCCGTGCGCTAACTGCCAAGTTATTGCTGTACGGGAGCAACAGCTGTTGGCAAACAACCAATGACTTAAATACTGTGAGCGTTTTTGTTTAATTTTGTTCTTACAGGAGGGCATTCCACCAAATATTAGGCTACCCAGATCTGGGTGCAATGTTGGCATTCATGCAAATAAACACCTTAACAATAAATAATCGCTCAAAAATAGTATGATTGTGACTCCAATAAACATGTTGTGTTGTTTAAATTATCCAATTAAAGTGCAATTATAGGCTACACATCGGCATTTTTGTTCAATTACAATGTTTCAATTAATTAATAGTTCCACCGTGTTTCTTATTGACCCATCAAGTAAAAGGGGTTTTTGTTCGACATAAATTCATTATATGATATAAAGTCCGAAATCTGTGTAAGAAAACTGCTACAAGAGTGCAAAGAAGACAGCCAGAAGTCTTGAAGTAGTGAATTCACACACTGAAGGTTATTTATATGACTCCAGTGGGTAGGTAACCTAAGGAGCCAGCGCTACTGCTTTGCGGACTGGAGAACTTTATTCTGACCTGACTGTGAACTCGAAGCCGAGATATATTTCTTTCTTTCTATTAATCGAAACGATCCATTTACTTAAAAATGGATTCTACCTCCATACGCACTACTGTACTGGCACATAAATGTGCTATAATAGTCCGGCTTATTTAGTTCTGTGAATAATATATGCGAAGCAGAAACTTGTTCAGAGCGGCGGACCCGTACGTGAGTCCAAGGAGATGCAGCTGTTAGATGGCATGATGCACGTTCATGCGCATGCGCGAGGCAGGCTTTCTGTGGACGTCTTTCCCCTTAAACAACTGTGCAACCCGTTACAGACAGTAGAGTAGCCTGCCACAACTGGCCTAAAGTGTCAATGCCAATGTGGTTTAATAGGTGTAAAATTATCATACCTTGGTCTGCAATCCAATTCAACGTGTTGTAGGCCTGCTGCTATCTCTAAATTCAAACTGTCTCCAGTTGCAGTTCTTGTCTTAACATTGAACGGTAACCTTTTCACGGAAGCGTAGCACCAAACTGCGGCATGTAAAACATAATATTTACCTCAAAAAAATACATTAAAAAGCAGACAGACAGACAGACGCACGCACGCACAAACACGTGCGCACACACACACACACACACACACACACACACGAGAATCAGAAGTGCCCATATATCTGATTATAGTGTGGGTAAATCAAAGGACTGCACAGCATGCTACCTTTAGTCACAGCCTCTGTTTTTATAATGCTCTGTTACCTTTGCTGTTGATTTTATTGAACACCAGCCATGGCATGCCGAACCCTTAGCTGGTAATTGTCCCTCTCCCCTCTTCCCTGTGGAGGGATGTGTCACCCAGTCCTAGCGATCGTATTCATCTCAAACCCAACCCACCACTTCTCCCTAATTGCTGTTCTCGATGCCACCATTACGGCAAAAAAATGTGTGGGGGCTGCCAAACACAGGCTTATGTACTGTACTTTCATCTGGAGCTTTTCACTTCCAAGTTCTGCTGTTAATTGATGCTTTAGTTCAGCCGGCGATGATTAGTCAGAGGGTTTATTGCATGAAGTGTCTGTATGTGCATGTCATGCACTAACAAGCATGCGTGGGTCACTCAGAATGCACGTGTGTGTGAGTGTGTGTGTGTGTGTCTGTGTGTGTGCGCGCTGTGCACCAAAGGAGATACAGGTTGCTATTTCACACTGTACATCCAAGTGCAAAGACTTATTTGTAGCACAATTAGCATTGTATTCCTGATCAGACCTGGGCCTGGATTCAATCATTTGTACTTGATTTTGAGTCTTTTTTTTCTACATGCACAGTTTTTAGATATTTCATCAACAGCCAAAATTAATTTGCCAAATTTGTTTATGTAAAAAAACCAAAACAAGGACAGCTGTATATTGAATCCAGAATCCAGAAGTATAAGGATTAAGGTGAGCATCTTTTGACCAAAAAACAACAAAAACGATAGCCTTCAGGTTTTTCAATACTTTAATTAGTGGTGGTTTGCACTGGTGTAGCAAGTAAATTGTAAATCCACAGTATTACTTTTTGTGAGTAGTTTTCTTAAGGAATCTAATCAGACATTTTAGACATGTATTCCAGATGCCTGTGGAACTGCAGTGTTTCATGTTTACTGCTTGGTGGATTGAGGTTGAGGTTGAACCAGTGGATGTGGAGTTTTGCAAAACAAACACATTTACATCAATAATTCACTTTGTTCACTCACATCACTGCAGAGGTCTGAGAATACAGTACCAGACACTATGGTGCATATCTGTGTGTGTGTGTGTGTGTTTGTGTGTGTGTGTGTGTGTGTGTTTGTGTGTGTGTGTGTGAGAGAGAGAAAAAGAGAGAAGGCAAAAATACAGTACCAGACACTATGGTGCATATCTCTGTGTGTGTGTTTGTGTGTGTGTGTGAGAGAGAGAAAAAGAGAGAAGGGAAAAGTACAGTACCAGACACTATGGTGCATATCTGTGTGTGTGTGTGTGTGTGTGTGTGTGTGTGTATGTGTGTGTGTGTGTGTGTGAGAGAGAAAAAGAGAGAAGGGGAAAGTACAGTACCAGACACTATGGTGCATATCTGTGTGTGTGTGTGTGTGTGTGTGTGTGTGTGTGTGTGAGAGAGAGAGAGAGAGAGAGAGAGAAAAATAGAAAGAAGGGAAAAATACAGTACCAGACACTATGGTGTATATCTGTGTGTGTGTGTGTGTGTGTGTGTGTGTGAGAGAGAAAGAGAGAGAAGGGGAGAGTACAAGATAGAATAAAGAGAAGGGCAGAGAGAGAGAGTGAGAAATCTTTCTTTAAAAACACATGCAGGATAAGTCCAGTCATACTGATGAAGAAAGCATGTTAGAATGATTTAATCCTTGCTAATGATAGACAGAAAAACCTAGGGCATTAAAACAAATAAATATATTTCACGGGACGTAATGATTTTGAAATGCTTCCCTCATCATTAAAATGCTACAAACTACATAATGCAGGCAATGCATGAGAAACCTTTCTGATGAAGAGAAGCAACTGCTTCAGGAAAGAAACTATGTGACCCTGGCAGCACAATATATTTCTGTCTGCCGTGGACTGTGAGACAGTGCGGCACCAGAGACAGTGACGAATGATCTTACCGATTTATTAGAAAATCTAAAGTATCGTTTAAAAAACGATCATCATTATTACTCATTTATTTCATTATTAATAATTGCGGTCCTTGTGGAGGGAATTAATTTTGTCCCATTTGGGTGCCTATAAACTCATATCCTGTCGTAGATTAATTATCGCCAAATGGCTGTGAACGCATGAGAGGGACTCCAGGGGTTGGTTTGTCCCCGTAAAGTGACGTGACCTCCACCAGTGAACCGCTGAAAATCGCGAAACGTGTTAGAGATTCACCTCAGTGGAGGCATGAAAACACAGGAAGCAAGAGAAAGAGACATCTTTTACCTCAAAGTTCAATGACAAATGGAAAAGCAGGCGTTATTTTTTCAGAATGTTCGTTTCCAGTCTGTGACCATTTTACCGAAGCCTGTTTCGATTTATCATTTACCTGAAATCCCGCTGATGGACATGTTAGATTGCTGCTTGGCTAATCCATGACTGCTGTTTGTCCGGATTCAATATGCCAGCAGGTATTAATACAGCTTCATTGTACTGAAATCAAAGAAATTGTATTTACATATCAATGGCTTACAACTAGTTTGTATCATTTTTGCTGCTGCCAACACCGGATCGGCGCTGGATGTAATCTACATTGTACCATATTTTCATTTAAAATCTGAGCTACTGGTCTATAGTCACTTCATTATACTGTGTGCTTTGTAGTGTAGCTCTGTTACAAAATTACATGATACACTGTAATTGTGCCTTTAAATAGAAATCCACTCAATGGTGCTGGAGGAGAAAAAAAAACTGAATTGAAATTGACTCATTGCAACTTGTTAAAATTCAGCTGATCTCTTGTACAGTTGTCAATGACAACCTTATTTATGACCATTTTTTTTATTTTCTCAATGCATTCTAAACAGTACTGTGTTGCTGGTGATATCTGCCTGTCCTTTGTCGATTACTGGAGTAAACTCAGGGGAACCTGGGAAGAAAAGCCAGAAATGATTTGAAGCAGATTCAGCAGATATTCACTGTGCCAGACCCTCGTATGTTCTATGTTGCTATGGGGCCACAGCACTAGCAGCAGTGACCAGGTGAAAGTTCATCCAGTAGAGAAACCATTTTGTCATTCTATCCAGAGCAACAGTTGGTAGCCTCAAAATACTAACTCCACGATGACACAACATTTGTCAGTGTTTTTTCCCCCAATCCCCACAGCAGCAGTCAAACAATAAGGTATGGGGTATGGGTAGCCTTTTGTGAACTCAATAACAGCAGGAGAAGCCTTTTTTCCTCCAGTGGAAATTAAAAATCGTTTTTTTATTTCTAAAAATGTTTTTATATCCCCTGTTCCTCCTAATCTGAAAGGCCCAACTGTGTGTGTACTCCTGTCCCAATGCTGAAACATGATCCGTCAGTCCTATAGAGCTTACAGCGCATGTCTCTTCTAAGTCACGTGTAGGCCTGTCAGCTGATGCCCGTTTGCTCTATCCAGTCTACCAGCTGAGCTGCACCATCGCGTTGGAAGACTGCATTTCATTTGCAACTGGTATAGGCACACTACAGGTGCCTGGATGACCATATACTATACCAACAATTACCCTTTCTCGCTGAGAGACACTACTGACAGATATTTGTCACTGTAGAAGTAAGTTGTTTTTAGGCTCAAAAGCCACATATGCAAAAACTAAATAAAATACGGAATGTGAGGGGAAGAGCACTGAAAGTGGATAGGAGGCAGAAGTGTTCTGTCTCACAGGCTGTTTGATAAC
The DNA here is from genome assembly GCA_022702515.1 of Ilyophis sp. 1 JC-2022. NCBI lineage: Eukaryota > Metazoa > Chordata > Actinopteri > Anguilliformes > Synaphobranchidae > Ilyophis > Ilyophis sp. 1 JC-2022. Next base: position 123,042,322 of record CM040403.1, read on the forward strand.
AGAAGATAGGACAGATCATGCATAGGTTGAGCTATGGGATACACCAATAACAGAAGATAGGACAGATCATGCATAGGCTGAGCAAAAGGATGTATCAATAACCGAACATAGGACAGATCATGCGTAGGTTGAGCAAAAGGATGTATCAATAACCGAAGATAGGACAGATCATGCATAGGTTGAGCAAAAGGATGTATCAATAACCGAAGATAGCACAGATCATGCATAGGTTGAGCAACAGGATGTATCAATAACCGAAGATAGGACAGATCATGCGTAGGCTGAGCTATGGGATGCACCAATAACAGAAGATAGGACAGATCATGGTGACCCAGATAAAATTGGGAAATATGAATAACAAGACATGGTCCGATCCGAGTTTAGCAGAGGCATACAAAGACAAGTAGCAAAACAACTTTATTTAATAGACCATGAGTGCGCCCAAGTGCATAGGGTAGGAACTGATTATCTAACAAGCTTAATTTTGCCTTTTCATCTATTGGCTAAAATAAATTATGATGGAAGGGTGTCACCTTAACTCATTGGTTTATTAGCTAGGGAGAGGAGGGGTTATGAAAGTATATAAGCAATTGTTTGTTTTTGTTCTGGGAGCTCCTGACCCCTCTGTGTAGGAGAAAGGACCTCCCACTGGCCAGTGCTCAATAAAAAGATAAACTGAATACCAGATGAGGAGGTGAGGATGAGGATAACGACTTACCTCCGCATCACCGCACTGTGACTCACTGAGACTCACTGTGACTCACTGCATTGAGCACCTTTGACTGAGCACACAACCCCGAGAGCCTTCGGTGGGACTATATAAAATGTAAACAAGACTAAAAATGGTGTCAACCATGTGGATAACTTTAAATCATGTTTTGTCTTTCTCCCCACAGTTGCCTCCTGGCTCGGCTTCAGTGGTAATATGCCTCTAGCTATCAGTGGGTTTAAAAGGGATTGACGGTGTTGGATTACTGTATCTCAGCCAGAGGCCCAGATAGTGATGTCTACTGTTTTTGTGTGTGTTCATGAATATTTTACTATACACAGTAATGTTTTTTTTTAACCAGCAACAACAACAATTCCCCAGACAAAATGGTGCTATTATTATTTTGATTAACATTTTAAAAATGTAATCTTAAAAGGCTTCAGGGAGCAAAGTGCATTTTCCATTTTTAAGAAGTTTTACAGTATGATGGACTGTTCAGACCTGTGACTGAAATATAATACTATAATAAAACATATGAAGTATCTATATACTATTCAAAAAAGAAAGTTTTTTTATACCCATGTATACTTTCTTTTTTTTGTAAAGGGTATACAGTATACAGTATATATATATATATATATATAGTATATAAGTATCCAAGTATGTTATGTACAAAACCAACTACATACAACCCCATCACTAATCTCTGCATGGCCAATTCAGCTTTATTTCTGGTAGTGTGTAAATCTCATTGTAAAGATTGTGTATAATTTTAACTGAACATTATAAAGATATCTTTTCTGAAAAGAAGATTTACATCAGTATTATATGAACAGTTGGAAATGACCTTCATCCATAAAGGAGATCAATGTTAGTCTTCTTCATGTGTCTTATGCTTTGGTGTCAAGAAGGGAAGTGATTCTGTTCAGTTTTTGGTTTTCTGCACTGGCTAATGAAATCACGCTTTGTGCTAAAGATAAATCTTAACATCAAATATTGATTCTTCAAAGCTGAATATGAATAATGGCTGTCAAGGACACACGCCCACGCATGCACGTACTGTGTGTTTGTGTGTGTGTGTGTGTGTGTGTGTGTATGGTCTAATCCTGACCACACATATACAGTAAAGAATAGACAATATTAATGACATAGTAGCTAAAATACGTATGAATATTATAATAATATAAATTCTTAAGATTGCATAACAATGTTCTGTCAATTCAGCTGATGTATAAAACATGAGTTCCATTTAATGAGGTTAGTAAATCTTTGAAGGTTTACATTTTTACCTCCAGCAGACTACTCTTATATAATGTGAGCTTTGAGTATTGTGATTTTTTAAATAAAAGCAAACACAACAAGAGAAAAGTGCTGTAGAAAACCAAAAATATGCAAAAATATCTAAATCTGCGCCCATACTTCAGGTTCTTCACTGTTGGAGAAAAAGTGGCTAAGACTCTGTAACATAGCACTGAGAAACATATATACATATATATAAACATATATGAGAAATATATATTTGTGCATCTGCAGAGATGCTCAGCTGCTACCCTGACCAGTCAACTGCTCAACTGGGAGCTGAAAGTTTATAACAGCCTCATTACCAGAGAGTTGTAAGTTTGAATTGATTGCGGAAGGGACTGGAAAACTGCAAAGAAAAGAGTGGGTTGCTCTGGCGCTCTTCCCACACTAAATAAGAGCAGCGATGACACATCAAAGACAGGGGTTAGCATTGTGACCGCTAGCGAGGTCTTCCGCTCCACCCAGGCACCCAGGGGAGGGCTATTCCATTCATTCAAAACCGCCAACCCCCCTGAAGGTGGAAGAACGGGCGCGCACAGAGGGGCGTGGCGCTTGTAAAGCACTGACGCATAACTCGCTGTTGTTTTGTCGTAGAAATGAGAGCATGATGAGAGCATGATTTGTGATTTATGATTTGTCTACTGATGGAATGCCACAGATTTATTGTTGAGCTCTGTATAAGTATTGCAGCAATGCAAAATAAGGATTTGTAAATAATCTACGCTGTTTTTTCTTTTTGTATATTTGCGTGTTGCACTTCAGAGCTGCAAGTGTTTGTTTCTGCGTTTTCCGTTTTGTTTTTGTATCTTGCACTTCAGAGCCACCGTAACAATAATTACCTTAATTAAATTGAATTTAAGATGACCTGAAGCTGATACAATGCTGTATTCGAAGCTAGATTTGTCTGTATTATGACTGATTAAATGTGACTTATCTAAATGGTGTGTTATCTGCAAGTGTGATTAGTCACTCATAAAGCTAATTAGTTATATAGAGCGAAGATAGGCGCTGTAACAAATAATTAAAGTCACTGATACAATCTAGAAACTGTGCTCATTGTTTACACTGACAATTTCAGCAGGTACAACTAATTTCTTTAGATCATTGTTTCTGCAGATCCTTTAAAACTGGGGATAAAAATGATAATACAGGAAGTGAATGTATACGGTAAAGAAACACTGCTGCTAGCAGATATAAATCAGTGACTTGACCTTGCTTTTCACTTATAAATCATATATTTATTCCCCACTATAGCCAGGGCCGAGGGTTGAAATCCCAAGCACTGTGCTGACAACACTGTTCATTAATTAATTGATGAAATCCAAAAAAACACATTTTCCCCCACTCTTTCATAGACCCTGCCATTAGCTGCCTATGGTGGTGCTGGGGTAGCACCTTGGGATAGATAACATGTGGCTGATGTCACCAGCCATTCAATAATGAACGAATAAACGGACCCAGAGTGGTCTGGCACAGCTCAATTCGCTTTCGTGATTGTATAATGATTGTTCCGAAACATATCTCTTCCCGTGAAATAAAGTTTTGGAAGTTTTCATGAAACCTTTAAAAAAAATAAAAATAAAAAGTATTCTCCCATCCCTCCAGATTAGATAGAAGCTCAGAATGCCCAAGGGTATCCTCTGGGTTCCCTAACGGATAAAACGGATGTTCTATTCGGAAATTCTGTACAAACAGCTTTTTCCTGAATTATTATGGGTGTGGTGTGGGGTGGAAGTAAAATCATAAAGAGAGACCTGAGAGTGTTGAACCTGAGAGCGTTACAGTTTCTTTGTCTCATTGGGGTGTGTTGTGAAAGACCAATTTAAAAGTCTCCGGGCTCACTTACAGTGCTGGTCTACTGAGGAAATAACAAAAAGGACCGTTCCCCTGCAAAATAAAAATGATTAATATGCTCTCAGGCACCTCTATAAATTTTTTTGCCTCAGAAAGTGTGTGTGTGTTGAGTGTTTGTGTATGTGTGCATGTGTTTGTAAGCATACAGTATGTGCATGTCTGATGGGGTGTGTGTATCCATGTCTGTGTGTGTGTGTGTGTGCAAGAGAGAGAGAGAGAAAGAGAAAGAGAGAGAGAGAGAGAGAGACTTTCGGGTGCCACTTTTTAAATATGTGATAATTTTACATTGTTGCTACAATGACAGGACTAAACCATGCAGTGTGGGTACTGTTTTCTGGGAATGCTTTTAGACCTTATGGAAATGTAATATACTGCAGTATATTTAAAATATATTGTGACGATAATTTTGATATATTTACAATATACTGCAATATACTTCCATAAGGGAAAGCTATATAGATGAGGCAGATTAATTTACCAAAAACACAATGTTATCATTATATATGTTACAGGGATAAAGAACAGCATATTTACACATGGCTGTATTTATCTTTATTTTTTGACAAAAGGGCCTCTCAACATCTGAAAAGTTTTGTTTATAGAATCAATTTAATGTTTTTTCTATTACTTTTTTTTGCATTTAAAATGGTGGACACATTTCAGTAGGCCGATCTCCCAGGAACAGGGCTGCCACGCAGAGATGGTGTCGAATGGCCTCTTGGCTGCCATCATTTATCATTTATCTGAATGCATAGAACACCTCCTTCTCCCCACACCCCCTAATTATCACTGCGTGCTGGTGTGAAAAAGAAACAAAAAAAACGCGGGCCACGGTGCGGTCCCACCGCGGTTGAGCTCGCTCGCTCGCAGGTGAGAGCCAAAACACAGAGCGGGCTATTAGAGGAGACAGGTGAGTCGGGGAGACAGATGGCACTCTGACGACCCCAACGGCAGACGCCGTGTTTCGCGCCTCCACTCACGTGCGCTTCCTTTTTGCATGCTTGTGAACTCCGTGCTCTGAAATAATTTTTTAACCACCAGCCAGAAAAACGGAACAAAATAAATGAAGGGGTACAATGCCTTTCCGAAGACTTTTAATAAAGTTACATTACATTACAGGCATTTAGCAGACGCTCTTATCCAGAGCGACTTACACAACTTCTTATTACATTTATCTATTCATACAGCTGGATATATACTGAAGAAATTCAGGTTAAGTACGTTGCTCAAGGGTACAATGGCAGTGTCCTACCTGGGAATCAAACCTGCAACCTTTCAGTTACAAGTCCAGCTTCTTAACCGTTATACTACACTGCCGCCCGAAGTCTGCATGTTCCTTTACAACAGGGTTTTAAAAGCTTGGAGAGGACCACAACGTGACCCTAACACAACTCTTCAGGTGTTTACTCGAGGAAGTTAGAGCCCACTATGAATGCCACGGTAACTGTCCGCTGCCCTCCCTGCATTTTTAAGGGCTGAAGGATCATTGCTGTGAAGCTCATGCAGTGACCCACAGATTATTTATTGGTTGCACTCAGACAGGCTTTGTGTGAAAATGGATAGAAAAGAGGCTGACATTTCTGTTCATGGAGCCATAGAGATTCCTCTGGCTCACATTTTAGTGTGTGTGCACAACCTCTAATTAAGAGGTACTTTAAAAAAGTGACAACGACAAGTGTTATAATTTTTATTCACGTGCTTACTGTAGTTTGATAATCATTGATCAGCATATACAGTATATGTATGAAGATGATATACAGTATATATATATGTATAAAAATTAACTTGTTTGCTCAAATAATGTCACCGCACATGTACTTTTGAAATGAATTGGCCTCCACTGATGTCAGAAATGAATCCCATTTTAATTAAAATAAAATCGGAGGGAGCAGAGCAGACCTTCAGGTGAAGAGATGGGAGGTACATTTCATATCTCTTTTCAGTATGGAACTTTTTGATTCCAGTAAGTGGCAGTCTGCAATTAAACAATGAAAGAATAAAACTATGGGTTTCATCCAGGCTACTGATCATTATTATCTCGTATAAAAATGATTTAAAAAATAAAACACAATCTACAGTGCTCACATTTTCATCAGGCACCAGCCTTATGAAACATCCTAATGACTTCCTGTTCCTGTGCCATTTTTATTGTGTCCCCTCCTACGCTCTGTCAGATAATCAGCGAAGAATAGTCAGCTCTGGTACCGTCAGCTTCAAATGTGCCCTTTTCATCGTTTAATATAAAAGTGTGTGTGGGCGTGTGTGCACGCGTGTGAACAGTCATACTTTTTGAGTTTGTTTTTTATGTATATGTCTTAGTATATGTTGCTGGATGTTTAACACAAAAAGCCATCACGGTTGACCACAGCACCGAAAGGTGCATAGTCACAGAAACATTTTGGAAAGATTCATTAAAACGATGCAATGCCTTGTTATGCAGACTCCATCGTCTATAGTCTATAGTCTATTTCTTTTTTTGACTTGACTGGTAACTGACTCTATATATACATACACAAAATATACATTTTCTCTGGTGCAGCCTAATGTCATTTTTCATCTCCCTGTAAAGTTTATCATAATATTCCAAACCAGCTGATAGTAGCATTTTTCTCAAAAGGTTACAAAACAATTCTGCTTATACAGTAGGTATGTATGTGGTGCAGTGCTATTTTTGCAGTTATCAGCCCATCCCAAAGGTGTATAGTGCGCCCTCTAGTGTTCAATTGGGTAATTAGCAAAGGCAGCTGTCAGCAGACCAATTTATATAGATTTGAGGTAATGGCAGAAGTAGACGAAGAAGAAGAAGAAGAAGAAGAAGACGAAGAAGAAGACAAAGAAGAAGACGAAGAAGAAGAAGAAGAAGAAGAAGAAGAAGACAACTGGGTACTATTGGTCACAGTAACAATAATAACATACCTGTAGATCATAGAGGTTTGGGAGCTTGATTTACAGTATATGCATAATGATATTTTATATGACTACATTATATGGATGTGTCCATCAAACCAGTATAAATAACATAAAGGTCAGAAACTCTGAAGTTACCTGTCCTGAGTGTATTCCTGCCTCTTGCCCAATGCATGCTGGGATAGGCTCCAGCCCCCCTCATGACCCTGACCAGGAATAAACGGGTTAGATAATGGAGGGATGGAGGGATGAATGGATGGACTCAGATGATCATCGTCATGTGGTTACTATCTTCATTTTTTGCAAAAAAATGTGAAAGGGGAAGAGACCAGACTGCCTTATGCCGACCCCAGGAAAATACATTTTACTTATTTATTTTGAAGAAAAATTGAATATACTGGGGTTACCAAAGATCTCAATACTTTTTTACTACAGCAAAATCACTCCCTCTGTGACTATAACATTTTAATAAGCCCGGTCAGTTAAACAAACCCATTAAAGTCATACTTATGGTAGATAATACTTCAGAGAATATAATTGGAAAAGTAAAAAAAATTATTTACAAATGAGATATTTTATATCAGTCTCCAAATCCAGTCTTAATTAACTTTTTTTTTTAAACATAATAAATACCATGATAACAGATTACTGTTTAATAGATATGGACAATAAGAGCCTAGTGAGGGCAGTTTCAGTAAGGCTTTCAAAGTTGTTGATCATGGTTTGCTGCTAGAGAAACTTTCTTGTTATGGTTTTTCATCACCTGCTGTGATGTGGATAAAGAGCTACATATCCAATAGATCACAGAGAGTTTTCTTCAATGGTAGTTTTTTTGACATTAAACATGTACAGTGTGGGATTCCACAAGGGAGATGCCTTGGGCTGCTTTTCTTCACTATTTTTACAAATGACTTACCATTGGTCCATGTATGCAGATGATACCATACTGTACATGTCAGCTACTACTGGGAATGACTTGTCTGTGGCTCTGAACAAGGAGTTACAACTAGTATCAGACTGGGTAGTGAACAACAGATTGATCTTAAACATCTCAAAGACAAAGTGTATTGTATTTGGAAAACATTATATGTTACAGTCAAATTAAAAGGTAAATCTATCTCTTTAGGGGTCGAAATTGAACAGGTGGAAGAAGCAAAGAGAATGGAGAGGGGGCTGAGCTTTTAACATCATCCTCTCCTGTCCAGGTTATCCAGGCGCTTGTGTTATCCCATCTTGTCTACTCTCCTGCTGTGTAATCCAGTGCAGCTAAGAAGGACCTAGGGAAACTACAAGTCGCCCAAAATAGAGCGGCGCACCTTGCCCTTCAGTGCAAGAGCAGATCCAGTATTTCGTATATGCATAAGTGCCTATCCTGGCTAATGGTAGAACAGAGATTGTCAGCTAGTCTTTTGTTATTTTTCAGGAATATCTGTCCGAATAAAAACCCTAAATGCTTGTACAAATTGATACATGACACCAGTAACAAACATAACTATACTACCAGGCATGTAGCGATGGGTCGTTTCACAGTACCTATGGTCTAATACAAGTACCAATGTCACATCCACCTCTTCCCTCCAGTTCACCGTCCTTTCGTTTCTCATGTTTTCCCATTCCTCTTGTTTCATGTCGTGTTTTTTAGTTCACCCTGTCTGTTTTGTTCCATGTTTGTGCAGGCTGGGTGTGGTTTTCCATTTTGTTCCTCGTTTTCTCTCTGTATCCTTTAGCCTCCCCCTCTGCTTACATTCCATATGCACTCTAATTATTTCATCAGTGCTCTCACCTGTTCCTCACTCTATTTTAACTCCCCAGTTTAATTCACTCTGCCAGTTCGTTGTTTGTCTCAACTCCATCTAGACACTCCCCAGCCAATCTGTCTGTTTTGCAATTCTACCTAACCTGTATTTTTCTGTTTTTCACTCCAGCCCGTCCTGCCTGCTTCCCGTCCTTTGCTCCTGCCCCGTCTCCTGCCCAGCCCTGTTTATTTCGCCAACCCTGTCTCCAGTTCATCACCGAGCCTTCCCTGTTCCATTTTATTTTGCTGACCACTCTAATAAATATACTCCTGTCTGAGTTTTTGCCTGAGTCTGTCTCTGAGTGCTGCATTTCGGTCCAAACCAGTGTTCAAACCACAACAACCAAAGTCTAATACAATGAAAAATACAGTCATGTACAGAGCACCATAGAGATGATAGAAATTAAAGGCAAAATGCACTTTAAGGAACAGCGAAAACTCTTCTTTAAGAATTCTTATTAATGATTATAAACACTTGTATATTGTATTTTTTATACTGTATGGCATGTACAGTGTATTGCATATTGTACAGTATATAATTTTTTATTTTATTTTATTTTTTATACATTTTTGATTTAGTATCTTTTATATTTGTATGTATTTTGTTATATGTGGACCCCAGGAAGAGTAGTTGTTACCATTTGTAATTCTAATAATAAACAATAAACAATAAACCATGGACATGAGTATATTTAAATATAATGTAAAAAAAATAAAAAACATTATTTTTGCAAATTTTAATCAAGTGCATAGACCCCTTCCAAATGGCTGCGGTAATTAAACTTTTGGTTTGAGCAAACTCTTGCTGCAGAACCGAAACAATCCTATCAAAGGCTACGTACTTCGCTCATCTACTGCAGGGCGACTTGCACTTCCCCCCCTCCGTGTAAATGGTACTCGCTCGTCCCGACTGCGGAGCTTTTCCACCCTAGCTCCCCAATGGTGGAACGAACTTCCCATTCCCCTACGTTCCATGCCAACCCTGCCTACTTTCCGTCGTGGCCTGAAAACGCACCTTTTCAGACTCCACCTGGACTAATACTTATCTAGGACCTCATGGTTTGTGTTCTTGTTGAACTGTGTACTCAAGGTAGTCAAGTTTATAATATTTAGAATAGAATTGTATTAGAGCTGATTTACCCAGTTCACTGTGAACTGCATTGTGTTCATTACTAGGGATAGCTGCTACTGTATGGGAAGAATGTGCTTTCTTATCTGTTCTGTAGTTACTTCGATGACCTTTCTGTATGCACTTACTGTACGTCGCTTTGGATAAAAGCGTCTGCTAAATGAATGTAATGTAATGTAATGTAATGTACTTTAAAACTCATGCTTGCTTGCATTACAGAATACCCGAAGGTGCAGAAATGACCATGCCAGTGCAGACAGTGGCCATAGCATTTAGCATTTACCAAGCAGGGAGGGTTTCCCTTGCCTCACCATACAAAGAGCCGCAAAGAGCCGCCCCACCGGCTAATTACGGATAAGCTGCCTGCAGTCATCATGCACCAGCTTTGCTATTTTCTCCTAGTCAGCGGGTGACTTTCTACATGGACGGCTCATGTCGCGTGTGCTTTAAAATGCATGCCGCTGCCTGGTAAGTTGAGCCAACAGCTTCTGAAAAGTTTAAAGGGAAATGCCACTACACTTTTTGCGTGTGCACAGTCAACCTACCCCATACAAATAAAGGTTCATAAAATAAAATAATACATAATACATTTTGGGAACAAAGCGTAGTGTGAAGCTGATGTAGAGAAAGCTGAAGGAGTTAACAGCGAAGGCCTCAGCCAATCGCCTCCCGGGAGAGGAGAGTACCTGAGCAACACACCTTGAAGATATGACCGTAACGTTTTAAGGTGTTAAGATAATGAGGCTTCAGGAATATTGTTTTCATACTGTGCGCAAGAAGCTTGGACAAAATAACTCTGCCCTTAATTGAGGCTGGCTTGGGTGTAGCGAACAAGAGTGCTGCAGTCCTTTCAAAAATGACTGGTCAGTGCATTATCACTCCATGAACTTGAATTGTCAAAATGGTGGTGTAAGACCTGTTTGGGGGAAGGCGGGTAGGGTTTATTCAGTACATATTACATGCAAATATATTTTATTTATAACACCGAACTGTCAGCACTACATTGAAAGTCTTGCTCATGGAGTGGGGGTGGCTGTCAGGTGACATAATTCAGTGAATTATCAGCTTGAAACTGAGAGAGACTAACGTTGGGGGGTAAGAAGTGGACTGTTTGCTACCCAAAAGAGGGTGAAGGGGAACCCAAAGGGAAATGAACACACAACAAAGTGTCATATTCAGTGTCATGATTACAGTTACATAACTGTGCAGCAGCATAAATTAATTTACATTCCGCCCAACGAACGCTGTTTAAGCCGATAATCTGAACTTTTGTTTACGGCACTGCAACGAATGTCATCTTTATGTGTGCACAACCTATGATTAAATAACCTCCGAACCAAAATCATTTCTACATGACTTAACTATTGCATTTGCATATTATATCATGCGTTTTATCGGCCTCATTTCCAATTTAGTTGTAAATGTTGACACTGTGCTGCATATCTGCCTTAAGAAATCCAAGATCCGCGTTGTTTTATTTTGCCATTTTTCTTTGATAACGTGTTCAATTTACTGTGCAGACACTGATAAGACCTGCATTTTTTTTTTTATAGTTTCTTATTTCCTCTCTGTCAACGGTGAGTGAAAGAAGCAAATAATTGAAACAGTCACTGTCTATTATGCTTGGGCACATTCTTTTCCATACCTGGCCTGTTTCACGGCTGGGGAGCATTTCCTGTGATATTGTGTTAAGACAAAGAGGTGAATGTATCCATTTAAACTTGACTCTTAAAAAAACTGTTAAATATAACAATGCATCATGGGAAAGGTGAAAGGTGAGAACAAACGAATGGAGGGTCTGGTTCAGGGTCAGGCACTCCAGTGCATGAGAAGCTTCTGGTCTTTGTGACATCACAGCATTACTCTGTTCCTGTACAGAGGGGTGTGAGCCATTGAAAAAAAGTGTCAGTTTATTTACAGTTATGTTCTGACATTTTACCGCTTTGCATTTAGTGTTACGTTTAATAAAATACCAAAAAATTGATGCAGCTGGTTAGGTTGGTTCCTGCTTGCCTTCACCAGGTTTGATCGATGGCATTTATATTCTTGTCTAATCACGCAGGGGCTTGTGCACAGTGGAATGGTGAAATGCAATTCACTCTCAATGCTATTGTGTCAAGCTAAAGAAAACACTTAAGAGTATTTTTAAGCCACTCAAGAGAATCACAGTAAAGGATAATCAAACAGTTACTTTGGTTGCACGCTTTGGCTGTTGCACTTTCACCTTTCTCAACAAAAAAAAATCAAAAGAAGGCAAAAGAGTCAGGAAAACATCACAAAAACAGTAGAAAAAGTGGTTCTTTCTGTTATTAACAGCTCCTGAAGATGCCTGCGTTAAAGTAAATTGAATTTTGTGGGGGGAATCTTTCCAGCCAATCTAGTGAAAAGCTCTGAATTAAGCCCTTGGCAGGCAGGTCAGAAGAGTGGGTTGCTGAGGAATCCAAAAGGCTTTCAGACAGACTGAAAGATTATCCGAGCAGGCTGTCAGTCTTTTGTTACAGTATTGCACTGCACTATGTACAGGCTGTGAACACCATCACACATCTTAACAAAAATGTAAAATGAGATTTTAAAGGGAAGGCAATATTATTTTATGTTTATATATTTTTTAAGTGCAGTGTTTTTTTTTGAGGATGTATTCATTTATGAATTGGGACATTTTATTTCAGTCTAGGCTGTCACTTGTAAAAACATTAGTTGCGCATTGGTTGTGCTTACTTTATATTCTACATGTAGTATAAACTGTTTGAAGATACGTTGTGCCAGCACAGTGTTTGATGAAAGGCCGCAGGTTGGACTTCAAATATTGGCCTACAGTGCCTAATGTTCTGTAAATAATATATCAGTTAGACAAGAATAGGCTTGATTACATAATTGGCTTGATATTGATTATTATTTTCTCTTGAAAAGTAGAAATTCACGCTTTTCTGGTCCAACCAGATATTTAAATTTTCTTTCCCCCCTGGGATATTTTGTCAGGTTTAATCCATTTACCCTTAATTTTCCGACTGCATAATTCTGTACCATTTTATCATATTTACATTACATTAAAACTTCAGAGATTACAGCCTGAGTGACCTGAGTGACCACAATTATGGCTTATCAAGCTTAATATGATCAATGCATTCATACAAAATTCATACTACTATCAAAATATGATGTTGGAAAGTCAAAGGTTTGAAAAGAAAAACATCACAATGTTTACATCAAAGGCCACAGATAGAAGGCACTGAAAATGAGATTGGACAACCAAAAATTAAATAAATCACATTGTTCTATATCTATACATTTTACCGAGATCTCAATTACCGGCTGCTTTGATTATTGGTAATTAACTTATCCCAAGGATTATAGCAACACATTAAGAGTTAAAGCTAAAATAAAGCTATCATAATGTAAATATACATCAATAAAATATTCAGTTCTTTAAATTGATTTATATTAATTTAACTTTTAAAGTTACAAGCATTACAGAGTTCCAAACGACCGCCATTCTCAACGTGTTTATATCTGGAGGTTCTGCTATGCAAACTCAGAAGCATTAATTACACAATTAATTTGGCAGCAATTTCCCAGAAGAATACATCCACAAAGAAAAGTAATTTAATTCTCCTTATTTCCCAACGATTCTTTGCTCAGACTTGAAAAACAACTAATCTAAAGTCAAATGCATATATAAGTGAGATTAACTTTTCAATTTATTTTTACCATTTTGCTGCAAATATATAATACAGTATATAAGATAATTCAGAGCCAAATTAACTAGTACCTCTTGCCTCAAGGTATATGACAGATATTATATATTTTTCCTCATTATTTTGTTTAATTATGAATGCAATAAATATTATGACCTAATTTACTCTGAAATCCATGTTAATATTCCTGTTAATGCTCAAGTGGGTGCTACAATAAGATTGGAGTTACTTTGAGGGCGTTTATGAAACTTATCAGAAATTCAGTGATTGCTCATTGGCTAATGTGACTTGGTAAAACATGGATGGATCCAGCTGCAAATTCTATTTAATTTCACATTTTCAAGCACAGACCTGGGACCATGTATAATTAATACAGAGGCAACTGTAATATCTGAACCTCAAACAGAAGACTAAACAATGAAGTTTTTTTAGAGAACTCACATCCGTCAAAGTTACAATTGGAAATCATCGTCTAGCTCCAGAATGTTACAAATGTCCCCATTCCCCTTTGAATAGGAAGTTATTGACCGAGTTGTGCTGGTGAGGCCCTTCAGATTAAATTCAGTTTTATATGTACAGTGCTTTTTACAGAGACACAGCAACGCTTTAAAGGAAAACAGGAAAACTGGAAAACTGTGAAAGACCAGAGTTGAAACACACACACGCCCGTAATCTCCCTGGTAGAAAGACATCTTGGAAAGATCCTGGCTCAGAGGAGCAGCCTACACAGTAAAATGTCATTGTGTTCATTCACCTCTAACAAAGTACATATGAGTCCAATAGGAACCATATGTACTCTGTAAGAGTTGATTTAACACTGAATTTTACTCTGTATCCTCCATCTGATGAATCGGTGTCAGTGGTTAAAAAGTTAGGGTAAAGGTTAAAGGCCACGGGGAATCTACCAGGCAAATAATCTGGACAAGTGGCTTCACAAATCATAGCCAGGATATTCTATCAGCTGATAAATATGACGGTATAAACAAAGAAGTGTATGTTGATAGGTCAGTCAGAAGAGCAGTAGGATGCATCTCTGAGACGGGTGCGTGAGGGTTGGACCCGAAATGCACGACTCAGAAACAGTGGTACGATAAAGTCCCATCAGGGCTTTATTAGAGGAATATCCAAAGAGCGTGGTCAAAAAACAAGCAAAGTTCATACACAAAAATCCAGCCAAAACCAATGTACAGTACCGAGGGAGAAGGCAGTCTCGGAATTGGTACACCATGCAAAAGTCCAGTAACCAGAATAGCTGTCAGCGGGGCAGAAGTACAGGCAGACGGTAGGCAGGCTCGGGGTCGAAGGCAAGGCAAGAGTCAAGACCGAAGTCCGCTCCGTTGGGGGTAGTACAAAAAGACAGCGGGCTAAAACTTGTGGTACAGGCAGGCAGTGGTAACAAAACAGAGGTCAGTAACAACGGTCAAAAACAGGCTCGATCGTGGTCAAAAACAGGCTCGATCGTGGTCAAAAACAGGCTCGATCGTGGTCAAAATCAGGCTCGATCGTGGTCAAAAACAGGCTCGATCGTGGTGCACTGATAAACAGGGGCAACAATTTCACAAATACATGACATGAACACTGAGCTTAAATGCAGGTGTAGACAGGTGCAGACACTTAGCTTGAGAGCAGCATGCGAATGGAAATCAGGTGTGGAAGGCTGACAAGGTAACAAGATAATTAGTACTCATTAGTAATAAACCTATCCTGACCTGGCGTTAGTAAATTAGTAAATGACATGCACAAGAAACGTAAGGTAAACATGAACACATAGTTAGAGAGTTAGTATTACCCAATCCTGATCTAACATTAGTAGATTAGTAAATAGACACGGGAGAATGAAACAATTAGGGAAGCGTGAGCGACAGCAAGAGATAAAAAAACAGCATGAACGCAAGGCTGCGGAAAAACACAGAAATGTGTATGCTAACAATGAACAGGAAACGTAACATGAATCAAATATAAAACGTGACATGACGAGAAAATAAATCGTAACAATAATCAAACATGAAACGTGATATGACATAAAAATGAAACGTAACAAGAACAAAACATAAAGCATGGCATGACTAGACTAAACACAATACGTGACATTAACAAGAAGACTAACTAAGACAATAAAATAAAATAAAACGTGACATGACCACTAGAATCGTGACAATCTCGGCTTGCAGGTTGTGTTGTGTTGTGTTGTGGGCGTGGGCCAGGCGAGGGCCAGGTGAGGGTCGGGCTGGGGTGATCTATGGCACCCCTGCAGCTCTACCTTCTCCTTCTCCCGTTCTCAATACAGAGGTAGAACTGCTTTATTGATCTCTGCCTCTTGGACATTTTATATCTACTTTTTCTCTCTCGTCTCTCTATATTTTCATTTGAATATCATGCCATAACTATCCCTTTGTCAACTGTCACCTGGGGCCTTTGGCGCCCTGCCCATCTCACTCCCTGTAGCTGGCACCCGCCCGATCCTGCTGGGAGATTTTTACGCCCATCTGGAACCCTCCCATGTCTGGCTGCCTTCCTTCCCCGCAGTCCACCTGCCCACGCTGCACTCACCACCTACACACAAGGCCGCGTTGACCTTCTGGACCTGGTCTCTACAAGGAACTGCTCTTCCGACGATCTCACAGTGACCCCTCTCCATCGGTCTGACCACCACTTTAGCACTTTGTGTGTTTCTGCCTACTTCCACCCCCCTCCCACCCCACCCACTTTACTGCCGTAACCTCCAAGACCCCTCACCCTTCACTTTCTGCTCAAAGGTTACTGCTTCCCTCCCACCTCTTTCATCTCTTTATTGACACGGCATCACTCTGTCGTTTTTTTCTCTCTTTTCAGCCATTGACTTTCTCTGCCCTTCCTGACATCCTCTCCAGTCCTTTGTAGTCCGACACCCTCCAGGGCCAACAGGACCAAACTACGGACAGCAGAGAGGAAATGGCGCAAATCCAGGGGCCTTGCTGACCTCTCCACCTACTAGTCCCTGCTCCCTGTCTTTTCAAAAGCTGTCACCCCTGCTAAAGTTAACATTTATCGAACCGAACAAAACTTGTATTCTGACACTCACAAACTATTCTCCTCCTTATCTTACTTCCTCAACAAATCCCCTTCCTCATCTCGATCTACCCCTCTCTGCAGATTTATTTAGAGAAAAATGCTGCAGACATCCAAAAGTCCCTCATGCCCAGACGTGGGCTGGATAGAAGGTCACCACCTGAAGCTAACCCTGGCAGACTAAGACTAAGAGGCTCTATATCCCTGCCATGTCTTGCCATGCAACCCCATTCTCTCAGCTTATTCTAGCACCAATAACTTTAGAGTGTTGCTAGATGTCAAAGGTAAAAATACAGCCAAAATCATGAGGGTGACCTGGGCTTACACTTTGTAGTGGCTTACACTTATAGGGGCTTACACTGTAGGGACTTTTCACCCTGCCGCCTGTTTTTAGGCTAACTCGAGCATACGGTCAATCTCTGACTTACTGTAAACTGGCACAGTGTGTGTGTGTGTCTGTTTGTGTGTTTGTGTGATTCTGCTATGACCTCTTTGACCTATACATCTGTTAGCCCCATTTATGATAACACTACTGAGTGACAGCCTGGCAAATGTTGACCACAAAATGATGTCATTGCTGGTGCAAGCTGCTGGTGCTGTTTTTAGTGAAGGCGCAGCTGAAATGATTTAAAATAAAAATAATTTGGTTCATGCAGCTGAAGGACTCAAGAACCAACTGTCACTTCAAACGTGAAGTAGACATATGTGTGAGTGCCTTAATTGTTCTATTTTTAAACGTGATGTTTCTTTAACGATGGCTGACCTTAGGCAATTGTCAGACAGGTGCTAGAAAGACAGGGCCTGTTAACAGATTCCACACTTGTTCGTTATTTTTCAGCGGGTTACACCCATGAGCCAAATTACATTTGTGTTTGAGTTAGTTTCACTCTGCAAAAAACGTCTGTCTTAACAAGTGTTTTAGTCTTGTAATGAGACATAAAATATTGTTTTTCTCTAAAATAGATAATACTAGCTTATTTTTAAGTTACTTTTTGCTTGACAAGGGAAATTATCTTACCCGATTGGCAAATCTTAAAAAATAAGATTTTAAGTCTCGTTAAGATTGCTCATTAAGATTGACTTTTTTGTTTGTTTTTGCAGTGCAGGGTGTTGATCTGTGGTGCTAGCGGAGGAGAAAGAGGCTCTTGAAAGAGGTAGACTCTGTGGAGAGAGTGCAGGGTGTAGGTCTGTGGTGCTAGCGGAGGAGAAAGAGGCTCTTGAATGAGGCAGACTCTGTAGAGAGAGTGTAGGGTGTTGGTCTGTGGTGCTAGCGGAGGAGAAAGACGCTCTTGAACGAGACAGACTCTGTGGAGATAGTGCAGGGGATGAAACCATCAGTCAGGTCTGCCCATGTCATCATAAGATGTTATGGCTCGTCCAATTACGGGCTTTCCATCAAGCGGACAGCTGCTGCTCATTCTCATTAAACACTCAATTGTTAAATAATTGCATCATTTAAAAGCAGTCTACGGGGTCAGGGGATTTGTCGACATGGGTGTCATGATGATGACCTCTGCGAGTCATACTGGCCTGTGGGGCAGCTGGGAGATCTGGGGCCTTCTCGAGGTTCGAGTCTCTCTTCTGCCACTGTTGTCTCTCACCGTGGGCCATTTGAATGCATAAATGGCACACAGTCCACAATTATTGTTGTTCTTCTCTTCAGAATCACAAGTCGGCAATTTCATTTTCCATTTGAATGATTTGCATGTCAAAGCTATCTGTAAATTAAATCAAAGGTTAAGTATACCCATTTTTACCAAAAATGTCACTCTCAATTATGATATGCCATAACATGACAATTATACAGTATGTTATACGTGCCTAATACGGTTGCATCGATACGCACATTTTGTGATTCGATATAAATTTCCATTTAAGCATAACGATTCGATTAAATTTCTGATTTTATCTTTATGAGTTAAAACTCTATTTGTCTCTCTTCTGCTGCTGCCATCCTGTTTATTCAGCTTTGTCCTGCAGTCACGCAGTGGCCCCGTTCTCTCTGTCCATCTCTCAGTCACGCAGTGGCCCCATTCTCTCTGTCCATCTCTCAGTCACGCAGTGGCCCCGTTCTCTCTGTCCATCTCTCAGTCACGCAGTGGCCCCGTTCTCTCTGTCCATCTCTCAGTCACGCAGTGGCCCCGTTCTCTCTGTCCATCTCTCAGTCACGCCATGGCCCCGTTCTCTCTGTCCATCTCTCAGTCACGCAGTGGCCCCGTTCTCTCTGTCCATCTCTCAGTCATGCAGTGGCCCCGTTCTCTCTGTCCATCTCTCAGTCACGCAGTGGCCCCGTTCTCTCTGTCCATCTCTCAGTCACGCCATGGCCCCGTTCTCTCTGTCCATCTCTCAGTCACGCAGTGGCCCCGTTCTCTCTGTCCATCTCTCAGTCACGCAGTGGCCCCGTTCTCTCTGTCCATCTCTCAGTCACGCAGTGGCCCCGTTCTCTCTGTCCATCTCTCAGTCACGCAGTGGCCCCGTTCTCTCTGTCCATCTCTCAGTCACGCAGTGGCCCCGTTCTCTCTGTCCATCTCTCAGTCACGCAGTGGCCCCGTTCTCTCTGTCCATCTCTCAGTCACGCAGTGGCCCCGTTCTCTCTGTCCATCTCTCAGTCACGCAGTGGCCCTGTTCTCTCTGTCCATCTCTCAGTCACGCCGTGGACCCGTTCTCTCTGTCCATCTCCCTTTCTCCGTCTTTGTGTGTGTATGCGCCTATCATCGAATGTTCATTGTTTCGATTTTCAATTTTGTATCGAAATTGTTTACACCCTTGATGCTTAATGAAGACTTTATGAATATATGGCCCAGTATGACCTACAATCTATTGGGTAAGAGCAATTACTCTTCATCAGCCACAGGGGAGCGACTGTATCTAAGTGATTAAAGGACAAAACTCTTATCTACATTTTTTTAAAAGTTGGTCAAGTAAAGAAACACGGGCATTAAGCGGTAGTGGGACGTCAAAAGGCCAGCGGCAATGGCGAGCTAAAGGTACTCAGAATAAACAGTGAAACTGATATTTTGTCCTTGTTTAACCCAAAATGGAGGGAAATTGACAGGTGTTTGCTTATTTCCCCAATGCTATGACAAAAGCTTCTCATTCAAGGGGCATTGCACATAATTACTCTCAGTGCCAATTCAATATTTATGCTTACTTTTAATTTTACACTTGAACTTGTTGACCATGAACAAACAAATGACCGTAATGGCTTCAAAAGCAGGATCACAATAGATATTGGGCTCCATCCAATAACACAGCTTTAATCACCTTCAGTATGACGTAGTCCACTGGAATAAGAACGTATCGTACACATCACAGTTAAATGATAGTACCATAGAACTATTTAATTTTTGCTGACAATCAAACATATTTATTGTGGTTTTTCACAAAGACGTATAAGAGAACGGGATGCAACTTTATTAATGGAAATTTGGAACGCCATAGTCTTCAGAAAATGACAATTCCTGCCCTCTGTATGACAGACCATTACTAAACCATGCCTACACACACACACACACACACAGTATGTGTAAGTGTGGGCGTGTGTCCTTGACACCCATTATTCATATTCAGCTTTGAAGAATCTATATTTGATGTTAAGATTTATCTTTAGCACAAAGCGTGATTTCATTAGCCAGTGCAGAAAACCAAAAACTGAACAGAATCACTTCCCTTCTTGACACCAAAGCATAAGACACATGAAGAAGACTAACATTGATCTCCTTTATGGATGAAGGTCATTTTCAACTGTTCATATAATACTGAAGTAAATCCTTTCAGAAAAGACACCTTTATATTGTTAATTTAAAAGTTTTAGACAACCTACACAATAACATTCAGTTTATACCATATCAGAAAGAATCTGAATTGACTATTAAGAGATTAGTGATGGGGTTGTATGTCCTTGAATTGGTGCATAAAATACTTGGGTACAGAAAAAATGAGCAGGACTAAAAAACAAAACAGATCAGATTGAAAGAGTGGAGAACAATAACTGAATGTTTAGTGGTCTTGGACACACAGCCTATTCTCCACTCCTGTACACGAGCCAGAAGCCGTTCTGCCCACGCCAAAAAAAATAAAAAAGGTCGGCGGCTTTTTCATGTGGCCGCTCCTGACTCAAAGCCCTCCAATTCTCCCAAACGGGTTGCATCTGGCACCCTTCACAGCCTCTTCCATCTAGGCCAAAAGATTTCCCGCTTCTGAAAACCGTGCACAAAAAGGTAGTTTTAATTACAACTGTGGAAGAAGAAAGGCTTTCTTTGTGCATCGCCTCGGAACAAACGGGACTGATTGTGATGCCAGTAATGGCAGCGTTGGGAATCTCGGACCGCCTTGTGGGGGAAGCTGGGCCGCTCGCGTGCATTTTACTGAGGGCACGCAACACAGTGGAGAGATTCAGGAAAAGAAACAGAGTGAAAGAGAGACAGACTCCTCTCTGCCTACTCCCCAGCTGGCACCGACTCAAAAGCTTCTTTTGCATGCACTCCAGGGTGGTGGGTCCCATTTCTGGGCCCAGTTGCCCATCGCAGGTTGCATCCGCAAGGGAGACAATAGTGGAGGGGGTGTGGAGAAAAGGAAAGAGAGGGGTATGCTGTCTCTAAGGGATATGTTGAATTTGTGAACCAGAAAGCTTTGCATAATAGAAATGCATGGATTGCTGTGCAAAGTCTAACGGTTTCTGTTTTATGTGATGTGGGCTCTGCCTGTGGTGACATTCCTAGGCATGTGCAGGACAGCATTCACTGTAAAAAAATGTGTTCTTCCAATTAAAAATTCATAAGTAACTCTAGAGTACAATAGCACTTTTGAGTTTGCTCAACTTTCAAGGTTCCAGGTTCTGTGGATTACAAATTCTAGGCTCCATGGCTGTTATGTTGGCACAGAAACCATAAAAAGTATTGCATTGACTTGTACTGTGCTGTTCAGCTAACAAGACTAATAGATAGTTTTAGCAATAAAAAGTTAAATATTTGTAGTTTTGTGAACTACTCCGTTCAAATAAAAAACCAAAACTGTGAAGTTCATGTAACTAAGAATTTAAACATAAAAAATAAGGCGTTAATGGGGTAAAATATAAACAAGGCATGGCTAAAATCCATCCATCCACCCACACACGCATTTTTTTATACCACTTACTGCTGATCAGGGTTGTGTGTGCATGGGGGGGAGGGGGGACTGGAGCCTATTCCAGCGTGTATACAGTGAGGCCAGTCAGGATTCGAACACATTACCTTCTGGTAGTGAGGCGACTGCGCTACTCACTGCACAACTGTGCTGCCCCATTACCAAAATATAATCTGCGTTATTAAAAACATTTTTCGTATAAAAAAAATTTAAGCAATGACTGTTCACTCACCCCTAAGTCAGTACAAAAATACAATGGACAAAATACAGGGAAAATCAGTTTAAAGCATTAAACAGCTGCCACATATTTAAGCAGTGTTTATATATATATATAATTTTATATCTTCCACTGTTTGGCTCAGAATCACTATTTTAATCCTTTGCTCTTAAACTCCATTGAGACCAGACGAGCATTTGACCGTAAATTGCATTCTTAATTAAACCTATTAGAAACTGCAATCAGAATGCAGGCTTTGAAAACAATTAAAGTTCACGGGCTGTTCTCGCTCTGCTGTTTTAGCCATAATTTATAACATCCCCATTCAACCCTCTCAGCTTGTCATGTTTAATCAGCAATATGAGTTGTAAGGAGAAACGCCCTCCTTCTTACCAAGGGCAAATTATTCACTCTTTCTTTCTCTTTCTTTCTCGTTCTCTGTTCAAATGTTGCTGGTGAATCTGCTGTCTTTCTCCATACATCACAAAAGAAAATTAAATCTCTATTGGAAATATCTATTGGAATTGTTTTCCAAGCCTTTGTTTTCGAGTGACGGCTAAGCGACAATCTGTCCCGTGTCATGTTCCGCAAAAAAAGAGAGAGATCCTCTGACAGCATTCACCAGGACAATGCAAGAGCCAGCTCTCATCACTATCAAGCTGCAGTATCAAGGGGCCGGGCTCAGCTCCTGGGTACTGAATGCTAATCGGTCAACGTTACTGACTCACAGATTGCAGGAGAAAATCAAGCCATTGCTTGTGTTCTTGTTGACTTCAACATATTGAATAAAAGCTTTGTTATGTGATTAGAAAAAATATTGTTTTTTTATATCCCACTACTACATACAGTGCCCTCCACTATTATTGGCACCCCTGGTAAAGATGAGTAAAAAGGGTTATAAAAAATTCAGTTTGGTGAATTAGCTTAATGTCACACTGAAAACATTTGAAAAATCCAACCTTTATTTGAAGTAAATTTATTATGAGAAAAACAAATCCCTCATCAAGAAATAATTATTTTTAACAAAACCATGTGTGCCACAATTATTGGCACCCCTGCATTTATATATAGAATAAAGTAATTATTTTAAATATTTGGTCGCATATCCTTTGCATACCATGACTTCCTGATGTCTGTGACCCAACAACATCAAACAACTCTTGATATCTTATTTTCTGGTACTCTTACAAGCGATAATATAATGTCTCTGCATTTGAATGGATCTCTATGGATCTCTATTGGGGTGTGGGACTAGATTTAGCTGTAAATTACACTGGAACACTATGGAACACATGGTTGGCTAAATAGCTTTAAGTCATCAAGGGTCTGACGTATCAAACAAGCCTCAAACCATCACTCTGTTGCCAGACAGATATGCAGTAGATATGGATTGATAACTTGAAGGGTTTCTTCTCCTGAATTATTTTTCCATAGAGTTCAATAGAAAAAATTGTCAGGAGAAACAACCCGTAAAGTGATCCATAAAACAACCCTTAAAGCACTACTATTACTACTATGCTACTATTTAATGATAATATGAATATTTATAAAGTATGAATACATTATTTATAATAATGTATAGTATTTACTGCTATTACTGTGCTACTACTAATACTACTGCGTCTGCTGCTATTGTTGCTTCTGCTACAACTAATATTAATTAAAAAAATAAGAATTTTACATGTTATCATCATCATATTCACCTTTGTCATTTTCATCATAAAAATCACAATCGTAGACACAAAGCATAATAGTATATAAATATTAATAGTATTTATAATTATGAATGCCTATGAATAAGATATATTTGTACCCCAGATGGGCTATTCTGTGAGGGAAAGGCTCATTATGGTGTCGTTTAAACGTTCAATTAGAAAGCAGAACAAGAAGCACTTCCTAAGTATTTCATAATGGTGGCATTTCTATGACTTCTTGTTCCTCTGAGATGAAAACACACATGTGATGGAGGGGAGGCTAGAAAACGCCACAGAGTTTTACAGGCAGCCACGAACAGCAGTTCACAAGGGTATTAGTATCACACAATTTGGACCAATCAAAATGTGCCTCACTCTGGTCTAAGAGAAAAAGGTGAATCACATAGAGACTGGTGACCTTCTACAGTCCAGAGAGATTAATCTACTGTTTGTTTTATCTCATACTATTCCACGAGATGAATAGGTTTCTCTTATTTGTCCCCCCCCCATCATCAAATAACACAAGCCCTTGTGGCATTTTGACTTTCAGCAACTCAGAATTAGCTATAGGAGTCCTTTGGTCTTGGAAAGAACCTTGAGTTGTCAATACAGGGCACCTGAAGCCTGCAGTAAGTGCTTTGCACATGCCCATTTGAGAGAACAAAACTCCTGAAAGAGCTCAGAAGCCTTTTTCATGCACCGCTAGTTAGCAACTGACATTTTGTGTTGAAGAGGCAATTCCAAAGAATTGATTTGAGAGAGGAGTGTGTGTGAAAAGAAAAATCAATATACCATATACCAGCTTGCATTCCTTTGAAAAATGAAGGCTCAGGTATATTCCTATGCCTTTTTTCTTATTTTTTTTGAAAGGGAGAAAGCTGAGGGAAAACGTATGAGGCCATGAATCAGTTAAGAATTATGGCCGGATGTGAAAGAAAAACCCTAAAAAACAATGCGCACAAAACAACAAATGCATGTGAAAGCTATCCCCTCTGGCTGTGGATTTATGAACTTAACCACAGTACTTTTGGCATAAAAATGTCTGGACCCGAGATGCAATCTACAGATGAAATTATTAATTAGCAGTGTCTTTCCACCAAACACAGTATCCAGATATAACACAGATTTCCACTATATTGGCACGTGAGCTGAATAAACCTCAAAATTCAAAACCAAATTCAAAGAACTCAAGCGACACTGAGGACTCATACATTCACCTTAGGGTTTACCTGCAGCAGATAAGTAGACTACTTGTTGGAAAGGAGATGAGAGGTTAGTGCATTTCAGAGAGGTTCAGTTGTCACCACTCTGGTGTGTTTAGCTACACCCGAAACCATGGAAACAGTAGAAGTCAAGCTGTTTTTTATTTCTATTTTTTTGAAGCGGTGCATAAATAATTCTTCTAGCTGTGCCGATAATAAAATCAATAAAAGTGCCCTCTTTTCAGCTGAAAGATTGTTCCTTGATTGATTCCTATTTTATATATATTTTAAAAAATTCTCTCCCCATTATGCATAGTCTTTGAAAATATACTGGCCTGGATTCAATCAACATTAGTCCTTATCTTTGACTTCCAAGTAACTGCAAATGTAAGTGCAAGACCAAAATGTGTTTGCGAAGAAGAAAATCAAAGACTTGAATTTAATTGTGAGCCACGGTTCAAGACAAATTTGAACTGAATCCAGGCCTTGGTATTCACCCCATCTTTTAAGTGGATATTTCTAAATGAATTCTCTTTCACATCAGATATCTTTATTTAAACTGCACTGAGTGTTCAAAACTTTTATGATAAAATGTGCCTCAAATTTCAGATTGAAGATTCACTCAGTGTAATACAGCCTTGGGTTTTAAAACTTAAATTAAAAGAATTTTCTCAAGCATATGTTGTTCTATTACACTACCCTTTTACATTCCTTTCGGCTCATGTACTACTATGATGCAAATAATAGCCATTTGCATTGCATTACATTTAGGCATTTAGCAGATACTCTCCAGAGTGACTGCAATAAGCGCGGGCAAAAAGGCTTAGGCAACTAAGAGCTAATGGAAATTCAACAAGTTTGTGTGTGTATGAGTGGGAGAGGTGGCGAGACAGAGAGCGAGTGGAACAAAACACCCACTGTGAGTGCTGTCCTGGGGCGTGGTTTGATGCTTGGAGCTCAGCCCCTATATTATTACCTTTTCACACACAGATTTTGCCATTTTTTGACTTTCAAAAAGGGCCGGGGTTGAGCTAAACCAGCGTGCTTTGTTACCCCTTAAGGAGTTGGCGATTTTACTTTTGTAAATATTTTGTAGTAACCCAGGCTCTCATCCAATCGGATATCATCAATATTTACAAAAGTTATCCGGCTAACTCCTTAATTCCCTCTTCACTCAACCTTAGCGTAGCAGGGGCGAGGTGTTGAGCTGGTAAAGACCCAAAGAGTATATTTCTTGAACTTAGAATGTTAGATTACTGCTGCATCTCAGGCTATTAAAATGAAAAAAAGTGAAGTAAAGAAAGAAATAAAATGAAAAAAAGAAAAAGAAAGAAAGAATTGCTACATGGATATTTTAAATAAAAATGAAGTATCTGAATTACCAAGGTTTACCACTAGCCAGGATAGCGCTCCTACCTGACTTTATAAGTTGGTGGTGAGGGAGCAGAGATGTGTTGATGTGAGAAAGAGCTTGAAATGTTTTGATATGGGGGTATAATTGTTTCATAAATAAATAGTATGAACCTTCCACAAATAAGATTAAATTCACAAATATATTTTGTAACAAAATAATTGGTTTTCAAATAAAAATAATTGGTTCACAAATATGTTTTTGCAACTCACAAATAAATCTCACTTCAGCTAATGACTCTCTGTGCATTTACACAACACGGAAGGTACAGCCTTTTTGTTAGCCCGTCTTGAATACTAATGAGATAGTAGAAATAACAGATGATGTGGTTTCACTTTAAAGGTTTGAAGACTTCATTCGTTGATCAGAGACAGCCATTATAGCCATCTTCCTGACAGAGCCGTTGTCTTGTCACGACAGAACACAACCCTGAACCCTAAAGTGAGCACATACATGCTGTGGATTGGTCACAGTAATTGGGGGTTTTTAGCAAAAGGACGTCTTAAAATCTGATTGGCTGGAGTATGTTTTGGATTTATCTGTACATCTTGCGGTGATTGTCCCAAAAATCCGCAAGTGATTCCACATGCACCAGGCAGTGTGTAGATGCAGATACAGCCACATGCACCAGGCAGTGTGTAGATGCAGATACAGCCACATGCACCAGACAGTGTGTAGATACAGATACAGCCACATGCACCAGGCAGTGTGTAGATACAGATACAGCCACATGCACCAGGCAGTGTGTATATACAGATACAGCCACATGCACCAGGCAGTGTGTAGATGCAGATACAGCCACATGCACCAGGCAGTGTGTAGATGCAGATACAGCCACATGCACCAGACAGTGTGTAGATACAGATACAGCCACATGCACCAGACAGTGTGTAGATACAGATACAGCCACATGCACCAGGCAGTGTGTAGATGCAGATACAGCCACATGCACCAGGCAGTGTGTAGATACAGATACAGCCACATGCACCAGGCAGTGTGTAGATGCAGATACAGCCACATGCACCAGACAGTGCATAGATGCAGATACAGCCACATGCACCAGGCAGTGTGTAGATACAGATACAGCCACATGCACCAGACAGTGTGTAGATGCAGTTACAGCCACATGCACCAGACAGTGTGTAGATGCAGTTACAGCCACATGCACCAGAGAGTGTGTAGATGCAGATACAGCCACATGCACCAGACAGTGTGTAGATACAGATACAGCCACATGCACCAGACAGTGTGTAGATGCAGATACAGCCACATGCACCAGACAGTGTGTAGATGCAGATACAGCCACATGCACCAGACAGTGTGTAGATACAGATACAGCCACATGCACCAGACAGTGTGTAGATACAGATACAGCCACATGCACCAGGCAGTGTGTAGATGCAGATACAGCCACATGCACCAGGCAGTGTGTAGATACAGATACAGCCACATGCACCAGGCAGTGTGTAGATACAGATACAGCCACATGCACCAGACAGTGTGTAGATGCAGATACAGCCACATGCACCATGCAGTGTGTAGATGCAGATACAGCCACATGCACCATGCAGTGTGTAGATACAGATACAGCCACATGCACCAGACAGTGCATAGATACAGATACAGCCACATGCACCAGGCAGTGTGTAGATGCAGATACAGCCACATGCACCAGGCAGTGTGTAGATGCAGATACAGCCACATGCACCAGGCAGTGTGTAGATGCAGATACAGCCACATGCACCAGACAGTGCATAGATGCAGATACAGCCACATGCACCAGGCAGTGTGTAGATACAGATACAGCCACATGCACCAGACAGTGTGTAGATGCAGTTACAGCCACATGCACCAGACAGTGTGTAGATGCAGTTACAGCCACATGCACCAGAGAGTGTGTAGATGCAGATACAGCCACATGCACCAGACAGTGTGTAGATACAGATACAGCCACATGCACCAGACAGTGTGTAGATGCAGATACAGCCACATGCACCAGACAGTGTGTAGATACAGATACAGCCACATGCACCAGACAGTGTGTAGATACAGATACAGCCACGTGCACCAGACAGTGTGTAGATGCAGATACAGCCACATGCACCAGACAGTGTGTAGATACAGATACAGCCACATGCACCAGACAGTGTGTAGATACAGATACAGCCACATGCACCAGACAGTGTGTAGATGCAGAGACAGCCGCATGCACCAGACAGTGTGTAGATACAGATACAGCCACATGCACCAGACAGTGTGTAGATACAGATACAGCCACGTGCACCAGACAGTGGATGCAGATACAGCCACATGCACCAGACAGTGTGTAGATACAGATACAGCCACACACACACAAAAGCAGCCATCTTCACGACCAACAGCAGGCCGGCAGCTAGGCAGCTGCCACTCTCATTTAAAGCTTCTATGCTTTGTGTGACTAATATTCAATAAGGCAAAAGAAATATGTTGTGCCTCCAAGACAGACTTTACATCCAGCGAACCATTGGAGACGGGTGGAATCTGGACCAATGGCACAGAGTATGGGTGGATTCTGGACCAATGGCATGCAAAGGGCTTGCACTGGCATATTATGGACGGTTAATCCAAGCAATCATTGGGTTATTAATCATTCATAATCTATTTATGATTTATCGTATCACTTATTTATGCATGCTTATTGTTTGGTCTCTGCAGATTAAGTTTTTAATTATTCCCCTCTTTTACTCTGTAATTCTAAATGTATTCTTAATGATGTATAACCAATGGGGGAATCTGGGCCCGCTAAGAAGTTTCGATTTCAAAGGATTTGTGACCTGAACCAAAAAAAAAAATCATTGAGCTCAATAATAATGCTGCATATGATTATGGATTTTTAAAGTTTTTGTGGAGGTCATGTTATTTATTTATTTAGTTATTTATTTATGTTTTAGTGGATATATCCTTGAACTCTTTGAATTTGTTCTGACTGTAATGGTGTGCTTCTAAATCACTTGGGAAGTTTCACCAAAAAATAAAACAGTTTAATCAATATAATCCTAGTCCTTGAACATGTGGGTGGGTTTAATATATATCACAGTAAAAATGGCATTATAATTGTATCGGCTCTGTACTGCCACCGCATCGCATTACGAAGATCTTCAGAAGAGCAAAGATAATGCATCCATACAGCAATTATATTTCAGCGTGACCTCGACCTGCATGCAACATAAATAATACACATTATAAAACATGACTTACAGAGAATTCAATACATTATTCTGAGCCCAGATTAAGCTCTGCAGTGGGCTGTACCCTGTATATTTCTTGTTCAAGTGCCCTGACCACTTTGCGTCTACTTTTATATAAGTATCTTTTCATTGATTTATATTCCTACTGTCCTCACTGAGCAGCAGAAAAGACATGTTGCCATTTCCAACAGTCCTTTGTGTTTGACGTAGAGTTTATTGCCCATATTGCACATAGCTTGCATATTCATATTCACTCCTGAGAAACATCCAAGGCAGGCTTCATTTGGAAGGCCTTTAAATGCCTCTTCTCTCTTTTATGGCGCAGATTGTGTGCTCCTCTTGATTCCAGAAAAAAATCACGACTGAAAAGGTTCTG
Organism: Ilyophis sp. 1 JC-2022; assembly: GCA_022702515.1. Classification (NCBI taxonomy): domain Eukaryota; kingdom Metazoa; phylum Chordata; class Actinopteri; order Anguilliformes; family Synaphobranchidae; genus Ilyophis; species Ilyophis sp. 1 JC-2022. The sequence continues at coordinate 123,072,012 of CM040403.1, forward strand.
ATTATGTTGATTGTTTGAGGAGTGCGCGATTAGCGCTCTAATTCATTTCACAGCTTCCGCGCGGCGCTGAGCGGCTCGCCGCCACGCGCTCCGCCGACAGGAAATGTAATGCATATGATTGCTCTGAAGCGAATAATCAATGATGATTTATGACAATAATATTGTCCCAAATTCTGAGGTGGCGAAGACCTTGGAGTGTGTGATAACGGCTGTTTGCAACACAAAGCACGCCGATTGGTTGATTGACTTTATTGGTGCAACACAAAGCACGCCGATTGGTTGATTGACTTTATTGGTTCAACACAAAGCACGCGGATTGGTTGATTGACTTTATTGGTTCAACACAAAGCACGCGGATTGGTTGATTGACTTTATTGGTTCAACACAAAGCACGCGGATTGGTTGATTGACTTTATTGGTTCAACACAAAGCACGCGGATTGGTTGATTGACTTTATTGGTGCAACACAAAGCACGCAGATTGGTTGATTGACTTTATTGGTGCAACACAAAGCACGCTGATTGGTTGATTGACTTTATTGGTTCAACACAAAGCACGCGGATTGGTTGATTGACTTTATTGGTTCAACACAAAGCACGCGGATTGGTTGATTGACTTTATTGGTGCAACACAAAGCACGCAGATTGGTTGATTGACTTTATTGGTGCAACACAAAGCACGCAGATTGGTTGATTGACTTTATTGGTTCAATTACAAAACATTCGCTCAATTGCCCCATTTGTAATGTTAAAGCGAGGCTGTGGCCCTTGATCTGAATACTGAATCATATATCACACAGTGACTTGGACATTTTCCACTGCTCATTTTCATCCTCCTGGTCATCAAACTAATCCCTCGCAGATGATTATGAGTCTCTCACGGCCTGTTGTACTTGTCTCACCGCCGTAAACTCTAAATTGGCCCGGGGGGTGGGGAGGGGGCTTATTTTTTGTGTTGCACATCTGTTAGTCTCGAGGAAGAATTGACTCGCACGTGAGTTGACATAAGAGGCCCAATGATTACTTAATTATTTAACAAATGGCATTTGAGCTCATTAACATACAGTCAACAAACAAGTCAGGGTGTCTAAGCATGGGTTGAGTGCAATAAAGAAAAGCACAATAAAGGATTTCTAACAGCCCAGCTCTAACTATGGGCTCCAATTCTCTGTAGCTGTTTGATTCAGGCCAGATGTGTCTGAAACCAGCATAATTGGCTGAAATATGAAGCAATTAAATCCATCCAATCTAAGCTTTCCATTTCCAAAATATATTACACAGAAAGCAGCAAAGTATTTTCTATTTTGCATCTAAAAGGTAAGACGAGCAACTATAGTATATCAACTCTGCTTTCCTGAGCTATGAACTACCTCTGAAGAATTTTATGTTTCTAAGACACATACAATTATGTGAGATATTTCTGACCACCACCTCTGCTTTCACTTTTTGTTCATTAGCAGCATTTTGATTATACCACAAGTATAATTGCAACTTCAAAGGCGCTAAAATAAAAGTGATGGGAAAAAAGCCAAGCCTCTTGTAAAAAGCCAAGCTACTCACGCATAGCCTACAAAACACTGTCTTTAAGTACTTAATTACAACTTGCAAAAACTAGGCCTGCTGTTAAAAGTTTGATATCAAAATGAGACCAAGTAACAACCAACAATATTACCTATCGTAGCTCACACAAATTAAACTATATTAGATCTATTCCACAGCCATGCTACCCAATATTTTCTAAATTATTTAATGTAACTTGGCCTTGTGTTTTTTTCATTTTACCATTTCTGTGGATATGTGAAGTTGAATTCTGAATTCAGTGTGGTTACATGAGGTCAGAACGTATAGAAGTTAATGGCTGAGAGTCTGTGGCCATTGTGGTTATTTCTGTAGGAAACCCTAAAAAGTGCCAAGCTCTCTGTGCTGTATAGGTATGGGGCATGTCCCATCAAGCTGTAACTTGGCGGATGGCATACCTGCCATCGTAATATAGTGTATAATATACATAATATATACTGTATATATATACATATACATTTCACCAAAAATGTGGTATAATCTGATTAGTACCAGTATAGATTAAACAGACATCTTCGACATTATCACGTGATTAGCAAAGAAAGAAAGAAAATTAAATTAAAAAAGCACATGACATCAACATCAAATTCTAAACACTACCCAAACATTTCTGTCTTGGAAAAATGCTTGCTTCAAAATAAGTATTAGACAATAATCCTATGAATTTTATTTGTGTATTAAGAGGAGAAAAACCAGCAAATTTCAACAGCAGGGCTTTTGCCAAGAAGTCATTTTTTGTCATCCACTTGTATTAATAGTAATACACCCACTGATATGTAGCTAATTAGTGGCTATTTATAGTTCACACATTATGGAAATCTAAAATGATTTCTGTTTAACAATCCTCCTATAGATGGAAATTTTCTACAGCCTCTGTGTGGCAATAAAGTGTACAACACAGCTTACAACACAGAGCATTAGTTATAACGCTTCTCCTCTGGAGAAAAAAGAAAAGAAAAAAGAACATTCTATGACTCATAAGATAAGAATCCAAATGCCTGCATCTCACTAAAGACCTCTAGCTCTGTTTACATGAGTCTAGGCCTGGCTTTGTCACCTAGCGTCACAAGCAAACCTGAGCAGAGTTCGGAGAACCGAATGCTACTTGGATGTTCTCGCTTTAAAAGAAGGCTTTCACCGTTCAATGCCTACGGCTAAGCCTGAAGACGAGAAGCTGGGAGATAGCGTGCAAGTGAGAACCGCTTATAAACGGTATTTTAAAATTTAAAAAAAATTTAAAAACTCAAACTCACTTTGTTGCTGACTGTGGTTGTTTATTGTATCTCGTTCTCTAATTAGTTTTTTTCTTGCAGAGCTTTTTTAAAATGATGTATTCACACAGACTGTCATAATATTTCAGTACTCCATTTTACATAGGTTTATTTTGTCTAGCTCCCTCATTTAATTTTGTATTGTGATGATTTTGTAATTAAGCATTTTGTTGACCGAAACTTTATCCCACATTAATCATTCATGTGCAAGAAATATTTAATCCAAGAATGCATTATTCAGCCATTAACACACTATATACTGAAAGACATACATATACAGTATACTTGGTCAAAGTAACACAGTTGTTTATGTTATTATTGTAAAGAAAGCCAAAAGCAATATTGAAGTAATATTTCAAAGCAAAACCCAATATCGCAAGTGGCATAAATATTTCTCATTGTGTGATGTTGAAGCACAATACTTTACGTGAACAAAAAGGAGAATGGTGAATATCATGTCGCATGGACTCAGACACTTTTGTAAATGCCCAAAATATTCTGCAGCACACACAGAAACGGCCTGAGGCAATCAAACATAGACTCTTCAAATATCAAAAATCCCCGGAAAGTGAATGAAAGTGAGAAAGTAAAATTTAATTATTTCATTCTCCTTCATTTATTTGACCCGCAACACACTTTACACAGTGAAATCCTTGGTGTTAATCAAACCCTAACAGAGTTTAAATATGTTCATGAAGGGTAAAATGCACTCTACCAGTAGGCAGGGCTACCGGAAAAAAATAATAATCTTGTGATTAAAACATAAGTTTAACCATAATTAAGTGTATTGTGGGTAATAATTTACCTTATGTGGAATTTTAATGTGGTATACTGACTTTTCTGGTGGGTCATCCACCTGAAAGTGTTGATGTGGAAGAACTGAAGAGTGCTCTGGTCCAGAAGCTGGAGGTCCTTGGCCCCATAGCTGCACCTGCAGGAAACACAAAGAGGACCGATATGAACACCAGGAGCTCTCAGTCCTCTCCTTCCAGCTGCCCCCTTCAGATCTACTGCAACTCAACTAGAGGCCTACCTGGCAGATGCTAAAATGTGCCTCACTGATGATCCAGGTGAATACTGGTCAGGGACGGACGGACGGACGGACGCACGCACGGACGCACGCACGCACGCACGCACGCACGCACGCACGCACACACACAAAACAAAACAAAAAAACAAATGGAGGGGGCTGGAGCCTATCCCACCAGCCATTGGGTGAAAGGCAGGAATGCACTCTGGGGAGGTCATCCATCACAGGGCCCACACACCATTCACACCCCAAGGACAATTTAGACTCTCTAATTAACCCAACCCTGCATGTCTTTGGTCTGTGGGAGAAAACTGGAGTACCCGGAGGAAATCTAAGCGGACGTGGGGAGAACATGCAAACTCTACATAGAAAGGCCCCTGGCCAGAATTCAAACTTGGTACCTTCTTGCTGCGAGGTGACAGTGCTACTCACGGCACCACCGTGCCGCCCACCAACAATTCAACAAACTGAAATTGGATTGCTATATTACTGGAAAGAATAAAACCTAAATTATGTTTCAGTTAATGTATTTCAAATAATGTTGGAAAATAATGTGTTCCTTGATTTATATGAACACGTCATTGAACCACTGCACCTATTTCCAACCACTGCATGATTAAACGCAGCAAATAATGAACTGTAATGTCATGTAATAGACTTTGTACAAGTGAACTATGTGCTAAACCACTGGAACCGTCAAGATGCATGTTGTATCTGGGACACAATGGATATTAAACATGATGGTCCAGCATTTTGCACATTGGTTATTGCACTTAGTTGAACAACTTGAAATGTCCTCTAATATGCAGCCAAAGTTAGCATTATAGTTTAAGATATTATATTATATCTTTAATTATTTGGAAACATATCACAGGATTGGAGCTTAATTGGATGTACAGTGCTAAGCCCATAGCAAGTAAATGGCCTTTACAAAAATAATAAATAAGAAGAACCAAGAACATCACTGCAGTTTCGCCTTTAATAAAACAAGTCTAGGTACTTTTTCACACACACACATACACACGCATGCACGCACGCATGCACGCACACACACACACTCACACACACACACACACACACACACACACATACACACGTGCACACACACACACACACACACACACACATACACACGTGCACACACACACACGCACACACGCTCACACACATGTACACACACACACGCACACACACACACACACACACACACACACACATACACACTCACAAACACATGCACACACACACATGCGCACACATGCGCACACACACACACACACACGCACACACACACACACACACATGTGCACACACACACACACACATACACACACTCACACACACACACACACACACACACACACACACACACACACACACACACACACACACACACACACAGGTAAGTATTTTATTATTGTTTCCTCACAACAATTATGATTTCATTTGTTGCTAGATTATTTGTTGCAAGTCATCAATGCCTTGATGTATTTAACTTGGGGCTACCTTCCTCTTGGTGCAACATCTTAACAGAATAAATGGATATCTCATTTGTATGTTTCTCAGGGTACAGGGAGCTGGTGTTGGAATTTAATTAGGCTGAATTCTTCTTTGTAAAGAAAGCCCATATTGTGAGACAAGTCAGCTACACGTCGAGGTCCACCGAGCACGCGGTCCTCTTTCTGTATATTGAGCTGGAAGCTGAGATTACACAGGTGTGCAATGCATCAAAAAGGCCCTTTTTCTCCACTCTACTGATAAAAAGACTAGCTGCTGTGTGACTGACTTCATTGGCATTTACCAAAAAAAAACAAAAAAACAATTCTGCTCTTCATTCATATAAAACCGTTTTAAATGAGACCAGATGTATTTGAAATGAGAATCATGGATATTGCATGAGGGAGCGTACGCATGCACACAGCAACACATTTAGATCGGCACGCAGTCGTATACCTGCACATCACAGATTTGTATATTCTTGTTCCAACCTTAGCGTACATGCGCATGGAGTTTAAGTTAAACAATGCTTTTCCACGCACGTGCACACATTCTTATGGTATGTCAATAACACACACAGGCTTTGATGGCTGTATTCTTGCAAGAATAAAAAAGTTTCAGGGCTGAAGGTCTCCCTT